>JAEMOT010001567.1:179757-316450 GCA_019297695.1 Apostasia ramifera | reverse complement strand
CAATTAGGCTCACTGCGAAGAGTGGCCATTGTGCACCTCATCACATCGTCGAAAGACTCGACTAAGGCCTTCTCTATCTTAGAAGCTCCTTCACAAGCATTCGGGGCATTAACTTCTTCATCTAATGCCTAATGCTCAATTCGGGATTGATGAGCCTGACAGTAGATCTGTAGCATTCTGGATATCTCACAAAGGAGGTTGCTCATCTAGGAGCTCCTTAGGGCATAGGTTAGAAGTTATTGAGGAGTTTACTAACATCCTTGGGAACCTGAAGGAGTTGACGCAGACTCAGTCAACTGGAGCGTAACCAGTGTACAGATGGAGGAGCCTTCCTTGTGCTCTCTCTCCATCTCTTTCTTAGAAATCAAATGGAGGCCCTTCTTTTTGTTAGAGGGCGGAACTAATTCTTTATCTGCTCCACTTTGATACTCACATAGTGGTGTGGGTGTAAGCATGATTTTCTTATTCTTGTGGTCAAACATATAAGTGAGTACGATCGAATTGAGTAATATTGTGATCATACAACTAGGTTCTTCCAAGCAGCACTGTATCACTTTCATAGGGATGGCGTCGCACCACACACTGAGTAAATGCTTAAGGTAATAGGTAACTTGCAGTGCTGGGGTACAAAAATAGAAGTCTGATCAACTCATGTTACTCTATAAGGCTGGCAATGAGATTTAGATTTCTGACCCACTGTCATTACGGTAATAGAAATAACGTTAATGCAACTCTCGCTATCAATGATAAACTTGCAATGGTTATCCTTGCACTTGAAAAGCATTTGAAAGATAGCAGCACTTGGCCAATTAGGCTCACTGCGAAGAGTGGCCATTGTGCACCTCATCACATCGTCGAAAGACTCGACTAAGGCCTTCTCTATCTTAGAAGCTCCACAAGCATTCGGGGCATTAACTTTTTCATCTGAAGGTGTCACTCCCCGCCCTCTTCGACTACGGGCGTCACACTGAAGGTGTCACCTTATGTTGATCCAATACATCTTGGCATTTCTAGACAACTCCATGCGAACAAATCTCACCTTCTTGTCTTCTGAAATTACAACCCAATCGAAATATAATGCCATGTTGGTGTGCTAATCCGTGAAGACTTTCAGGTCCATTCAATCGTAGAAGTTTGGCGGATCGATCTTCACCTCCTTTGTGACCTCAAAATCATCCAATCGGGTGCCAGGCCTATCTTATCACCTCTGAATCTCCTAGCAAGCTTGTAATCGTAATACGGGTCATTCGGTATTTGGCATCGGGGTGGTGGAACTTGATAGGGTCTAAATTACGCGCTCGGATCAAGAAACACATCTTTGGGGCAATACGATCATCCTTTAGATGAGTGCCGATATTGTGCTCGGGGAAATGATTTCCCCTAATCTCAAATCGCTAACCGAAGTCTACCCCGGCATGAGAAAAGTGGGTCTAAAGGCATCCTCCACTACAATGATAGTGGGTGATGCGCTAGTAGACTTTATCTAAGCGTGAGGATCAGCTTCACTCTTGACCCCATCAACATCCAAGTCAGGGTGAATAGAAATTTGCCTTTGAGGGGAATAGGCCACCCCTAGTGAATCCATCCTCACTGGAGTTCAGGTTGACATCTTAGTCCGGGTTATCATGGATACAATCCAAAACATTTGGGCTCAAAAGTTAACCTAACTTGACTACGAATTTGGACCTAAACGCAATGCTGGAGGAGTCAGAAATAATGCAGGAATGATGTAGAATGATTGGTTGGGTCTAAGTTGCTATGCTGGGAAAATTGTGGATAAAGTAGAATTGCGATGCTAAAATCAGTGGCACCAGAACCTAGAACTAGTTTGCAATTGTCTAGAATATTTCCAGGATAGTTTTGCTTGTCCAAAAATTAACAAAATGGTCTAAATCTTGAAAAATTTAGGAAAGTAAATATTTGATTTTTCAAAATTTCTAAATGATGTGCTGTCAAAAAAAAAATTCTAAAAGATGAAAAATTTTAAAAACAATTGAATGTGTTCTAGAATTTTTAAAATAAACTTATTTAGAAAATGGCTAATGTAAACTTACCTAATTTAGTACCAAACATTAAGGTTTCAAAATTTTAATTTACTTTGCTCTGATACTAAATCTAATGTATTAGGTTGTGAAAGTTCTCCTTGCAATGAACTAGATGCAAAATTACAATGTGATGTGCATGACCTAACCTAGGTTATGTTCATGGAGTTTCACAGGGAGATTAAATTTGGAATCTTGCCCTGAACTATGTAGATCTCCACACCCATGACAACATAGTGAATTTGTACAATTGGAGGCACCACTTAAGCAAAGGTCTAAGCATAAGAATTAGCTCTAAATCATTAAACTGACAAAGTAGAAGCATGCACTAGGGATAAAGAATATGGCATTGACACTATTACATAAAATCATAATCCATATATGTAATTCTAATCAATTAACCATTCAAAGTTAATGGGAACATGAATAAACATGGCTTAGTAAGGAAATAGCACAAGCATATGTAAGTTTTGAGTAGAATGTGGAAGAAAATTAAGATAATCACACGAGTAACAATGTATAAAGTAATATGGAGAAAATTGATAAGGGGATACACTAAAGATACCATGGGAACAAAATAATCTTGAAAGACATCTCAGTTCAATGGCTATCTCACGTAAAGGAGGATTAACATCCCACCAGGCTCCTAGATGGACGCACATCGATGAACTCCATACGTCTGACACAGCCCCGATGGCAAGGCAGTGGTGGCAACTAGCACTATCATAGAGAGGGGCGGTAGCAGAGGTCCTAGCCCTTGTCGCGCTTCCAACTTCCCGACGACAATTGGGTGGCGGCGTTGCGAGTGAGGTCTGCAGCAAGGCGACAGAATGATAGCAACAATGACTGTTGGTGGCGCAATGACGAGTAGTTACAGCGAGTGGAGAACTATTCTAGGGATATTCTCCTCTCAGGGAAGTGGTAGTGGCAGTGACAGTGGCAATATGGGTGGTGACCAACAAATAGATGGGAGGGTTTCTCCTTTCTCAATTATGGTTCAATCCTTTGCTAGCTTTAATCTCCCCTTAAAACATACTATATATGGTTGAACCTAATCAATCCTCACCCTTGTTGGATAACAAACTAAATCTCCTCCCCACATAATCAAGCAACTTAATCACGAGCTAATTGAGTTACTTGTTGATGAAGAAAGAGCAAGGGAAGGAGGTGGTTGGCCATGACTAAAGGAGGGAGGGATTAGTTGGGCCAACTTTGGCCTAAGAGCTCTAATAAAACCCAACAAAAATATAACTCTCTCACCATCTCCTTTGGCCCATTTACAAATTTCTTACCCTCTCCTAAGCCAATAATTATATGAAATAATGCCTCAATTGCAAAATAGAGCATAATAAAATAAAGTAGGGGTGCAGAGTGATAGTGTAGGTTGTCCCTTGAGTTAATGGTGGCATCGTTGGAACCAGTGATGAGAGTGCTCCACATTATGAATGCACCAACTTTCTAATCTTCTAGCTTATAAGTGACTTAACAGTCATTTCCATGTTAAGCAGTGGGAAAATAGCTATCCCAATGACACAAACCTCCTTTAAATATTAAATCATATACATACTTGTTGGTTTTGTAAAAGAAGCCCTCCAATCTTACTCTTGAAATTTCCAATGGCTCTCATTTTGGTTGAACTTGAGCTCTTTGAACAGTCTAGGGTTTCCAGCCTCGAGCAGTAGTTTGTTCACCCTTGCATTTCCTCCAACAAAGAAATATGTCTTTCCAATAAGAAATAATGTCTCAATCTATGTTCTGGCCCAGAGGTTGAAGCACCCAGGATTGGAGGTGTTCACCAGCCATCTACGCAACATCTTGATAGTTTCATATTTCATGTCATGTGTCTATGATATGTTTTGGAACAAATTCATTGGGGTAACTGTAGGCAAGTGCATAGGGGGTAAGCTACGCTAGCGCTATTCAAAACTTGCTCAGTATGTTAGCAAACTCCTTCTGCAAGGCCATAATCAAGATTGGATTTGTATATATAGATGACCCCTTTTGTGTGTTGTTTGGATAGTTATCTGCGGTCACTCTGAGTATGCAGATAGTTAAATTCGCCTACAATATCGTGTGGCATTCAAGACCTCATGTTCTGCATTAGGTTCTCCTTATTGAATATTTGCTCCACATACAACATTGGTATCTCAGGCCAATTTGGTTATTTGGGAACTGTGGGTTCGCCAAAATCTACAAAGATGAAGGAGAAATAATGCAAGGAAGAAGTTGTAATACGCAAGGTCTTGAGCCAGCCGAAACCCATGCATATAAAGGGTAAAGAGCCCTGGCCCCTAGATGTTCATTTATGTCATAGTCACCCATTTAAAAGGTTGTCAGGATACATGGCTAGTTCTTATGGCCCACAGATCACATCACATGGCACTATAAGTGATGCCTCCAATACCTTAGACATGGCAAAACCAGACTCTCCTCCTCACTGTATTGTCAGTTGCTTTTGTATTTTTGCATCGCTTAGAAGGTCATTGGTTTAAATGCCTTCATGTCTTGTTGCACCAACGTGCTTTGGCCTTTTGCATATTCTTCACTAGCAGCTCGAGGGAATCACTCCCAGCGAAGTGTTCCTTCTCCTTTTGTAAGGAAGCTAGCAAAGTATTACTAGAGCTTACCATCCTCTTGTTCCTTCTTCATTGAAACCGTTGTTTTCCCTTGATACCAATGAGCACTCAAAGCATAAAAAACAAAGTTGTGTTTCATCCCATACGACACTTTTTAAGACCACGGTTGTTCGTATATATCGTGATTAGTTGGTAGCATGGCATGAGACATGGGCTTGCATAAATGCACGCATGTCGTTTCCAAGTGGCTGATGTTTTCACTAGATTTCCTAGATAATTTCAGTTGTCCATGTAGCATCAAGATGGACCGGAAAGGACCATGCGAATTGAATCAATTGTTCAATCAAGCTCGACCAAGCTATGATTACAGGATCCCCTTTGGAGTGGTCCAATTTAGCCCATTTTACAAATCTGAAGCAATTGTTTTCTAGTAACCTTGATTGGCAACTCTTGGCACTCGAAAACCAGCTCCCTAACCTAGGGAAAGGACCTACAATGCATACCCTAGAAAGCCCATCCTTTCAAACAGTTGTTTCATGCAAAATGTTTGACCTCTTAAGCAATCTTCTAACCTTCACTACTGTAATGCTCAAATCAGCTCTTCAACTAGACAACCCATGGTCACGACCTATGAAGCACGAGTACGATACGACGATACGGATACGACGATACAGATACGAGATACGATACAGATACGATGATACGCCAAACTTAAAAAAAGTAGAATACGGATACGTCAGAATACGACTGTTATATTTGTGTATAATACGTCATATTTTTATATTTAAGATATAAATCTATGGTAGATTATAATAACTTATACATCTTGTTATAATTTTCAAAAATATCTTTTAAATTTTTTTCAAATTAATTATATTTTTTAAACATTATTAATATTACTAAAAAAATATTACAGACAATTGAACTACAAAAAATAGAAATATCCTTCAACAACTATTGAGTTTAAAAAGATCTTAAATTAAAATAATATTTTAAAATTTATTTAATTGCTTTTAACCTATCACAAATTATCTAAGTGAGATGAGAGTTTAAATATACATCAGTAAATTATTTTCAATTTAAATTTAAATTCAACCTAAATTAATTAGCTTAATGTAAACGACATATAATTGAAAATAATATAGATAATGTGACATAAACTCAGATACACTAATCTGGTTAAAGTAGATATATGCCCTTTTCTCTCTGAGTCTTTAGCTAAATAAATAAATAAAATAAAAAAGATCAAAATTCTATTTTTTTTCATAATATAAACTTGATTAAAGTAAAAAAAAATGATCAGTGTCTAACAGAAGTAAAGATAGTATGATTGAGATAGAAAAACTAGATAATACAATTGCTTGCGAATACTAAATTCTTTTTCTATTGCCGAAACACTAGCGTGCATCAAGCATTTTGCGATCCCAATTTGTGAGTTCAGTATATCTATCAATCTTATTATTTGAGTCTATGCATGAGTTGTGTTTTATGTATAATATATTTTTCATTTTTCATCGTATCGGCCAAACCAATTTTTTTAAATTTTTTTTCTTTAATTAGAAGTATCAAAAAGTATCGAACAAGTATTGGCGAGTATTGGGCGAGTATCGGGCGAGTATCGGGCGAGTATCAAATTTTTTAAAATTAATAAGTCACGTGACGTATTGGTGGACTATCGATATTCGATACGGATACTATACGAATACATCAGGCTCAATAAAATATCAGTGTTTCATAACTCACGACCATCACAGAGAATGTGGCATTCCTTCGTCATTATTTGTGCAACAAAGTGCTGCATCATAAATCCCAAACACTTAGCCACATGTTTATTTAGCAGTTCAAAATTAACATGATTTAATTTTAAATCGACATATCACATCACACATAAATTTAATATTAAAAATTAACTTTATTTTATATTTTACGCACATTATCAAAATAATAATTAACTTATATCACATCCCTCACATACTTTAACATATAACTAACTTTATATCGCATCCCTCACATATCCCGATATAATGATTAACAACTTTCAATAAAATTATTCCTATTCAAATTTAATTTTAATCTTATTAAATTTAAACCTTACAAACAAACAAATTAATGACTTTAACATAATCGCAGGGCCATGTACCAGTCTCTTGGCTCGCCCATAGCCTATAGCTTGTGTTTTCAAGTAGCAGAAGCTCTTTGACTGGATATAAATTGGGCCATCCTAATTTTTAGAAGCACCTATTTTTCTCCTCTCAATAGATAGCACCTTTTTTTTTTTTCCTCACTAGGTAAATCCCCTGACTGAGAGACTAGAGGACTAGAGGTCAACATCTTAATCATTAGCAAAGCGGCAAACACGGACCTAATACTCCTTTTTCACTCTTCTTCCTTGTAATCACCTTTGGTGATCTTTTTTTTTCAACTTAGTGGATTTTTTGGTCTGGCTTGTTCCATTGACTAAGACGACCCCTCTGTGCCACCTCAAATCTTACATGCACCTTTTTGTTTTTTTTACTTGGTTTTTGCTTGTTCCTTGGTCAATTTTCTTTTAAGACCAGATCTTCTCCTCAGCAGGATCGGGTCGCCTGCACCTTCCCTCATTCGAACACATTTTCCTGTCAATAATTGAACCATATCTTTTCTTCTGGGAAGTTGTAGCTTACTTCTTGAAAGCTCTTACCTTCTAAGTTTGATGCTGTTAAATGTACAGGATTTTAAGTTTCACAGTAGTAACCAAGGTTTTAAAAATCGGACCGGACCGGCCGGTTCAACCGGTCAAACCGTGAACAGGTCAGCCAACCGGTCCGGTTTAATTTTATAACCGGATCCGCTTAAAAACGGCCAAAATCGGTCTAAACCGCGATTCAACCAGATTAGTGCCCTAAACCCTAAACCCTAAACCCTAAACCCTAAACTGTACGGTTGGACAGTTTGAGTTTAAAATTAAAACAAAAAACTTTCCTAAACTCTGAGTCCCTAACTCAGCCTTCGTTCTACGGCCTCTACTCGCGCGACAGTCACAAACTCGCGATTTCTCTTGCCTCGCACTCTCCTCTCCAGCCCACATCCTTTCAAAATGATTTAGTATTTAGTATTTTAGTGATATGAAATGATGAAATAATTTAATATTTTAATATTGATATAGCATACATTTATTCAGATCTTTTAATGATGTACTAAATATTATACTCAATTTGTGATTTGCGAATATTTTATTGAGTTATTATTATTTCGATTTGCTTGGAATTATTTTTTGAGTTATTGACATAAAATATTATTTATTAAATTCAATTATTAAACATTCATTTTATGTTTAATTATTGTGTTGATGTGTGAATAATATATCTCTTAACTATATTTATATTATATTTTATTAGTTTTTTTAATTTTTACTTCATCCCTGTTCGACCCCGGTTCGACCATTGAACCTTGAACCTTTCTGTCTACCGGTTCTAAAGCCGGTCCGATTTTCAAAACCTTGGTAGTAACCTTCAGAAGAGATCAAACTCAACTGATTTATTTACCTGTTTCCTGGCAGATATGTCATATACCACCTGCATGGTAATACTATTGAATCATATTCTTGCTTCCTTAGTGGGCGGTCAGCAGAATTAGTACAGTGTCTTCTACTAACTACTTTTTTTCTTTTTTTTTGTCTTGTACTAACTACTTGTTCGAATATGCAAAGTGAAGAATTGGCATACAGGAAGAACAAGTATGCAAAATAACCGATTGTTGAAAACTACTATAGTCAAAGCAAACCTTGAGTTTACAACAAGAGCCAAGAGTGTACGGTTAGCTGATGCTGCAGGCTGACCTAGTGCTACATATTAGATTGCAAAAACAAATTCTCTGTATCTGTTGACCTATATTTATACACCCTATCTGAGAGTAGTATACTATGGATAACATACCTGTATGTTGCCATTTGTATCTTAACAAAATTAATGGTATTTATATGTGAATTAGGGAGAAGTTTTAAGCCTGAGATCATCATTGAGAAGTTTCTAAACACTAAGGTTTCACATAGATGCCATCCAAGGGTTGGTTGTTGTTGATGGGAGGTTTGCGCTTGGCTGTTGCATGATAGTCTTTGGCCATCATACTGTAGAGCTCAGTGACAGCCTTCGCAAATTTATGCATTTCAATTTTCTGAAATTGCTCAGTAGCTCCAGGAAGAACTGGTGATTTCTCTTTGGACCCCGAATTTTCGTTACCAGAACGGAACTTAGGAGATGAGTGTGAGTTTAGCGCTGTTTCTTTTGAAGAGTCTACAGACTTGAGGCCATTTTCTTTGGTTTCCCTAGTTAGTTTATATACCTGTTTGGAAGAATGAAAACCAAAAAAGTAAACTGTAAGATTTTGAAGTCTACAAAAAGTTGTAAGACAGATGTAGATAGTACCTTTTCAGTTTTATTTGATTTTACTAGAAGCTCGTTTGGAGATCTGTTGAACTCACCTGCATAAATTAAAGCAAAATCCGAAGTATTCATTTATAAACAAAGAACGTATGCACCTTCTTACCCTCGATAATATATACCTACATTTTAAAAATAAATGCCCTTAAAAGTTCAGTTTTGAGAGCAAATCACAATGAAAAATGAACAAATTGTGAACGTCACAAGATCTTAAAGGCATGTATATTTAAGTTTAGCCATTTCGAAGCACAAAATGCGTATCGCCCAAAATGCTATGGCTCCGCTACTTGATTACATCAAAATTCGAAGCACTTGGCATGCTCATTATGGAAGATTGATTTCCATTTTCCCTAACACTGTTTCAGTTCTCTGTGAAGTTATATATATGAATAGGAGGAATGACAGAAATCAAAAGGCCCCATAAACTTTGAGCAAGTGGTTAGTGATCATTGCCTCAGTTGTGTTTTGGTGGGTGGGTTTTGGGTGTATAGTAGTCTGCTGCAAAGGGTATGTGACCAACCAATTTCACACTTGAATGTTGAATATCTTTAGCACCACTTATCAGACGCTCTATGTTCAACTTCCCTGGCTCTACACCGCGATGATCATGATATCCACATTTTCCAGTAGAAGGATTTGCACCTGTGTTCAGCATGGTGGCTTTCTCTTCGTCCCTCGAGATAGGGCCCATCATCTTCCTAGCGTGAATCTGAACTATGTTTCTCTCGGTGAGTCGCTCCTCGGCCTCAGTTGAAGGAACCTGTAAGTTTAGAGAGAAACTTGAGCCTAAGATAAAACCTTCTAGGCAAATCTAAAGCTCATCTTGGAGTTACTGCATCATTAATCACCTTATTTACATTGTCACCATGGATTTGATCTTTTGAAGGGAAATTTTCTGATACTGCAAAACGTACTGTCAAATGATGAGTATTTACAACAATGTTATACCTTTCTTTCCATGATTACTCAGGGCTAGGAACAAATAAAAGGAGTTAAAAGGGAAAAAGATAGGGAAAAAAAAAAACTACAACAACAACGGATAAGAGATTTTTTACCATACTCAGTTGCAGCTATAAAATCCCCCACGGTTACAAAAAGGAAAAATAGGCCTAGGAGGAAGCTTCTGAATCTTGCACAAACCATGACAACTTTTTACTTGCTCTTTTGGTGAGTTTTCGGTCAACTACAATAATTCACCAAGAGAAAGAGAGGAAAGAGAATAAGTGGAGAACAATATTTATAAACTAACAGGATTCCAAAATTTAGCAGGCCAAAGCCAAGTTCTCCCACACATCATCCTTTTAATATACCAGGAAAGCTCTTCTCTCTATGACTATCCTGCTTCCAAAGTTTTTACTTTGTCCTTTTATATATAATATACAGTTGGCTCATTTACCCATATACACAAAGCAAGCCTTAAAAGGAGAGTTGAATTGTGTTCTGGCTTGGCTGGGAGTACAGTACTGAAATATTTTTTTAAAGTACTAGTGTTAATTGGCCAGTTAGTACCCATGTATTTACGATTGAAATAACTGTTACATCTCACAAGAAGTCCAGAAAATAATTAAAGAGTATTAATATGACGCATATCTGTTATCCTGTGCTATTATTTACATGATATCCCAATTGTACCGATATTCTATTTAATTTTAGAGATTCTTGCATTCAGAAAGCGTATTCGTAGATGAATATTCATGCAGAACCAATAAATTGGACAACTAGTAGCGTTGCATGTCACCTAGAATATTGCAAAACTATAAAACATATGGATTGTATAATAATATAATCAGCTATATTACTTGAATATCTGATTTTAAATTTGTTGTAAACAGTTCATGGGATGTAATTTTGTATTTTTATATGATCCAACTCGGGCATCACAAGGATGCACATCGTGCACCATGGCGGCCCCTCAGCATCGTATTAGAATATGAATCCCACAACCCTTTTTAGAATCGGTACACAAATATGAGCGGACTGTTGAGGAATATGAAACTTGCATGCATATTCTAAATGAAGATTATTGCTTTCACAATAGCCACTTACATAATCTCATCCATCATGCTGCTATAGAATCGATATACTTGTATAAAAATCTAAGAATTGTTGCAAACTTATTTTATCATTTCATAGAAACCACCTGCAAATGAGATGTCTGAATTAAAATAAAATATAAATGTTTCCATAATTAAGGTGTGGGTTTCATGATCTTATCCAATATTTTCATGTCATTCTATCATACGAGATTGCAAAAAGCCTGAGTCTCATTTGTCATCACCCTTTTACGCAGTGGCTTGGATCACATCTCTGCAGGAATTGTACGAATGCATTTCACGCACTTAAGCTGAAATGACAAAATTAGTAATATACTACATGGGTGAGATTAAGTTCTTTTCCTATATATACTTATTTTTGGGGATCAACGACTGTGGCACTGTATTGCGTGGAATGAAGGGTTATGTTTTGCGCCTGTCTGCCGCCATACATGCAAACAAGGGGAAGGTTTAAGGAAATTGGAGGAGATGGCTTAAGCTTTTGCCAACCAGCCATGGTCCAAGGCCTTGTTAATTGTGTCAGTTTTATTGGACTCTTCCATCTCTCTCTTCAAACTCAAGTTCCCAGGTATGTACTTATTAGTCTTTATGTCAAGCTTTTAAACCTCAATTTCATTTTCAATTTCTTTTGTAAGTTAGAAATATTAGTTTGGGAGTTTCAGTGATTTCGGTGTTGACAGATTTGATATAAATAGTTGTCGTGAAATTTGAATTTTGACCCTGAAATCAAGGTTTTAAAAGATTTTGCTCTTTCGGCTAGTGTTTGGGTTGGAACTGAAAAAATAAATAAATACATAAATAAAGATAGAGTTTGAGATAGGTCTTGACCTGAATCCCTGAAATTGAAATGAAAACTTAAAGCTATGCTTTATAATAAAAAAAATAAGGAAATAGTGAACATCCAGTCCTCTCTGCTTTCTTTCATACATTTGCATGCCTATGAATTTAGGTGTAATTATAAAATTCTATGGGTACTGATTGGTAATGATAACATTCTTCATATATTCTAGCAAATTTCATTATTTCTTTGAAATCAATTGTGAATGCTATTTGAAGTTTGATTCGGATGAGTCAATTATCTTTGTTCTAACACCGTGTCTAATAGAATTCAAGTTGAAAGATTTTGCCTGAAATTAAATTCCATTGGGCTTGAAAAACTATGTATAATTGTTGACGGAGAGAAATGTAGTCCTGAGAATTAGCGGCGCTCAATGTTTGTAGCCCAAAAGTTCAGTGTCAGAGAGATAATAATCATCCAGAGAAGCACACAAAGATTTAAGGTATCTCAGGGATGAATTCCCTTATGTCCACCAGAGGGTCAGTGAGGAAGGTTCCACTAAAGTTCAAAAAGGTTTTCGTCAAAGGACCGATACAAGAGGAAAAACGAAGAATTCAAGCCTCGTCCCTGATGTTTCTTGGGGCAATCTAATTCTCTTTCTTATCTATTGATCTTTTTTCTTTATATATCTCTATATATATGTATTCATCTCCTTGGAGTTTTGCCCAGAAGTATTTATAGCCGAGTTATGGTGGAGCTCAGTGGGTTTTCCGGGATGAAATATTAAACATCATATCCACTGGATCCATATTGGTGGTCCCACCATTGTTGGGTCTGGAAAAACTGTCAGTAGTGGCCAAGGCATGCGAGTCATTGGTTTTTGTGATCAGTGGAAATCTTTATTTAGTAGAAGTTATGCTAACGTGACGATCCCCACTGGGCTGACAGTGACTGTTGAAGGTGAGCAGACCTCATGACTGATGTTACTGGAGGCACTAAAGCCCAAGTGTAGGGGTCGAGGTCATAGGATGCCGAACCCACGGGTCCGGGGTTGGAGACCTGCAAAGAAAAAGCCTGATTAGTTCAATATCGTAGTCAATGATCTGAATATCGTGTACAATGATAGATGCTAGAGGTTGAAATGGTCTCTCTGGGTGCCACGTGTATGGCTAAGATGCGATGCTGAATGCAGATATAAACATTACCCCCCACACGAATGAGCACGAACATTTATGTGCGCCCAAGCATGTGTCTATTGGCACGTGGATAAGTGCATCGCTTTGAATTCTATTCCGGTAGAAAATAAATTTAGGGCAAGGCCCCTTTGGTTTGCATTCTCCTTCTGCTTTGCAATCTGAAAGAGAAAGGGGGAAAGTAAGTTAGGGCAATGGCTGATAAAAAAAACTGGGCTGGTCTAGCATCTTTGATCGGCAAGAAGAAGTGGTCGAGTAGTTCTCTAACTTAGCCTCCTCCTGAGAAGAAGAGGGTCGTTACTCCACTTTTGGAAAACAAATTGTCGCCGAGGCTAGAGCCTGTGATTTTTGCTCCAAAGGTTTTGGGGGAAGCGGCAATGCCCCCACAATTAGTAGTGCAGCATGAATTGCCGACGCTTAGGGTTGCCAGCTTGCTTCTGAGAACCCTTTCATCCGCAGAAGAACCTACAAAAGAGGGTGAAAGGGAGAAAGACAAATTGGAGATATTGGAAATCTCTGACTCTCCTTCCAAAAAGAGGGCACCAAAGCTAGGAGAGGAAAAAGAGATGAGCATCATGCACAGGATGCGCGAAGGCGAAGTTCGATCGCCAGGGAGAATACTGCTCATGGACGAGAGCATAAAGCAGTTTCTCCCCCATTCTAGTACTACAGCAGCGGGGGGATCTGTGAAGACCCCACTGATAATAAGCAGTCCCAGCCTCTCCTCTGTAAGGACAGTATTTCCTACTTCCTTCGCATTCAAATTAACCCCTCTTCCCTTAAGCAGTGTTTGAGTCTCAGAAGGCCGTAGAGAGGAGAAGAAGCTGAAGCACAAGAGGAAGGAGGTTGTCTGCCAATTTGCCCCAGAGATTGAAGGGGCTATCAATAATTTGGGGAAGGTATTGGCGGAAAAGTTTTCTAAAATAAAGAGAGGAGAGGATGAAATCTTGAATAATACTTGCCTCACTATCAAGTTAATGGAGAAAATAAGATAGGGTCAGGAGGGGGAAGTGGAGCATTGCTGCAAAAGAGTGACAAAATTAGAGGATGCTTTGTCTAAAGCTACAAAGCATTCTCTAATAAATCATATGGAAGATCTAAGGAGGCTTTACAAATCAGAGGACAAGATGGCTTCTCTAGCTCTGAGTAATTCAGAGTGGGTAGGTAAGGCAGAGGCTGCAAGGGGAGAGTTCCATCGCACGGTTTCTGAGATTAACCAAGCCCACTATGCACACGTTAAGGACCTCCAGAAAAGAATAAAGGAGTTGGATGATGGGAATGTGGCCTTAAGGAAGGAACGAGATTTTCTCAAAGTTCAGGTGATGGAAGCCAAAGAAGCAGAGGCCAAGATGAAGATACTGCTTTTGAGGTTCGTCGCCAAAATAATTTGATGAAGTCGGAGATACGTTCAGTGTGCACCCTAATAGATAAGAGTTAGGGATGGAGAGGGCAGCGCATGGAGGATTTAGAGGAGACAGTGACGAGAGCTGTGAACATTCTCAGTTCCTTAACCCTAGGTCAACATGTCAAGAGCCAGGTAGCATTTGATGTACTCCTACAGACACTAGTACATGTTAGTATTTTGAACCAAGAGAACATCAGAGGTTCAACTGTTCTTCCATTCTATGGCCCCAAAGGTTCAGACAGGTTCTTTGACACTGGGAGCCGAGGCTTAAAGGAAGTTCCTCTCTCAGGGGCATATGCTGGTTGGGGGTATTGGCCTGCCTCCCCCTACAGAAGTCCTGATGAAGTCAAAGTGCTCCTCCTGAATCGTTATCAAATTGTGCTGGTGCAGCTCGTCCCCAATGCCGTCGCATACATCTACTCCTTCATCAAGCTTCTGAAGGCCCAAATATTCCATGAAGCATGACGTTGTTCAGAGAACTATTCAGCTAGATGGGGATCCTAGAGTATGAAGGTTGCCTGGCCCTTCGCTCCAAGTCGAAGAAAGCGATGTTCTCAGGGGCAAATAGTTCCCATTCTGACTAGAGGGAATACTACTTTTTCGTGGGGGGAGACTTAGGAATCTCTACGAAACCAGGACTGTGCCCACCAGAGTTTATAGGAGATGCCAGGTGGGTGGCTCGAGAGGGAACTTTAGGACACTTGAAGAGATTGAAGAAGCAGAGTTGGCCTCTCAAAGATTTTATTATGTAAGAAGTGATATATCCATGCTAACCTAGTTGCTGGAATATGATATTTTTAAGGAAATAACCCCTCGTCCAGGTAACGTGATAATGAAGAGGGCTAGGAGAGGGCAGCCTCCAGCCACCCAACTGAGCAAGAAAATAACTGAGTTGGTGGAGTAAGGAGAAATGAGGGTTCCTAAGCCTATATGTGAGGGAACCACCGTGAATGTGGTATCTTCTTCGGAAGATACCAGCGACGATATCTCGTTGGCCCAGAGATTTGAAGAAATGGGCAAAGGGAAGGGTCTTGCAACACTAACCAATCCCAAGGCGATTTCAGGGGGTAATAAAGAAATTATTCTTGGGGGAGGATAGAAAGAGGAAAAGATTGTTGCATGCCTCTCTTTAGATTTAGTAATAAAGAAGGTGCCCAGAAAGAAAAGAGGCCTCCCAAATAGGAGAACACCAAAGCTCCCCCAAAAGAAGTAGGGAGACTGAAGAAGGAAGGCCTTCCTCAGGGAGGATCATGGTTGTGAGCACAGTGTAGAGTCCCCTTTTAGCCTTAACTCCAATGGGGGGCCTACGGGAGCGATAGAGTGAGAATTGTTGTGGAGGCACAAGAAAATAAAAAGCAATTAAGAGTGCTCTCTTAGCAAACATCTGACCAAGAGTTCACTGTGTCGGCGGAGATGGGTCTGGCAGTTGAGGGAGGTTTGGCAATAACAGAGTTGGAGAAGAAGATTGAGGAAACCCCCACTCCAGACCTCTACGCCAATATTGCATACAAGACAGTTTTTGTAAGATACTACTCCTCATGCCTTCCTAATATTTGTGTGATCTTACTGATAGTATTGTTTTTGCTCTGCAGATACTTGCTCGCCTGCCTTTGATGTTGAACAAGGCCATGAGGGCGTAGTTGCAGATTGCTGTACAGGCCAACCTCCTCCATCAAAAGGATGAAGTAAAAACAATAAAGGCTCAACTTGAAGCTGAATCCTCTTAGAAGATAGCCCTGCAGGAGGTGAATAAGTGGCTTTAAAAGGACCTAGCAAAATACAAATCTGAGCTGAGGGTTTCCAGGGCAGATGCTTTAGGCATAGAGGAGAAATTAAAGAAGGTCTTTGAAGACCAGAGCACCACAATATCGGCCAAATCCATAGAAAAAGTCGAGGCCTACAAAGTTAGCTTAAAATGTTGGCAAAACAAGTTAGATGGGATCAGGAGAGCCTGGAAAGGATTGGCCTCTACTTTGATCAGACTGTAGAAAACCTCTCCGAAGTAAATCCCTTTCCTTGCCTAGCCGTTGAACCTTCATATAGCGAAGAAGAGTTGGAGTTCTCTGATAAAGTTATCCAACAGATATTTGATCTTTTGGATAATATCAAGAGCACTCCACCCTCATAGATTTAGATATTCTTGAATGTAATACTGCAATTCTTTTTGTAAACAGGTGTTTATAAATGAAATTCATTTTTCATTTCTGTCTAAGTCTCAGGCAGACTACTCAAATGGTTTGTTGAACTTGAAGAATTCAATATTAAGTATGTCGCCATGACGGCCATTAAAGCACAAGCCTTAACTGATTTTGTAGCAGAACTTACAACTTCTGAACCTTTGCCAACACATAAGAAAGTAACACCATGGACTCTCCATGTTGATGGTGTTTCAGGACAGCAGTCTCAGGGGGTTGGCATCATTTTGTCAAACCAAGCTGGCATCACCCTGCATAGGTCTATCGCTCTTCAATTCAAGATTACCAACAATCAGGCTGAATATGAGGCCATCATTGTTGGTCTAAAATTTGCTCGCGGACTGGGTGTACAGTACATTCAAGTCTTCAGTGATTCACAGCTGATGGTCAAGCAAGTGAACCACATCTATGAAACAAGGGATGATGTCTTGAAAAAATACCTGGCTAAAGTTCATGTGTTAATGTTAAGACGGGAAACAATCGAAGAGTTTTTACGTGGAAAACCGACTGGCGGAAAAACCACGGCTCCTTTTCGAGGAGGCTTGAAATGTCACTAGAAATGCCTTTCTTTGGGTTACAGAGTATTCAAAGGATTTTTTTGGATTTCAGCCCCTTTGAAGGTTGTGTACAGGAAGTATATATGCCCTGATCCGCTCTGTCCAGTCATTTCAGCCGAATAATCCACCGTCCTAGTGACGGCTCTTTTAATGCTTGCAGAGGGCTATTACGTGACTTCTGCTGTACGACGTACGAGCGGTACGACCTGTCAGCGGGAAAACCGGTCCTCCTTCCAGAGCAGTACGGTTTCCAACGGTCGGATATCTGTCAGATCAGGTCTTCGTTCTTCGGCGAACCTCTTCGGTGTCTGATTGTTCGGCATGGAGCTTCTGCTGTTCGGGGTGATACATCCCCTGTTCGGTGTGGAGGCCTTGCTTACGTGGTTTCAACGTCAGTCTCCACTTGGACAGTCCAGATGAGGAAGCGCGGATCCAATGCAACAGTTAAGTTCTCAGTTCATAAAGTTCTCTCTAAATCATGTCCCTAGAGAAGAGAACATGGAGGCCGACCATCTGGCAAAAGAAGAGATCCCCTTACTTCCATCAACATCAAACATCTGACAAGCCAAAATATGAATTGGCACTGGTACATTGTACTAACCAAACCTTGTGTTGAATGGAAAACATCAAATATCTAGAGAACAGTATCTAGCCTAATAATCAAATAGAGGCAAGAAAGCTAAGACTTGAATGCACCAAGTACGTCCTCATCGATGACTAATTGTACAGAAGATCATATGCCAGACCTCTCACCAAATGTCCGAAACCTGAAGAGGCAACAATAGTTATGAAGTCTGTCCATCAAAGGGAATGTGGGACTCACGCTCGTGAACGAAGTTTAGTCATGCGCATATGTCATCAAGGGTTTTTCTGGCCCAACATTCACAAGGGTGCCTAGACATTTGTTGAAAAATATCCCGAGTGTCAATACTACGCAGATCTACAAAAGCAACCAATAGGTTTCCTTAAGCCAATCAATTCTTCTTGGCCCTTTGCAATATGGGTGCTTGATTTCTTGGGCCCAATGCCTTTTGCAATACGAAGGTACAGATGGGTCTTGGTTGCAGTTGATTACTTCACAAAGTGGATTGAAGCAAAACCCACAACTTAGCCGACTGCTCAACGCGTAGAAGACTTTTTATAGGCCAATATCCTATGCAGATGTGGTGTTCCTATGACCATTATCACATACAATGACAGTCTCTTTGCTAATCAAAGAATTCGTGATTTCTATGGGAAACCCCAAATCAACCTTAAATACGCATCTGTTTCGCGTCCACATACTAACGGCCAAGCTGAAGTGCCAATAAGAACATACTCAACATCTTGAAGAAGCATCTAACAAGGAGCAAAGCCTGTTGGCCTGATGAGCAGTCAGGCGCTTTGTGGGCATACAATACTGCTCCCTCTGAAGTTACTCACGAATCTCCTTTCTCCTTCGCCTTCGAGATGGATGCTGTTATACGTGTCGAATTAGAACACTTCTTTCCCGGGGTGGAAGCCGTTGCAAGCTTCAATCCTGATGATTTGGATACTTGGATAAAGGAAAACAATGATTCACGGCGTCTCGATCTGGATCTCCAAGAGTACAAAAGGCAATTAGCCGCACGTAAGCGTATGGAGCATAAGCGCCGAATTGAATGACACTTTAATCACAAGGTAAAACATCGAGATTTCGCCAAAGGCGATTCTGTTCTTAAGCGGCGACAAGTGGCAGGCAATAACCTTAGGGTTCCTAAACTTGAGCTAAATTGGAAAGGTCCACATATTGTCCGCAAAGTTGCTGGACCTAATGCATACTACTTGATGGATTCAGATAGCACCCAAATTCCAAGAAAATGGAGTGGTGATGATCTCAAAAAGTTCTTTTCTTGAATCAGAAATCCTGCAAGCTTCATTTGGGATTTCATTCCTCACTCATATTGCGAAACTCCCTGGTCTCCTGCTTCATATTCTTTATTATTTTTTATTGATCATGGAATTCATACTTTATGGAATTCATATTCTTTATTGATGATGGGATTCATAGTCTGGTGGCTATCTGGAGTCCGTATTACATTCATGATCTTCTGAAGTTTATGGGTTCAGGGAATTCTGGATGTCAATTGCTATATAAAGCCTCATTGCACCTCTGCTAACAGTAACAGCATGCACAATGTTCCATTTGCATTGCTCCACTCATTTGACATCGTGTATGATATTGTTTTATGCCGGAATTGATGTCATCACTATTCAATATAAACATTCTCGCCCCTGATACTTTATTATCGTGGGGCCGGTATTATCCTTTCCATACTAATACCCTTAATTAATAGTGGTCCCCGAGCCTAGTCAAGCTTATAAGGCAGGTGGGAACTCCTAACACCTACAATTGGAATCTCACTATATGTCCGAGGGTTAGGGAGGCTTCGAAAGAGCCTACTCGCAACCTTAGTGCAGTCCCTATCATCTTATTTTGATATAAGTCCCTCCTAAGCAGAGTGCCTTCACTTCTCGCTAGAATTTGCCGCTCTGACTGAGGTCAACCCATGTCTCAGTACAAACATCATCTACGATGTTTTAGACTCGGGTCCTTTGACATTGGAGAAATAACCCCTCCCAAGTAAGATCACTACTAGTACTATTACTTCTTTCCTATGTAGGTGCAGGCAAGGCCACTTATTCCCAAGATAGACCTGAAAGAACGTTTCCATTTTGGGTTCATTCATTATCAAAGTTGATAAGTGTGGATAGGACAATTACACTCTGCCTAATTCATCCCAAAAAATTATCTGATTTGAGTTCAACATTCTTTGGAATTCATTCTCCTGGTTTAACATCTAGAATCAGATATGGGTGAACTGTTGTTATCCACATTACTTAAGCAGAAAAGTTCTCAAAAGATTCATACATCCAGTCATTCATAATACAAACTACTGCCACAGTGTATAGAGTTCATAACAGGTTTTTTCATCTCTGACTAGGATTGCAGATGCTGCTGTGTCAGAGACTCCAAGATACAAAGATAGAATATCTCATCTTTGGCGTAGTGAGGATTGGGGCCGTTATGAGATATATCTTCAATCTGGTGAAGGCTTTTTAACATTGAGAAGTCCATTGTGCCTTTTTGCTATCACGTAAACATTGGAATAACGACAAATATCGATCCTCAGCTTTGGAGATGAATCTGCCTAGACTAGTGACTCGACCTACTAGGTTTTGAATCTCCTTTAGTGACCTTAGAGAAGGCATGTTAAGTATCGTCGAGATTTTATCAGGATTGATCTCAATGCCTCGAGCAGATATCAGGTACCCTAGGAACTTGCCTGAAATTGCCCCAAAGGTGCATTTGGCAGGGTTGAGCTTAAGCTTGTACCTGCGGAGAATGTCAAATGTCTCCCTCAGGTCAGATAGTTGATCTTCCATGTTTGTACTCTTAAATAAGATGTCATTCACATAAGCTTCAAGATTCCTTCTCCCCTAGTTTTTGAACACAGTGTCGATCATTCGCTGATGTGTCGCGCCAGCATTTTTTAGTCCAAAAGGCATGACATCGTAGTAGTAGATTCCAAAGTCAGTAATGGATGTAGTCTTTTCCTCATCTCCTTCAGCCATTCTTATATGGTAGTATCCCGAGAAAACATCCAAACTCATCACTCTAAACTCAGCGGTGCGATCTACCATAACATTAATACGTGATAGAGGGTATTGATCTTTGCGGTAGGCTTGGTTAAGTGTGCAGAAATCAACACACATCCTCCACTTCCCGTTGGGTTTCTTCATCATGACCACATTTGTTAGCCATTTTGCCTATTTGGCCTCGTGGATGTATTTAGCTTTTAATAGTTTATTAACGTCTTCCTCAATGGTATGGTATCGCTCTCCCGCCATGATTCTTTTCTTTCGCCTCACCGGAGTGGCATCAGCAAATATATTCAAATAATGCTCACGGACAGATCTATCGACACCGATAATATCTTCAGGGGACCATGCGAAAACATCAGTGCACTCAGAAAGCAAGGCAGTAATTTCTACCTGCTACTTGTTATTCATGGAAGAGGATATAGATGTAAGTTTAGAGGAGCTTTCTCCCCCCGGAATTATATTAACAACTCCTTGAGGAGTGACTGGTTGGGTTTCCCTGTGGTCCAACTGGTCGACTGCGATCTAGGCGGCTATTTGGAAACATCGGAAAGCCTGCTTGGAGTCTCCCCTGATGGTGACAACGCCACTGGGAGTAGGGAACTTCATGCAGAGGTGTGGCATAGAAATTACATCCCGACGGAATTGAGAGTGGTCCTTCCAAGGATAATATTGTAGCCAGACTTAGCTCTGATGATTGCGAAGTTCACCTTATTTATGGCATATTCGTTGTTGTCGAAAAGGCCACTGGTAGGGAGATAATCCCAAGGGTTGCACCCTCTCCCCAGAAAAGTCCAGAAGAGTGAGGCCTTTATGGAGGAGGTCTGTCTCCTTGAGACCCTCTGGAGGATAGTAGATTCAAACAAGATGTCTACCGCATTCCTAGAGTCGATTAGAACTCATCGGACATCGGAGTTGGCGATGCAAGTAGTGACCACTATGGGGTCATCACAGGAATTGTTGTTGTGAGGGAGATCCTCTTTGGAGAAAATGAGAGGGATGGAAGCTGAGATTTGTTGAGAGATGTCACCAATTTTGACGATTTGGCGGTGAGTAACTATAGGGTCAACGCTGAAGATGGCGTTGATGGTTATGGCGATAGGGGTGTATCTCAGGTTTGGTTAATCCAAACTAGGCGCAACTGTGGGAGCCTGCGCTGTGGTCCCCGAAGTGCCTTCGTGGGAGACTTCCTGCCAACCTCGGGTCCTGATGGGCGAACCCATCCTTGATTGACGGCCGCCACATAAACTTCAGCGAGCGGCCGTGAAAAGAGATGCTTCTGGCCCATAAAATTTGTGAGGTTTCTTATCCTTGATGCCGCGATCGCCATTCCTACGATCCTTCGGTCCCGATGTTTCGTCGCCCCGATGTTTCCTTTTCCCTTTTCCTTCATTTCTGGGCTTGGAAACATCGGGAGGGCCACATTCTGCATCTTCCAGGAGCACAAAGTGGCCAGCCCCAACAACCAGCTCAGGGTAACTCCTAGGTTTGATGTCTTCCACCTCCGACGCAGTGGTGGAAAACTGATTGGTGTAGTCCCGCAGGCTCTCCTTCTTTCCTTGTTTGATATTGGCCAGCACCATGTCTGAGACCACCATGCGGGTTCGCCCAATGAAACGGGCGATTAGCTCCCATTTCAGATGTTCATAGGGGCTAATGTGACCTCTAGGTAACTTGATGAACTAGCCGAACGCAGCTCCTTTCAGAGTGGTAGCAAGGAGGTGGCACTTCGTTGCCTTATCTGGCCGGCGATAGTGAAGGCTGCCTCAAACCCTGGATGTGCTCGCGAGGGTCTGTGGTTCCCTTATAGACTTCAAGACGAGGTGGCTTAAAGTCTTCTTGAGCAGGCGCCTGACGGATGACATCGCAGAAAGGAGCAATATTGTCAAAGGGCCCAACAAAAGGCGTTAGGCCTGTATTAAGGAACCTTAATGTCAGGAAAGAGCGGATTCCCTCCGGCTAGGAATGGAGGGAAAGCTGGAGGGACCGTGTCTGGCAATCAGTGGAGGTAGAACAGGAACCGAATTATTTTATTTTAGATATCATATTTTGTTAAAATTGAATTACTTTTATAATTTATAGCAACTCGAATTATGAAATAGAATTTATTAAATCTGAGTTGGGTTTAAAATAAAGAGATTTAAACTTAAGTGTAAGGATTTTGGACCTATTTATTAGGATGTGAAGAATTAGAGATTAAATTGCAATTTTTCCATTAATAGGATAAGCTCAAGAGGGCTGCTGTTTTCTCTTTCCCCTCGCCGCCTCTCACTCTCTCGCTCACTCTTTGTTTCTGCGCATGTCAGCCATCACCGCGCCAAGCCGCGGCAGCAGCTCTCCCCCTCTCTGTTTGTCGTGTGTGAGAAGAAGAAGAAGAAAAAGAAGAAGGAGAAGAAGAAGAAGAGGGTTAGGAAGAGAAATTCGCAGCAGCAGCCCTCCTCTGTTGCCGTGTGTGGGAAGAAGAAGAAGAAGAAGAACAAGAAGAAAGAAAAAGAAGAACAAAGAGGAAAAAAGAAAAGAAGAAAAATTAGTTGGAGGCCTTATTCAAATTATGGTACAGAAAAGGTAGAATTTTTTCTGTCATCCTAATTAATTGAGTTAAATTTGAGGTTTTCGAGTAATAATTGGTTATTTTTTTTATGTGAAATTTGTGGCTTTTATTAACGAATTTTAGATTGCGCGAGAATATTTGGGAATATTCTTTGTGATTATTTTGTTAAATTGGACTCTAAAAAAATGTGAAGCCTATGGGATAAGGGTGATTAAATGATTTTGAATCATGTTATGAAAGTATTGTTTTAAAGGCGAAAATTAAAATTAAATGAAGGTTTCTCACAAGCAATCACACGTGCCTAACTCGAGCTTGAATTAAATATGTTGGCGTGACGTCGTCCAATGCCCTTTTGGGCCGGAAGAAAGTGGTTAATGAGAGCCATTGTGAAAAATGATCCTTATAATAATGATTATTGACGCAACGGTGTTCCGTGTTGTAATAAAAGAAAAGGTTATTCATGGGGAGGTGACGATCCGAATTGATTAGGCATTTGAGGTGATTAGTTGAGAAATCTAAGGCCCAAAATGAAATAAATTGAATCATTAAATTTATAAAAGAAATCATGGATTTAATAATTAGTATTTAACATAAATATTATATCTTGTGTGATAAGGCTTGTCATAATGGCGATGAGTTTCATTAATTTTATTTTTGTTTAGTAGATATATTTATTTTGTTCAGTCTACATGCATTATTAATTCTGTTTGTTTATTTTTATATAATACTATTTTATGTACTGAGTCTATTTTAACGGACTCTTGCCATGTTTTGGCAAGTATATCACTTGGTGCACATGAAGATGCAATTGAGATAGAAAAGGAGGGGGAGGTCGAATAGTATTTTACTTTGTTTGTTATTTTTAATTTTGTATAGAATAAAACCCAATGTAGATTATGACATAAAAACTGCAATATTTGTAGATAAGAAAAGTTTGAAGTAGTTTAGTTCTGTATGTAGTAGAATTTTGATGAGATATGAAATATAATATATATATATATATAAAGTGATTCTCAGTTTAATTTATTGTAAGTATGGCTTATAGTTGCGTTTAAATTAATTTTTATTTTATCGTTCATCTGCATCACACCTGATTAACTCTAATGTACCTTTGAATGTTTCCGTTGCGAGAGTTGGAGAGATTAGGAATGTGGCATGGTGTGGTATCAGAGCCAATTTATCATTTATATAGATAAAATAATGTGAGCGTCGGTAGTCATGATAAGATTTGAGAATTTCACACTTGTACCTACCATTATTTTTTATTTATAATGATACTAATATTAATTTTACAGGAGGACAATTCTTATGGGGTAGGGATCTAATCTTAATACTCATAGTCGACAACAGAAGGAGGAGCGTATGGTGAATAGAGATGAGCGGATAACTCAGGCATTAAATGCTACAGTAGATCGGTTGGATAATATGGCTAAGGCACAAGCGATATCACAATGAGTGCCTCAAGAAATACCCCAACGAATACCTCAGATCCAACAAAATATTCAGCAAGACCCCAAATGGATCGAGCTATGGAACTCTTTCAGAAAATGCACCCTCAACATTTTGAGGGAACTACAGACCCAATTGTTACAGAAAATTGGCTGGAGAAGATGGAGAAGGTTTTCGAGGGAATGTGATGTCCTAATGACAGATTTCTTTAGCTACTGTGTTAGATGGAGAAGGAAACGATTGGTGGAAACATGAATCCACTTTAGAGATAGACTAGTAGAGGCTATTACTTGAGAAGAATTTGTGGAGGCTTTCAAACAGAAATATGTTCCGCATTTTGGCAGGATAAAAATGAGAGTTGAATTGGAGAGATTGGTACAATGCAATATGACTGTACCAGAATATGAAGCAAAATTTATAGCTTTATCAAAATTTGTGCCCAGTTGGTGTCTATAGAGGAAAACAAGTGTTACATGTTCTAAAAGGGGTTGCGAGACTTGATTCGTGCGGCTGTCATTCCAAGCTTAGCACGAGATTGCTCCCAGTTGGTTGAGGTGGCATCCTTGATTGAGCAAGATCAACAAGCATCCCAAACAAGGAAAGAAGCAGTTTTCGTAAGAGAAAGGGGGTTTTTTCAAAGCAGTTTACTGGGCCTTATGCGGAAGTTTGCAACTAGTATTGAATTTAAGGGAATTGTAAGCAGTTCAACCAGCAAGCCGCAATGTCAAAGATGTAAGAAATATCATTGGGGCAGGTGTTTTTGGGATGATAGAAGATATTTTACTTGTGGAAAACCAGGTCATTTGGCTAGATTTTGTCCAAAAGCTACCGAAGCTGGTAGTCGAGTTGTGATACCTACCTCAGTGGTTTCTACTACTGGAGCACGACGTCATAGTTTTGCGGCACTTGGTTGTGGCAGGGGAATTCCTACTTAGTCTGCACAGCGTGGCGCACAACCCCGCATTTATGCTATTACACAACAGGAGGCTCAAGAGTTCCCAAATATTATTACAGGTATATTATGTCTACATAATTCACCTGTAGCATCTCATTCTTTTATTGCAAATGATTTGGTAAAGAAGCTATCATTAGAAGTTCACAATCTAAATGAACCTCTTCATGTGACATTGCCTACAGGTACAACAATAAAGGTGAAAACTTGTGCCGATGTGTTTATTGAAATTAAAGATTGGACGATTGAATCTAGACTGATTGTAGTACCACTTTTTGAGTTCGATGTTATTCTAAGCATGAATTCGTTATTTATGTACCAAGTGGTCATAGATTGCCATGAAAAGAAAGTTAAAATCCGAGTTCATGGATCATTAAACCTAATATTTTTTGGTGAAGGAAAGAAGGTGCCATTAATTTCAGCACTGCAAGCTCATAAATTATTGAGAAAGGGATGTGCTGTTTATTTAGTCATGATGTTAAAAGCTAAAATTAAGGCAAATCACCTATAGGATGTGCCAATAGTAAATGAATATCCTAATGTTTTTCCGAAGGATTTACCTGGTTTACCTCTAGATAGAGAAGTTGAATTTGCTATTGAACTTGTAGCGGGAACTAAGCCAATTTCAACGACGGCTTATCGTATGGTTGTGACTGAGCTCTTAGAATTAAAAATTCAGTTGCAAGAATTATTAGATAAAAGATATATTAGACCCAGTATTTCAACTTAAGGGGCACCAAAATTATTTTTGAAGAAAAAATATGGTAGTTTGTGGATGTGCATAGATTTTCGAGAAGTGAACCGAGTGATTGTTAAGAACAAGTATCCATTGCCAAGAATTGATGATTTATTTGATCAATTAAAAGTAAAAGAACATATACTAAAGACAACTTTTCGGATTAGATATGGACACTACGAATACTTAGTGAGGCCTTTTGGTTTAACTAATGCTCCTATAATTTGTATGGACATGATGAATCGGATATTTCAACCATACTTAGATCAGTTATTATTTTTATTGATGATATATTAATCTATTTAAAGAGTCGTGAAGAGCATGTGAAGCATTTGCATTTGATACTACAAAGGTTGAGGGAAAAACAATTATATACTAAATTTTTTAAATGTGAATTTTGGTTATCAAGTTATTTTTCTGGGACATGTAATTAGTGACAAAATGAGTATTAGTAAATCCATAAAAGATTTCAGCTATAATTGAGTGGCCTAGATCTTCTTGTGTATCAGAAATCAAAAGTTTTTTGGGATTAGCTTGCTATTATCATAGATTTGTCAAATTTTTTTTCGAAATTGCTCTTCCACTTACTAGATTAACTCAAAAAGAAGTAAAATTTAAATGGGAGACTGATTGTAAAGAAAGTTTTCAAAAACTAAAGGAATGCTTATTAACTCCAGTGCTGACTATACCAGAAAGTAACGAAGAATTTCAGATTTTTAGTAATGCATCTTTTCAGGGATTGGAATGTGTTTTAATGCAGCATGGGAAAGTAATAGCATATGCTTATTACCAACTACGACCACACGAGAGAAATTACCTAGTATGTAATTTAGAACATGCAGCAGTTGTTTTTGCTCTAAAGATTTGGTGTCATTATTTATATGGAGTGAAATGTCAAATATATACAGATCATCAAAGCTTAAAGTACATTTTCACTCAAAAAGAACTGAACCTAAGATAGAAACGATGGTTAAAATTAATTAAAGATTATGATCTAGAGATTATCTATCATCCTGGTCGAGCAAATGCAGTAGCAGATGCTCTGAGCAGAAAGATAAACTTGAATATATTAATATTAGACTAGGAAGAGCAGTGATTGGTATTTGATGTAGAACAATTATCATTAGCACAATTAATAGTGAAGCTTGATTGGATACAACAAATAATTTATAAATAGAGTGAAAACATGAATTTTAAGAAGATCATTGGAAAGATAACTAATGGAGGACATTCAGATTTCACATTAGATGATCAAGAAGCATTGATATTTTGAGGAAGGTTATGTATACCGATGATAGATGATTTTGACAAAAATTGCTAAGATAGGCCCATGGCTCTAAATATACATTGCATCCTGGTGTAACCAAGATGTATAATGATTTAAAAGGAATGACTTGGTGGCCTGGTATGAAGAAAGATATAGTAGAAATAGTAAATAAGTGCTTGTCATGTCAATAAGTGAAAATTGGGCATAAAAAATTAAGTGCGTTACTTCAACCACTACCTATTCCAACATGAAAATGGGATGAAGTAGCAATGAATTTTATTGTTGGCTTAGTTAAAACGTAGCGGGACACGATGCAATTTAGGTAGTTGTTAATCGGTTAACAAAATCAGCAGATTTTTTATCAATTAAAACTACAGATTCTACTGACAAATTAGCAATGATGTACGTAGAATAAATAGTGAGACTTCATGGTGTTCCAACAACAATCATTTCAGATTGAGACTTAAAGTTTACGTCTCACTTTTGGAAGAAATTACGTCGAGCATTTGGTACAGAATTAAAGTTTAGTACAGCATTTTATTCACAAACGAATTGTCAAATAGAAAGGACAATTCAGACCTTAGAAGATTTATAAGATTCTGTGTACTGAATTTTTGTGGTAGTTGAGAAAATCATATTTCATTAGTAGAATTTGCATATAATAATAATTATCAATGTAGTATCAGAATGACATCATATGATACTTTATATGGAAGAAAATATCAGTCACCCTTGTGTCGGTATCAAAGTCGTGAACAAACAGTATTGAATCCACAATTGATTGATGAAACTATGAAAATGATGAAGAAGATACGTAAAAGATTGCTAATAGCTCAAGATAAGCAAAAGAAATATTATAATGGTCATCACAAGAAAGTCAAATTTCAAGTGAATAATCAAATATTCTTGAATGTTAGTCCAATGAAAGGAGTGATTCGGTTTGGAAAGGCCAGTAAAATAAAACCACGATATATTAGAAATTTTCCAATAGTAGAAAGTTTGTACAGTAGCCTATCGTTTGGTTTTACCTCTGCAATTGTCTGGCATTCATGATATCTTTCATATATCAATATTGAGAAAATGTCTCAGATCCATAACATGTGATAAAATTTGAAAAAGAACAGATGAAAATACAATCCAACATGAGTTATAAAGAGAAACCAATCAAAACCTTGGCAAAAGATGTTAGAAGGTTAAGGAATAAAGAAATTCCTATGATTAAAGTTCTATAGATGTTTATACCTGGATTTGTCGTCGCATCTCAACCGTACACGTGGCACCTAGAGAGACCTCTCAAACCTTTCTGTCATCATCAACAATAATTAACCAAGTTTCTCTTCTGCAGATCTCGGACCTCGATCCCGCAGGTTCAGCCTTCGGCAACATCGGCCACAATGACTTTGCCAGCACATATTTCATAACATCGGGCACATGAAACCCATAACATTGAGCACGAAGCAAAAGCATCCCATAACATCGAGTATGATGAGTATGCTACAGCCTCCCACAACAGTGGACATGATACTTCGCCTGCTCCGACTGTCTCTATCAGAGCGCCACGTCAGCGTAGCTTCTTCCCAATAAACGTTGCCACTGGTCATGAGGGCCAAGAAGCTGCATTTTCCAACCATCGCAGGTTCCCATGAGTCGCGAAGAATAAGAAGCCGCGTGCCCCACCCACTATTTTTGATTTCTCCGGTGGCCGACAGTGGTGGGATCGTCGGTATGGGCTCAACAGAAATATTCAGCATCCCCTTTCGGAGAATCCGCTGAACTCCACTGCAACTCGCTTATAAATACCTATGGATGAGACACCAAAGAAAGACGAGACAGAGATATATGTAACAGTAAGGAAGCTATACAAGATAGGTATCCCTGAGAAACCTTGTCCATAATTTTTGTAATCCATCTTGTAATGGTCTTTTGACCAATCCCTTTTGTTTTTAGTGAAATTTCTGTCACAGACATCCCGGTGGACATAGGGAATTTCCTCTCTGAACCACCTTAAATCCCTATATGTTATTCTGGATGATTATTATATCTCTGATCAAACCCTTAGGCTAAACACGTTGCATGCTGCTGATTCTCGGGACTTCACACTTCTTTTCGTCAACGCCTGAAGATGGGGGCTCATCCTCCACCTCCAGATGCCACGCTGGACCAACCTCGTCACAAGGGACACGTGTGGCAGAGCTGCGTGAAAAGCTGGCGAACCTCACCAACCTTGTCATTGAACTCGCCACTCAACGAGTTGTGGCCCTTTGACAGGACCGTACAACCAACACTGCTGTCGATCCGGCCTTTCCTCCAATTGCGACGGCCTCTTTTCCCTTACCATCATTACATGCTCCTCACCCGGCAATTGCGGCAGGCCCCGTCCTCATTCCTCCGCTGAACGCGGCGGTTCCAGTCTATAGTCCCCTGCCAGTTGCGGCGGTGCTCCCACCACTCCAACAGGAGCATAGGGGAGTCCCCGTCGTCTCAAGAGCCCCCTTTGCTCAGTTTTCTAGCTCCTCTCATCCTCCTAGACTGGATTCTCCGCACCAGGAGGCCAGATGCAACCTTCCACCTCCTCCTTGCTCACCTCATCCTCAGCCAGCTCTTTCCCCTCGACTTTTCCCCCTGTCTTGGATAAAGGAAACACTTTTCTCCCCGACAACCAGGACCCTTAATATGGGCCTGATGCCTTTTTCGGGCCTCTTGATAATAACGCACTCTTCTGCGAGGCCATTCGCCGAGCCTGCTCCAGAAGACTTCAGGCCTCTTCGTCTCAAAGTCTATAAGGACACCACAAACCCTCACGAGCACATCCAAGGGTTTGAGGCAGCCCTCCGTTACCTCCAACCAGACAAGGCGACGAGATGTCACCTCCTTGCCACCAGGCTAAAGGGAGTCACGTTCAGCTGGTTCATCAAATTACCTAGAGGCCACATCAGCTCCTATGAACACATGAAATGGGAGCTAATCGCCTGCTTCATCGAATGAATCCGTATGATTGTCTCTGATATGGTGCTATCCAACATTAAGCAAGGAGAGAAGGAGAGCCTGCGAGACTACTCCAACCGATTCTTTGTTATTACGGCGGAAGCAGAAGACGTCGACCCCGTCGTTGTCATTCATAATTATCGTAGGGGGCTGAGGAACGGAGATTTGTACAAGTCTCTTTAACTACTGAAACCCAGGAGCTATCCTGAGTTGGTGGCCAGAGCCAGCCATTTCGTATCGACAAGCCCGAATGATCGTAGGGATCGTGAGCGAGGCAATAAGGACAACAAACCCCACCAAATCTATGAGCAGAAGCATTTCTTTTCACGGCCACTCAAGGAAGTTTATGCGACAGATGTCAAGTAGGGATGGGTTCGCCCATCCGCACCCAAATCGGCGCCGCCAGCAAGTGCAAACCCAAACAACTACTGTGACCTGCACCAAAATTATGGGCACAAGCTCCATAAGTACTGCCTCTTTAAGGCCCTGCTTGACAAATTAGCTGACCAGAGCAAGCTAGAAGAATTCCTACTCATGACTCGCGGCCCCGAACCTGGCCGAAAGGTCGGCTAGTATCGATCATGAAGTTAGCAACGAACTTTGGTAAAGCGACACCTCGGTCATGATGTTTGCTAAGGCCTTAATTTTTCGCAGCAACATCGATCACGATGTGTATCCCGCATGCATATGCCAGAACTATTGCCAACCTTGGTTCCAAATCTTGAGCGGAGTTGAGAAGGTTCATATATCGTCTTCGAGGTTGCTGGACCTACTACTATCTGATGGACCCTAAGGGCACTCAAAAGGTCAGAGCTTTCTTAATAAAGCATCACTAGAGACTTCATTCGATGGCCTTCTGGAGTTCTCATGATATATTGAAATTCACATTGGCGTACTCATTCTACTCATAAGGCCTCCTGGAACTCTTTCCATTATTCAGATTTCTGGAATTCGTATTTTATGGTCTACATCTCTTTATTATGGAATTTCTACACTGGGATTCATACCATCGGCAATAGGCTTCATGATTTTCTGGAATTCATATTATAGCATTATGGAATTCGTCTATTTACGGTATTCTGGAAATCATATACTTATGACATTCATATTATAGCGTTGTGTTTGTACTTCGTCTGCGTCACGCCCGATCAACTCCAATCTACTTTTGAATGTTTTCACTGTGAGAATTGGAGTGATTAGGAATGTGACAGCCGCAACTGGCGGAAGGGGGGTAGGAGCCACTGCGACCGACGGAAGGACTAGATCAGCATTGGGCGCATGGGCCTATTGATGTGTCACAACCTGCTGAGTGGCGAGTTCAATAACGCGGTTAGTGAGGTTTGCCAACATCTCACGCAGTTTCTGTCATCCCAGTTCCCCTTGATGAAGAAGTTGATCCAGCACGATATCTGGAGTCAGAGGTCGAGCCCTCATCTCCACGGGCTTTAACAGAAGGTTCACCTGCGGCCTGGGTGTTCTGGGCCAGAGAGTTGGTTCTGCGTATTTTGCCTACCATCTTCTCTGTCTCAATGAAAGCACTAGAAAACGTTAGCGCGCGCAATGTTTCTGGCCTAAAAGTTCAAAGAGATAATAATCATCTAGAGAAGCATTTAAGACATAATTTCATCTGGTCCTTCATATTGATCCTTGTTCTCTAGGTTCTCAAATTATAAAACATAACACTTCAAATTTGAGTTCCTTTTTGAGTCCAATTTAATGGGATTTATTAGGTTATATTAAAGTTTCTGTTTTCTTAAAGGCAAATTGCATCTTGGCTCTTTAAGGGAATAGGTTTTGTAAATTAGTCCTAATATTTAGTCCTCAATTTTAATTCTTGAGACTATAAATGTATCATCGTTTGATTCCAATTAAAACAAAACTATTAACCTTTAAGCCCTTCAATTTTTTTTTTAGGGTTGGGGCCAATTTGCAATTCCCTTGGAACCTTTGGGGCTCGATCGCAATAGAAAGTTGTATTTACATTCAACATTATATCATTAACCATCTTAATTACCCGACCCCAACTTGCTTCAAGTTTCCATTTTGCTGCCCCCACAAGCGCATCGCCATCGACAACAAATATTGTCGCCGCTCCCAGCTTATCACTGCACTAAGGAGAGACGAGGGAGAATTATAAGGGCGACATCAACAGATATTAGGGATATTTTAATCTCTTTAGCTTTTTGATTAATGAAAAATATTACAATCTCAGATGACTATTAATGGCAAAGATATGAGCTCAGATAATGTATTTTATCTTTTTAAAATCTACATAAAATATGGGTATACTTTAGAGGTGTTGCGTGAGAAGTAGGGGGTCCCGAGAGACAATGGTACGCAGAGAGCTAAGCCTGATGGTTATGGCTCAAGTGAGAGAGAAAGGCATTCAGAAAAGCAGAGGTTTAAGGTGGTTCAAGGATGAAATCCCTTACGTTCACCGAATAAGTTTGAGTCTTCCACAATATATCTCAAGAAAGAGAGCCGCTTGGGCTCAGTACAAGGGCAGAAACAGTAGGGAAGAAAAGATCTGGCGGATTGCCCCTCTATCCCTTAAAGCCTGTCCAAGGGTATTTACGTGCGGAAGGAAGAGGAGCTCCTTCCGGCTTTTCCGAAGGAAAGAAATATATACAATTGTTGAGGCTGCACTAGTGGTCCCATTGTTGTAGGCCACCGAAGGAGCGGGAAGCAATGGGTGGAGAGCTTGTCCCCTAGATCTTCGTACTTCTTTTTGGGGTCCGTGATGGCTGAAGCATATGGGCTCTTGGTTTGTGTGACTGGCAGGAGCGCGCAGCATTGAAAATGGTGCGGTCGCAGCACGTTGATAGTGACAGACGCGGCTGCGAAATATCGTGGCCGATGTTTGAGGAATTTGTGAAACGTCGTGGCCGACGTTTGGAGAAAACTGGGTAACATTGTGTCTGACGTTTGGAGAAAGCTGGATAGGTCGTAACCGATGTTTTGAGACAGCTGAGCAATGTCGTGGCCGATGTTACAAGGCCGTTGTAGCCAGTCCTCGTCAACGATATTTGTGGGAAGGCTGAATCGTCGTGGTCTAGGTATGAGATCTGCAAGAGTAAAGGCCATTAGTAGTTAATTATCAAGATGGAGGATTAGCGTGCCTCTCGAGGTGTCACATGTACGGCTGAGATGCAGCGCTGGAACCACACGTTAACATCAGCCCCCCGCAAGACAGGGCGCGAATATTAATGTGGGTCCTAGAATGCGAACCGTAGCGATTGTGGACGCACTGCCCAAGAAAAAAGCCAGGACGGCGTCCAGCCGATCTGCATTCCTCTCTAATTGTTCCTGAAATCCTATACTCAGACAGAAATGTGAGGGTGCAAGGTAATGTAAATTATAACAAGTTTTATTATGAAAGTGCATTCTTTGAGAACTTGTTAACTAGAATTTTATTTATTGTGTTTTTCTTCTTTTGTCTCCTTTCTCTTTTGTTTGGAAAAGGATACTAAAATCATCAAAAAAAAAACATGAATTCATAAGCAAATGAAGTTATAAAGCATAAGATAAAATCCCTAAACTGCAAATAAAAGCTAAGAATTTCTGCAAGAAAGAAAATAAACTATCGTCGTCCACAATGTTTCATCAAACAGGTGAAACGCTGGGAAACGATAGTTGAGGAATGAGGGGTAGTGTACCGATATTTTGAAACATCGGGCACTATAGTTGAGAAAGGGGGTAGTGCATTCTGATATTTTGAAGCATCGGGCAGCCCCTAGCCACCCAGCTCAGCAAGGAGGTTACTGAGGGTGGAGGAGTTGAACAAGGTCGGTGAAGACCAGAAGACCACCATTGCGGCAAAGTCTAAAGCAGATGTGGAGGCCTACAAGATAAGTTTGCCCTGCAAGAAGGAGCGATTAGATGGGATCAGGAGGGCATGAGAAGGTTTGGCTCCGACTTTCATCCGAGAGGGCAGGGTTACTGCTGATGACCTCTCGAGAGTGGATCTCATCCCATGCCTGGGTGCTGATCCTACTTACAAAGAAGAGGAACTGGACAATACTGACGATTTTATCCAACAGATATTTGATCTTTTAGATAAGGCCAGTAAGGGTCTTCCTTCTTAGATGTAAGAAGAAAATAATTGAAAATAAATGAAGTTTTTACATACCTGTCCTTTTGCGATGTAAGATAAACTGGTACCTTGAATGGCTTTGGATTGTATGAGATACATTTGGAATATCCAGCATGTTAACCCGATGCCAAAAAGACTTAGATCGTCTGAAACATCGTAGTCGATATTTGTATTTGAGTCATGGGCTGACCGAGCAGAAGAAACATTTAGAGCTTTGTTTTGAAATCATACTCCTTTACACATCTACACAGGAAAGAAGTAATGATAATAGTGGAGATCCTACCTAGGAGGAGTTATCTGACCCGATACCAAAAGAACTTACATCGTCTGAAACATCGTGATTGATGTTTGTATTTGAGGCATAGGCTGACCGAGCAGTAGGAGCATTTAGAGCTTTGTTTTGAAATCATACTCCTTTACACATCTGCACAGAAAAAAAAGTAATGAAATAGTGGAGATTCTGCCTAGGAGGAGTTATCTGACTCAATGCTAAAAGGACTTAGATCGTCTGAAACATCGTGGTCGATGTTTGTACTTGAGGCATGGGCTGACCTCCGTTAGAGTGGCAGATCCTAGTGGGAGGTGAAGGCACTCTGCTTAGGGGAGACCTGTGTCACAAGTAGATAGCAGGGGCTGCCCTAAGGTTACGAGCAGACCTTCTGGCCCTCCGCTAGCCAGGTGGGCTTATAGAGGGGCTCCAACTACTGAGAGAAAACCCCACCTGCCAGGCGTAATAAGGCTCGGTGACCTCCGTATATGGATTGTGAGGATAATGAATCATCGTGTACGAGGTGATAAAACCTCGGGTACGATGGTTAGAGAGTTTGAGGTTAGAATCATACTTGTCGCACGATGATTGAATGATAGATAAGCTAGTTATGCTTTAGGTAATATGAGTACCTCAGTATGAGTTGTTTAGAATAATCAGCATAAGAATTTTAGAACATGAAATGCCTGAACAAAGGACAATGTATCTGAGAAGAGCCTTTATTATCTGCTGGAAGTAGCTGAAGTTCCAGCAATGTAACTTCAAAAAACTATGAACAAGTGAATCTTTGAATGTATATTAATGTGAAAGAATCCCCGATAGATCTGTTTAGAGGGTCATGGCGGGATAGAGGAACAGGGCTGATGAGAGATGCCACCTACTTCAATCACCTGGTCGGCGAGCAATGGTGGGATCAGCGCTAAAGATGGCGTTGATCGTTCTTGCAGCAGTGGGGTAGGACCGCATCGGTAGGCTGGAGCCTGGTGGTGGTAAAGCTTAGGTTGGAGCCCCCACATTTTCTGGGGCCTTGCCCTTCTGCGCAGCGTTGGATGTAGGCGCCATCAGCATGAGTTTTTCAAGTTTGCCCTGATCTGCTAGCTTGTTGAGTAGGGCCCTGAATGTGCGGCATTTGTGAAGCTTGTGCCCTTAGTTCCCGTGGAACTCACAGTAGTTCTCCGGATCTACTCTGGTGGGCTGCCGTGAGAAGGAGTGCTTCTGCTTATGGGTTTCATGTGGCCTCCTTTCATCCCTGCTATAGTTCTTGCTCGTGCAAATTATCGTGGCCGATGGTTCGTCACCTCGATGTTTCCTCTTCTCCTTTTTGGCTCCAGAAACATCGGGAGGAGAGGCCTCAGCATCCTCCAATAGCACAAACTGGCTGGCCCTCATAACCAGCTCTAGGTAGCTCTGAGGTTTTACCAGTTGTAGAGACTTGGAGAAGTCCCCGCTTTTGAGTTCCCTTCGATAGTCGTGCATGGCAATAGCAGGGTCAACGTCTTCTGCTTCTGCTACTGTCGCGAAGAAGCGGTTGGTGTAATCTCGCAGGCTTTCTTTCTCGCCTTGCTTGATGTTGGCGAGTATCATATCGGATACGATCATTCATGTCCGGTTGATGAAGTAGGCGATCAGCTCCCACTTCAGCTGCTCATAGGAACAGATGTGTCCCTGGGGCAACTTCACAAATCAGTTGAAAGCTGCCCCTTTGAAGGTGTTGGCCAGGAGGTGACACTTGGTGGCCTCATCAGGTTGGCGGTAGCGAACAGCAGCTTCGAACCCCAGAATGTGCTCACGGGGGTCTGTAGTACCCCTGTAGGCTTTAAGTCGAGGTGGCCTAAAGTCTTCTGGGACTGGCGCTTGCCTGATGACGTCAGAGAACGAGGCGTTGCTGTCGAGCGGGCCAAAGAAGGGATCAGGTCCGTACTTGAGGGCCTGAGCACCTGGGAAGTGAGGGTTCCTCCCAGCAAGGAAAGGGGGGAAAGCTGGAGGAAAGAAAGCAGGCTGAGGAGGTGGATATGGGAGAAAAGGTGGAAGAGGATGATGATTTCGGTGAACTTCCTGAGGAGGAAGAGGGTGCCGGGGCGATTGAGAAGATCCACACGACTGAACAGAAGGTGCCGCAATCGGCGGGGGAGGTTCAGGAACCACCGCAGCCAGCGGGGGAGGTGCAGGGGCTGCCGCAATCGGCGAGAGAGGTGCAAGAGCCGCCGCAACCGGCGGGAGAGGTGCAGGCAACAATATGGCAATGCAGACTGGCTGACTATTCTTGAGAATCATGGCCTGCTGGGTTGTGAGACCAGTAACCAGGTCGGTGAGGTTGACCAGTTTTCCCTGCAACTCTGAAATGCGGGTGCCTCTAGAGGAGGAAATAGATCCGGCGCGACGCCTGGATGTCGAAGCTGAAGCTTCGTCACCTGGTGTCTTGACAGAAGGTTCACCTGCTTGTGTGCTGCGGGCGGCGGAGTTGGTTCTGCGTGTCCTTTCCATCATCTTCTCGATGTCTCAATGAAAGCACCAGAAATTATTGACGTGAGAAGTAGGGGGTCCCGGGAGACAACGGTACGCAGCGAGGTAGGCCTGATGGTCGAGGCTCAAGTGAGAGAGAAAGGCATCCATCAAAGCACACAGAAGTTTATGGTGGTTCAGGGATGAAATCCTTTACGTCCATCGGATCAGCTTGAGTCTTCCACTATATATCTCAAGAAAGAGAGCCGCTTGGGCTCAGTACAAAGGCAGAAATAGTAGGGAAGAAAAGATCTGGCGGATTGCCTCTCTCTCCCATGAAGCCTGTCCAAGGGTATTTACAGGCTCTTTTTGGAGGAAAGAAATATATACAATTGCTGAGCCTGCACTAGTGGTCCCACTGCTGTCGGGCACCGGAGGAGCCGGAAGCAATGGGTGGAGAGCTTGTCCCCTATATCTTCGTACTTCTTTTCGGGGTCGTGATGGCTGAAGCATGCGGGCCTTTTGTTTGTGTGACTGGCAGAAGCGCACGGCATTGGAAATGGTGCGGTTGTGGCACGCTTATAGCAATAGGCGCAGCTGCGAAACATCGTGGCCGATGCTTGAGGAAGCTGGGAAACATTGTGACCGACGTCTGGAGAAAACTGGGTAACATCGTGTCCGACATTTGGAGAAAACTGAATAGGTCGTAATCGATGTTTGGAGACAGTTGAGCAACATCGTGGCCGATGTTACGAGGTCGTTGTTGTCCAATCATCGTCGACGATGTTTGTGGGAAGGCTGAGTCATCGTGGTCGAGGTTTGAGATCTGTGAGAGTAAAGTCCATTAGTAATTAATTATCAAGATGGAGGATTAGCGTGCCTCTCGAAGTGCCACGTGTACGGTTGAGATGCAGTGCTGGAACTGCACGTTAACAAGAGGTCAAGTGGAATTATCATTTTTTAAATTTGAAGGGATGTTAATTTAATAATTATTTTCATAAAATGGGTAGATGAACTTGGGGTGCATGTAAGTAATTGATAAAGTAAGATTTGACCTCAAGACTTATGTTAAATTTTCATGAAATGTAAAAGAAAATTATTAGAAAACCATAGGATTGTAAATAAGGTGAGTTCAAATAAATTAAACTCATTTTTAGTTTTGATATTTCGAATTTGAATTAAGTTTTGAGTATTTTTTGAGTCAAGTGAGTGATCTTTTACAATATAAACAGGGATATAATTTATGTATTACCATCCTTATGCATAATAATATTATTGATATTTATGTGTGACTATATAGTTTAGTTTAAAAATGGTATATCTGAGTTATTATACATACATTGACTACTTTAGATATATTAAATATTTAAAAAATTATTGCATGTGATGAGTGATTCATGTCAATAGTTTACACGCAAATCATGTAGCGCTACGCAATGTGCATGGGCTCTGCTCCGCACAAAATGTCATCAACAATATTAACTCGTGTTCAGGAGGACGGATTATCCAGTCAGGCGACCAAACTATCTGGTCAGTCGAACCGGACCGTCAATTGGCCGACCGGACAGTTCAATTGGTCACTAGAGAAGTAAATATTAAAAGTAGATATATGTTTAAAAGATAAATATAGCTTGAAATTAGGTAAGTGTAAATTAGAAAAGATATGAATACATATGATACCTATTATTTTGAACATATACTTATTTTTTATATATATATTTACTTTTATTGGATATTTTTCTGGTGGCCGAACGGACCGTCTTGTCGGCTGACCAGACCATTCGGTTAGCCGACCAAACTACCCGGTGGCGGATCAGATAATCCATCTTGTTGAACTATATTCTGCTAGCAATGGCCCGCTCATCCTGCATGATGCCGCATGATTGGCGAGTAAATCACTGATATGGATCACTCGCTGCACGTAATAATTTTTTTTTGTATATTTGTATATTAAAATATTTTAAAATTATGAATTTTTAAATATTGATTCAAATTTAAATCATGCCAATTTTTTTTTAAGTGAATTAACTTCGGGTGATGATAAAATCAAATCGAGCTGGGCTCGAGGGTTAATTTCGAGGTAGGTTCGAGTCCGAGCAGGATTTACTGCCCTAGGTCTCTCATTTGAACAGCACACCGAGGAATGGCAGGTCGACGGAGCCCAACCAGAAAGTCCCGTTCATCTCCAACACCTCACTCAACGGGCTCATGATCCTCGCATCCAACACCTCAAGAACCCTCCCATCGCCGCTCAGCTTGATCGCCGCCGGAGCGATCGCCTCCGGAGCTACCCCCGCCGACACCAGAGAGCCATCGAGCCGGATCTTCTCCCGGTTGATCCCCACCCAGAACTCGCCCTTGTCGTTCCTCTTGATGTTGTCGGGGTAGCCCGGCAGCTCGGCGAACAGTTCGAACTCTCCGGCTTTGGGGCCCTTGAGCCAGTACCGGGAGACTTTGCAGTCGGTGGTGCTGGCGACGAGAGCGAAGGATTTGTCGTCGCTGAGGGCGATGCCGTTCGGGAATGTGAGACCGGCGAGGAGAACGGTCACCTCCCTGCTGGCGGGATCGTACTTCATGAGTCTGCCGGTGGCGTCACCGGAGGCCACGAGCAGCTGGTACTCCCTGTGCATTCAAGCATGAGAAGTGGCTAAGTGATAAGCTATTATATGTACAGTTTTTAGACACATAAAAGTTTTAAAACTGAACACAAGTTCAGTTTTGGGGGTTGAATTACACAGTCAGTTCATCTATATGAACTGAGGTATCTTTCATACTGACTCCATTTCTTGATTATTTTGGAAATTAAAAGACTTGATGCAAATGAAGCAATCATGAAAACTGCATATGTGCTCTTCAATTCTTCATATATTACATATGTTAGGACCTATACCTTAGTCTAAGGCCCTGTTTGGTGCGAGGACCAAAATCAAGACCAAAATAATACTAGTTTACAAAAGAATAATAATAATAATAAATAATTTTTTTAATTATTCTACACAAGTTTTAATATAAAAAAATATTATTTTGCTTCACATACTAAATAAGTTTTAATAAAAATATCTATTTTATTTCACATTTTAGACTAAAATATTCGAATTGAGTATTTTGGTCTAGAATATAAAATAAAGTTAATTTTTTTATTGAAAATTATTGAGTATGTGAAGTAAAATAATATTTTTTTATATTAAAATTTATGTAAAATGATTAAAAAAAATTATTTATTATTATTATTATTTTTTAAATTATTACTATTTTGGTCTTCGCGCTAAACAGGGTCTAAGTCTATATAAAAACTAATATTCACGTACAAAACAAACTAACACTTATTTTAAAGTGATTTGTTATACTATTTGGTTGAGTGGCACGACACCTGATTTTGATATATCTGAGGGTGTTAACCTGAATCTGACATCCGCAATCTTTGCTATCCATTTGTTCAAAGAAATATGTATAACTTAAGATCATGTAGTTATTAATTAGAGAAGATGTAGGTAAATGTGATACCTATTTAAACTCAAATTATACCTGCTTTTTTGAATAAAGACTTAGATACATACTTTTGCGATTATATCCCAAAGGAGAAATCATGTGCTATATTCATAATAGCATACATCTCTTCTTTGTTAAGGGGCAGTGGTGGCCTTTATATTACCAACTTGCCAATTTATATTTTTATTTTCTATATGGATACCCGTATGACAAAAACACAAATTTACAGAGTTCCAGTGATACTTCTCATCCATTGTGCAATATAAAAGCCTTAGTATGTACCATGCAATAGGCATGCCAAATATTTAGAGTACTCCATCTTGATAATAATATATCAACAACAATAACAACTAAGCTTTTATCTCACTAGGTACTACAACAACGACAACAATCAAGCTTTAATATCATTAGGTGGGGTCAGCTACATAAATCTTTTATTTTCATTATGCTCTATCAATTAATAAATCCTAAATGAGTAAGTTCACTTCTTATAGTTTTTTGTCAGGTCTTCTTTGGTTTCCCTCTTCCTCTTTGTACATGAGAAAAAATCTAATAACTCGATTTTCCTAACTAGTATTTCAATTGGCCTACGATTTATATATCCAAATCATATATATTATGCGTGATATTAAGCCTTAAATTGGAGAGTTCGGTGTAACTTATCCAAACATATATATTATGCATGATGCTTAAATGTTCTAAATCATGTTTTAAGTTTCTCCAAAATTGATTAGTTTCGTCAAGTTTGTTTTAGTTTCGGTCAAGATCGATTTGAAATTTGTTGGTTTCATTTTAATCGAAACTCTTAATATTTTTAGGATAATTTTTTTTAAAATTTGGATGTTTTTAGTCAAAAATCAAAAATCATGTCATGCATTATACTGAAACATTTGAAACTAAAATTATCAAAATTATTGAAACTATTGAAGTTGATATTTCCAATTTGTAAGCAAAATCAAACCGAGTGTTATAACTTTGTTCCAAACAACAAATTTTAAATGATTTAATAGTTAATATGTTATCCAATGAGATGTATTTTTAATCTATATTTTTATTGTGGTGTTTTTTGATTCATTATTCTTGATGAGAATATATTTAGAGACCTTATTGAATTATTTTTAAGTGAAGATAGCAAATGAATAGCTTCAAACTTGCGACTGATTATCCCAATTTAAGATTGAATTGTGATGATTTTGTGGTCTCTCTATCAAATTTGCCTTGGCAACTGTTTTTGCTTGCAAATCGCTTGCCATTTGGTCACTAAATTTTGGTCTCAATTAGATTATCATTCAATCAAGAAATTATTGCTTCCGGTGGTCGGAACGTGTCATTGTTCTACTCACCAATGATGTCATGCGACGCAAATAAGCAGGCTTTGCCTTGCACAAAACATCGTGAATGGTGTTAAGATCAGACGGACTGTCCGGTAGGCATAACTAGATAGTCTGATATACTATCGCAAAAGTATGTATCTAAGTATTCTTTTAAAAAAGTAGATATAGTTTGAGTTTAGGTGAGTATCACATTTACCTACGTCCTCTCTTATTAATACCTATTTGATCTTAAGTTGTACCTACTTTCTTTAGACCATTCGATTTTCAATCAGATCTTCCGATCTCTTACGACCAGATGGTCCATTGCAGAGATTGAATGGTCCAATCGTTTACCGATGACTTTTTGCTGTTCACGACGTTCTCTGCACAATAAGGCCCTCTTATCTCTCTCACGCGGTTAGTTTCAGCTGTTCGTTTCGCGCTTGCAGTAATTTTTACATTCGACCGTAAATTTTTGCGGCTGATGGTCATGAGAGTATTTGTGAATCAACATTAGCAATGGATTTTTAACTTCCAAAGAATGAATTATTGACTGCAGATCCCTTGATTGGTGTTGTTGGGTAGCGCATATTAGACATAGCCCAAGGCAACAAGCTGATAATTTAGATTAAGTAACAAGAAGGCACGCTCAGAGGCAAGCCTGTTAAAAGTGTGTGGCTTAAAAATCTTCTTTTGTATTGAAGTTTGGGCTATTGGGATGTTCATATTTCACAGTATAATGAGAGAGACTATCCAAAGGAGTGTTATCCCTTGGAATAGTTTATTTCGTGATATAAGTGATAAAAAAATCCTTACCCTCATCTAATATTTAAATTATAGATTATGTACTTTAACACAATATTATAAATTTACTTATACATATTATATATATTTATATAAGTAAGTTGGCTTTTATAGAAAAGTGAAATATCATTTAGGTCCCTGAAGTTTGGGGATATCATGTAAGTTCATGATTTCAAAAAAAATTTCAACTAATTTTCCAAGGTTGGTATTTTTATTTTAATCATATTTTTTTATCTATTCTAACAAAACCTATTGTTAAATTAAATTTTTAAATATAAACTGACAAAAATACTCTAACTCAAATGCTGCACTCGCCAGTGTCGCTAACAAATGCAGCTATTGTCACCCTGTGTTGTAGCCATTGCTATCGTGAAAGTGCATGCAGAGGGCTTGTCTCGCACTGCAAGACCCTACCTTCCCCCACCAGCACACAATGATAGCCTTTGCTAGCGCTTGTGCCCAGGGGCTACACACAGTGGTGAGGCCTGCAGCAGCAACGGCCATGGCTGCCGAATAGCCCAGATGCAAGATAGCAAGAGTATTTTTATCATTTTATATTTAAATTTAAAATAAATTTTGTAGTAAAAATGTTATTTATAAAGATTTGATTAAAATATTAATCTCAATCTCAGAACTTCATTGGAAGATCTTTAAATCATAAATTTATTTAATATTATCCCTAACCTCATGACCTCAAGCTCTGAAAAATTATTAAAAATAATTGAAACTATTTCAAATCAAATAAAATGTGGGTGAGTTTTAAGCAAATTTTGAACTTCTAACAAAACTGCCAATTCTGCTTATTAATAAGTATTTTGTTTTCCAATAGGGTAAAATTTCAACTTGTCATAAATAGTTAGTTGAACTGCATCTTCCATCCTCATTAATGATGCCAATAAATTAATGACATAAATGCTTGCTGTCTCAGAAATAGAAGATTCAAAATGAATAGAATACTAGATGGCGAATTACTGAGCTCTGTGGAACTTTTGACTTTAGTCCATCTGTGGCTTTTTCCATAATTGATTTTTAATCATTAGCTTTTTATAGTCAGTCCTGGGCTTCAATGGCATTTCATTGTTTTTCTAATTTATTTTCTAGGAATCATGTTTTGACTTCTGAAGGAAATAATATTCAAAAAAAGTTTCTAGATTTAATAGCAATTAAGTTTCTTCGGTTTAGATCTTTATGTACCTGAATTTTTGTTGTTTTTAAACTAGCCAAGTTGATATTGGAGACAACATGCGTATAGGTCTTTTTAGTATTAATAAGTGGACCCATTGGAGGATGTTATTATACAGGTCCACTTGTTAAAGAAAATGCCTTCCATTTGATCCCTTATTAATGTCTTAACAACTTATTTGATTGTTAGCGATTTGATTAATTTGAAAATTGGAAAGACTTAGTTATAAATAAGTTCAAATTAGAGGAACCTAGATACTGTTAACCCAAGTTTTTATATTCAATCTATCAAAAAAAAAAGGCTTTAATATTCAATACGAGGACATATAAATTATTCACCAAGATTATTTTTTTCTTTAGATCTCTAACGTTGTTTAATTCTGAGTGGATGCAGTGCAATGTTCATGTTTTTTTTATTAATCTTTGCTTTCTATATCATAGGCCATTCAAATAAAAAAAAACTTCAAGACTTCCGTGAACCGCTGTAATAGGGTAACGCTATTACAGCGGTTCAACCAGTTGTAGTAGACTCTTATGGTTTTTACAGCTAAAGCATATACAGCGGTTTTTGGTGTCTTTTTACAGCGGTGTGAACCGTTGTAATAGAATTGTTCTGTACTAGTGCGTATTAGGTGAATTTGTTGTAGGGTGAGTTAATCTTTGAACTTTTATAAATTCTCAGTCCTGTAGTAGTATCATTATATGATTTTTCTCCTTAAAAATAAAATTTTATGATTTTCCAATTATAAGTGAGGCTAAACTGCATGGCCTTACCATCTTTGGAAGTGAATACTGCTATCGGTGAAGTAAACTATCCCAGTCTGCTCATCGACATCGACGCCATTAGTGAAGGAAAAAGGCACACCGTTGGCCTCCATCGCCAGCTGCTGCGCCGCCCCGCCCTCCGGCCCGACACCGAGGAGCCCAAAGTAGGCATCGGCAATGTAGAGCTCTCCTGTGACCTTGTTGAATTGCAAGCCCAGGGGCCTTCCACACAAGCTCTCTAGATTAATACTAGAACTACTGCACCCTTTCCACCTGCAAAACTGCAGTCAGTTATTTATATATACTACATATATACGTGGACTATATTATATTTTATTTAAGATTGAGTCTATTTCTCAGTGTGACTGAACAAGGATTGTGAGTTTATGAATGCAGGTAGATCTTGCCTCTGTGCCGGGGCGGCGAAGACCGTCCAACCGCCATCACGACCGCCTTCCCATTTGAGGATGTGGCCGTCAGAGACTCCAATGTATGGTCCCCCTCTAATGCAGTCGAAGGCAATGCTCTCCGGGCCGGTGGCAGGAGCAGGGATGTAGAGAGTCTGGAGACGGCCGTTTTCTTGCGCGGCCGTGATGGCTGAGGAGGAGAAGAGGTTGGAGAAGAGAAGGGGGAGCATGGTAAGCAGGACTTCCATTTTTGAACGTGGTTTAGTCTGAGTCTCTTTTGTTTAAAGTAATGTGGTCGTCTCTATGGTTAGTGTCATTAGACATATATAGACTGTGATGACAGGTGGGGAGACAGGCAGCTCATAATGGCAAGGAATTTGGTGTTCTAATATCTGCAGATGGAACGTTTAACCAAGACGAAATATTTCTTTTGGCAGCAAAAAGTAATTCCTAAATAGTAAATTTGAGCATAGAACTCTCCCTATATGATTTTTGCATAGGAAAATTCTTCTAGTTTATATGTGGTTCATCAGTGTTTTAAAATTCAGTCGAAACTGTCGAGTTTCAATAATTTTGAATCGATTTTCACCGAAATCGATCTGAAAAAGCTGCCTAGTTTCAGTTTCGGCTAAAACTCAGTCGAAACTACTGAAACTCATCTCTCTCTAAAAGACAATATTCAATGATTATAATTAATACAATGACATTATTAGCAGGATTAAAGCAGAATGGGTAAAATAGAGAAATGCTTCTAGTGTGTTGTGCAATAGAAAAATCTCATCCAAAATCAAGGGTAAAGTTTATAAAACTATAGTAAGACCAATGATAATATATAGTGCTGAATGCTGGTCTGCAAAAAAAGAAATATACAGATAAAATAAATATTGCAGAAATGAGGATATTAATGTGGATGTGTGGATATACACGAAAGAATAAAATGAGAAATGAGTATATCCGAAAGAAAATTGTTGTTGCACCAATTGAGGATAAACTTAGAGAAAGTCGACTTGGATGGTTTGAATATATAAATCGTGGGCCGATTGAAGTTCCAGTTAGAAAATTTGAGTTATTGGATTTTGCCCATGTACAAAGAAGAGGAGGGAGACCAAAGAAAATATGGCAAGAAATTATAAGGAGTTATCTTAGTTACTTAGACTTAGATAAGAATTTGGTAATTAATAGAGTGCAATAGAAACAAAGGATTCATGTAGCCGACCCCACCTAGTGGGATTAAGGCTTAGTTATTGTTGTTGTTGTTGATTATTATTAATACATTTAATTTTGAATTTATAAAATTTAAATAATTTATAGAAAAAGTCAAATTTTTCAAAACAACCACCACCATGTGGGGGTTCTGTATGAAATATGAAGATCTACAAAGGCATGTGGTTCAATTATACATTTGATGATAACAAAATTAAAATGACATGTACACTTCTATTTTGTTTTTGATTTGATTTGCATGTACTCTTAACATTTTGATTGAGCAGATTGAAGGTATACCAAAGCATAGTACAGCAACAACCTTGAAGACAATTATACTCTGCTTTAATCCCAGTAGGTGGGGTCGATTATATAAATTTTTTATTTTCATTGCGCTTTATCAATTATTAAATTCTTATTTAAATTTAAGTAACTAAGAATCTTTCTTATAGTTTTTTATTATATCTTTTTTGGTCTCCCTCTTCCTCTTTGTACATGGGCAAGATCCAATAACTCAATTTTTTTAACTGGAGCTTCAATCAACCTACGATTTATATGTCCAAATCATCTAAGTAAATTTTCTCTAAGTTTATCTTCAATTGGTGCAACATTAATTTTCTTTCGGATGTACTCATTTCTCAAGTTTTAAGTATACTGTATTTTATAAAAAAATATTTTGAGTAAAAATGATTATTTGTATATCAAAATATTAAAAATTGATTGAAATTTTATTTCATGATGAAAATATTAGTATGTGCATTTACTTTAATTTTAAGATAAATATTTTTATGTAAGTACAATAATAAAAAATTATTAGTTATTATGGTTCTTGATGCTATTAATTCTCCTTAAAGATTAAGTTGTGAAAAATTGCTCGTCAAATTTTTTTGTTATATTATCAACTCAACATCAACGAGTTGTACTTAATATGTTTTTTGGTAGTGATATATTCACTAAGTTTATGTTAGATAAGATGATAGTATTAAGTTATTGACGATCACACCAAAGTTATTTAGTTATTATTTTTCTCAGTAAAATGTATGTGCTGGACTTTTATCAAAATCTTGGAACTTAAGAAGGGATATATCAAAACTTAATGTGAATTGCATCTAATCAAAATCTGAGTCACTCAATGTAGCCATGGGTATATTATTTTTCCTTTTATTTAATCTCTTTCATTATTCAATTTGTTCAGCTTGTGGCATTTACATTAAAAATGACTCAAATTCTTTGCATTCATAGTTGGGCCTAAAGAAGTTTCAGATATGGATCAACTAAGTTGATCATCCATGAGTGCTTTTGTTGATTGTGTATGTTGTTTCATTGACCAAGTAGTTGTCAATTGGTAATTAGTTTTGGAAGCTTTCAAATCTTGATCGACCAAGTGATCGACTTAGTAGCTATCTAAGTGCTAGTTTGAAAATTTTATCGACTTAGCAGCTATCTAAATGCTGGTTTTAAATTTTTTCAATCATTGGTTAACCAAATTGGTCAACAAAGTACTATTTTGAGATATTTTTAACTGACTTTTTAATATTATTTTGAGACTTCTCACCAATCTGGTCTTATTTTTTAACTATAAAAATAGTGATACTAACTTGATCACGAACCAAGCAGAGGCTTAAAAATCGTTGAACAAGTTAGTGCATTGAAACCTAAAGTTAGATTATACCGTAAATTAAACGGGGGTTTAGTTCGATGTTTTTTTTTAATATTATGCTGTGTTGGTTAGATGTTATGATATCTAAAGGTCATCTGTTAAATAATGATTTTATAAAATTTTTGAAAGTTATCTATAATTTTTGTCAAAATAAATAATTATTATTTTTAAATAATATAACATAATATTGAGATAACATTAAAACAAACGTCTCTTAAAGTCAAAGTTTTCTTTTTTGATTTTAAATTACTAAAGAAAACGAATTTATTTAAATTTATCGACATCTACTTTTGATCCTTTCTTCCTCCTGTTCTTTTTCTATCACTACCTATTAGTGCTTGCAATGAACTCCAACATAGTCCTTCTGTTGCATCTACGATAGCACCATTGGTGATCTTGCCACCTTCGTTATTGTCTGAATTAGGGCAAGATAATCATCTAAGGCTCTGTTTGGTAATAAAAAAAAAAGAAGATTTGGTTGGAATTTTTAGCGATTTTTGAAAAATGTATATGATGTGAAATAAAGTAAGTTGGTTATATTAAAAATTGCGTATGATGTGAAAAAAAGTTGATTGATTTATTGAGAATTATGTTGGATGTGAAATAAAGTGATTGTTTAATGTTAGAATTTGTGTGAGATGAGATATAAAATAATTTTTTAAGTTTTTTTAAAATAAATATAAGATTTTAGCCATAGGTAATTTTAGTCATGATTTTTAGTCTATTGCCAAACAGGGCCTAAGCTTGCAATGTTAAAATAGGGGTGCTGGTTTAAAGTGTTTGGTGGGTTAAGCTGCAATAACTTATTTTAGGTTAACTCTTGCTAATCGATTTATTTATTTGCAAATATTAATTTTAGTAAGATTAAAATTAAATTTAAATTAATATATTTTTATTAAAATTTATGAATAATATGAAATAAAGTTAGTTATTATATTAAAATATATGAGATGTGAATTAAGGGGGCGTTTGATTCATTGTTATCTTAGTGTTATGTTATGTAATTTAGATGTCATGATATTTTCGTTTGGAGGAAAAAAATATTTTATTTTTTAAGTCTAATAGAAGAAAAATTTATTTTAATATTAGAAAGTACGTAAAATGCGAAATATTTTTAATTCTAATATTTGTATTTGTGTTAGATGTTGAATAAATTTAATTTTTATAGTTGAAATTTGTATTGGATAAAAAAATATCCTCGAATAAAATTAAGTATTAGATGTCATCTTTTAATTAATAAATTTTATAATTTTATAGATGATTATTTATAGATGTAATATAAGTTAATTATTATTTTGAATTATATATATATATATATAATTAATTTTTGATATTAAATTTTTTAATTTAAAATTAATTAAATTTAAGTTTAATCTGGACAAACCTCTCGGGCTTTGAAAATTAAAGCTCTGTTTGGCAACTGATTAAAAAAATTAGCTTATTTTAATCATGACTAAAATCTTAAATTTATTTTAAAAAAAATTTAAAAATTATTTTATATTTCATCCTATATAAATTTCAACATTAAACAATCACTCTATTTCAGATTCAATATAATTTTTAATATAATTAATTCAATTTATTTCACATTAATACATATTCTTTTTAGAAATTTTACAAAAATTTTCACATAAAGTTTTTAAATTATTTTTTTTCTTCCAATCAAACAGGGAGCCTAACTTTCACGGATTTTCATAATCATTGAGGCTCGTTGAATATTGAGAACAAGAGGCCCAATTGAAAGTGCTTCTATTTGTAACAATGGCGCGCGGTGAACTCCAAGGCCAAGCCCAACCTCTTTCGGCTTTCATTCCTTGAAAACCCTAATTGAAGCCCCTCCGGCGTCCCCTTTCCCTCCATTCAGGCGAAGCGACTGGACTCCGGTAACCTCGCCTAGCAGCCGTTCCATCGGTCGTGGGCGGCTGTTAGGTTTTTTCCTCCATGGATTTTCCCGTGGACCAGGATCAGAAATGGCTTATCGACTGCCTCACCGCGACGCTGGACACTAGTCGAAGCGTCCGCTCCTTCGCTGAAGCTGCGCTCCAGCAAGCTTCTTTGCAGACAGGTTTTCGTTTTTCTAGGTTGTTGTGCTTGCTGTTGGTCCTGTCGCTTATATTATAATGCATTCTGTACTTCTGTTGGCTTTCTACATGAGCCGAGTAGGTAGTCCTGTTCCCCTGACGCTAAATGCTAGCTTCTTTTGTAATTAGTGGTTTCAATCGTGACTAGTGGTTCTTGGAGTTTTTCACGTTAAATTTGGGCTTGGATGTATTTGCCTGAGAAGCTTAATATTATTTTGAGGCATGTGCACTCCTTTTTTTTGTATCTTCAAAGGCTTGCTAAGGAATAGAATGTTTTTTTTCTTTGCAAAGGATATGGAGCTGCTCTTACAAAAATCACTGTAAACAAAGGCATTTCTTTTGGACTGCGACAGATATCCTTTTTGCTATTGCAGTGGTGAATTCGTTCATTCTGCAAAACTACTATTTGCTTTATTATTTGATTTTCTTTGTTTCTTTGACTAGACATTCATCACTTAGCAGCTGTGTTACTAAAACAATTCATAAAACAACATTGGCAAGAAGGTGAAGAGAATTTCGTACATCCTGTGATTTCATCTGAAGAGAAGGTCCTCTCTTTTCTTTCACTATTTTCTTGTTTGATTTTTAATAAAATTTTACTGACAGATCGTATTAGATGTTATGATCTCAATGCAGTTACATGTAAATATGCAATCATAGTTGTACTATTCTAACTTTTTAGTAACTCTGTTGTCATATCTACTAGAACATGATTCAATCTCAAATATATGCCTGCATTCTGTTTTAAGATACTTTGATTTTCAGGGGATAATGCGCCAGTTTTTGCTTCTATCATTGGATGATCCAAACAGAAAAATCCGCACTGCTATTAGCATGGCTATTGTGTCGATTGCGCAATATGACTGGCCCGATGATTGGCCTGAACTGCTGCATTTTCTCTTGAAGTTAATCAGTGAGAAAAAAAGTCTCAGTGGAGGTAGGTCGATAGTATTATTTTGGGGAAACTTTCATATTCTTATTAAAATAGGAATTGTTGGCAGATGCATGAGAATGGGAAAGTTAGCTTGTAAGGCTTATTAAATTATGGTTAAAGGAAGAAATCCTTTCTCCAAAATTCTATGTCTATTGTGTCACATTCAAAAACAAAGCCTTGAAATTAGTCTAGATTGAATGTTGACTCATTTAGCACTAATTACATAAACTTTCAGTTCATGGTGCTCTAAAATGCCTGTTGCTCCTCTCGGGTGAACTGGATGATATCGTGGTGCCAAAATTACTACCTTCTCTGTACCCTCACTTGCTTGCAATAATTTCTGACCCACATGTAAGTTTTTTGGTAGTACTTCAGGTATTATCATTGCTAGAAGTAGTTCCCTTTTTTATTTGCTGAATTGACATAGTGATTAGATGCATTTTATATCAATGTTGCTTTCTTAATGGTTTGCAGCAGTATGAGAAGTCACTCAAAACTAAAGCTCTATCAATTGTGCATTCTTGCATTTCTGTTCTGGGATCTATGAGTGGTGTGTATAAGGTGTGATTTTTTCAGTAATTCCTTCTTATTGTTCTTGAGTATGTAGTTCTAATTTTAAACGTCTACATGTTGCTTCTTTTAAATTGGATGATCCTTGTGAAAGTGATGATATAGTTGCTGCTTCAGACAGATACAGCTCAACTGATGATACCGGTGGTTAATTCTATAATGGAACAGTTTGCCATTATTTTACAGAGTCCCTTGCAATCAGAAGATCCCAATGAATGGAGCATTAGGATGGAGGTTTACCTTATTTAACTGGAAGTTAGAGTTAGTTGTCTATTATTTTGTGACATTTATTACTGTATCTAAATGATCAGGTGTTCAGATGTTTGCTTCAGCTTGTTCAGCATTTTCCTAGCCTTGTTGATACACAATTTTCAGGTAACATGTGGTATAACATCCAATGGTTTTTTTTAGCTTCTTCTTCAATACTTGTTCCTTACTATCCTTCGAAGGTGCTGACATGCAGTTTTTTTCCAGTTGTTTTGACACCTTTGTGGAAGACATTTGTTACTTCTTTAGATGCATATCAGACCTCATCTGTTCGTGGGATTGAAGATTCACATTCTGGTAGATTTGATTCTGATGGAAATGAGAGAAGTCTTGATGCCTTTGTGATGCAGGTGTTGTATCATTGTTGAATAAGTACTTAGTTTCTCTAGTTTAAGGGACTTTTTCATAGACAATATTTTATTGTTAATTTTAAATGGCTTGTTTGGAGCATTTTTGAGTGGCAAATGGGACATACCTACTTGATGACTTATTTGAAGTCCTGCATTCAGTCAAACTCGGCAGCTGCACAAAGATGCATGACATGCTTTGGCTTTGAGAAATTGGCCTTTCTTGAGTCTATTTAATATTTGATTGCTTTGTTCGCTTTATGGTTCTTGTATTTTTGATAAAACTAAATTTCTTGAATTGTTTCCACTCAGCACTAGTGGGGAGTGCAATGGAAACTATGGATGTGTTTGTCATTGTAATTGGCTTTTGTTTATGCTATTTCTTTGTTATGTGATGTACTTGACCTTTGTCACTTTTTTGTTTTCATTGTCCATAGATGTTTGAAACTCTGTTGACAGTCATTGGGAATTCCAGATTGCAAAAGGTACATGTTTATCTTTTTCTTCTTGATTGTGATCTTTCTTATCTCTCTTTCATCAACCGATGATCGCATTGATTTTTTTTTTCTTTTTTTTTCTGAACTTTCTTGTTCGAATGCAGTAGATAATGCCTCCTTAATTAATGCTCAGTAGCATTGTATCAGTTTTTCTTGGATTGTGAGATATTGGTTATTGCAGGTCATTAGAGAGAGCATAAAAGAGGTGGCTTACTACACCATCGGCTTTTTGCAAATCACTGACGAACAAGTATGTTTGATGATCTAAGCTTGTTACCTTGTAGAGAGTTGTTTGATGGTACATATATTCATTCACAAACTTTCATTTTCTTGGTTCACTTCTTACAGTAGCACTAATTATTGTTTTCTGTTGGTAAGGTGCATGCATGCATTTGGTATGTGTGGTAATTTTATTTTAGTGCATGCTTGACAAGTGTAATTTGTTATAGAGTAATGGTTTTATAATGTAGGCATTTTGTCTTTTCTGGACCATTCTGTCTTCTGTTTAATTATCTGTGAGGAAACTCTTTTTGGTGTTCTTCACCTTCCCATAGGCTGCAGATGAATCAATCTTTTGATACTTGTAAAGGAGTAGTTGTAATCATGAATATGCATCAGTTGGTGCCTTTAAATCATGTTGCATTAGAGAATGATGCCTAGAGTTTTAATTATCTGAGTGGAAACTCTTTTTGGCGAAGTTTTGTTACAACCTTTTTGCGAGTTGCAGGTACCTCTTCTGCATTTTGTCCTGGGTTTGATAGGCTCCTTTTACCTGACTTATGATTAGCTTTGAGTCATCATGGATATTCAGGCATGGGTCCTCGAGCCCTCTGGCGAATATCTGACCGACAATTCGGGTTTCATACTTGGCTTGGTTTTTACTGACAAGGAATTTGATTCGGCATGAGCAATAGAGGCAAATTCCTTAGGGGTTGATGACGACAAAGCTGATGCCCTGTGTTTGCTCATCTGACACACCATTGACATATAGGGCCTAATGTAATTGTTCCTCCAACTTCTCTAATTGGTTTGACGTGGTCAGCTTTGCGATGAAGTTCTCAAGGCTTGAGAGGAGGGTGCTTGACTTCGGTGTTGCAGAGCACATAGCTCATGTAGTGGATTTGGCATTGGACCTCGTTTTCCATTCAAAGGATAGCCGAGATTGAAGCATCGATTGTGCTTAGGTAGATGAGAAGATCCTCGCTTGGGAGCGGAATTGAAGGGAGGAGCAGCGAAGCAAGGTAGGTCATGAGGGAGTTGAATGCCCATTGGCAGTTGGCGTTGCAACCTGCATTCCTGCCGTGTAGTGCCTTAAAGAAGGGCAAGCATTTCTCACCAGATTTCGATATGAACCTCCTAAGGGCCACGATTTTGCCATTAAGTCTTTGGATGTCCACGAGCGTCTTCTGTGCCGACATTTCGAGGATGACCCTAATCTTCTCTTGACTGGCCTTGATTCCCTTTGCCAAGACCATGTAGCCGAGGAAGCTTCCATAAGCCGCGTTGAGTATGCTTTTGAGGGGATTTAGTCTGATGTCATAGGTGTGCCAGCGTCTCACGAACATCGCCGAGGTGTTGCTTGGCGCCTGAGCTTTTGATCAATACATCGTCAATATATGCCTCCATGTTGTGTCCCTTATAGTTTTTAAACACCTTATTTTCATTCATTGATAGGTAGCACCAGCGTTTTTTGGGCCGAAGGGATTCTCCTTGTCACAAAAAGTTAATTGGTTTGTGATGAATGGGGTGTGTTCTTTGTCCTTTTCGGCCATGCGGATCTAATGGTAATCAGAATAGGTGCCTGCAAAGCTCATCATCGAATAACCAGCAGAGGAATCGATGTGGCAATAGATTTTTGGTAGGGTTAGAAATCCTTTGGGGAGGCTTTATTCAAATTTGTAAAGTCCACACACATTCGCTATTTGCCGGTGTTCATTACCACCACTATGTTGGCCAATTAGGATGAGTATCTGATTTCCCTAACGAATCCCACTCTAGGAGCTTGTCGATTTCTTCCTTTATCGCTTTTTGCTTTTCTCCTCCAAAGCTCCTCTTCTTTTGTCAAACGGGTGTGTGATTGGCCCATAGGCTCAACTTGTGCTTAGCTATGCTATGATCAATTCTCAGCATGTCTTCTGGTCCCCAAGCAAAGACAGCAATATGCTCAGGGAGGAGAACCGTCAAAGTGGCTTTTTGATTTTGGGAAAATTCCTAGGGACAAGTACAGCTTTTCTGTTAGCAACGGTTACAGCCGCGTTCTCATTGAGAGGGGAAAGGTGGTACATGTTCTTTGGGATCGAAACGATTAGTGTGGAGTCGAACGTTTAGCTCGTAGCATTTCTTTACCCTACATCTGTCTCCTATAATAGTTGCTACTCCCAGGGGTGTTGGGAACTTAATGCAGAGGTGGAGAGTGGAAGGAATCATCCGGAAAGCTATGGTCAAGTATAACGTTGTATCTGGAGGGGGCGTCGATAAGGATGAAGTTGATAAGTTTCGTCTACTTCTTGGGGCTGTTTTTCAGCGTGACACAGAGAGAGATGTATCTAGCTGGCCGCAATTGAATGCTAAGTTGACATGACGGTACGGAGGTTACGACATGACTGTGGTCCCTTGAGAGGGGTGAGTCCCATGTGGGGCATTTATGTTGGGTACAACATCCTTCAGGCAATTTGATTTGGTCCAGTTGACGTCAGCTGCTTGGCAAGGGATCTTTGATTCCAATGCGGATTCCCTTTACAATGGTCAGTCATGCCACTTATATGCTCTGGATCTTGTGGCTCGAATCTTTAGGCAACAGTAATGAAGTGAAACAATTAGGATTAGCAGAATCTCTATTCTTGGGAATGATATTTTATGTTCTTGCACATTGGATGTGAACTTCATTCTTCACCTTACGTGCTTAACTTTGCTGAATCAAAATTATTTAGTTCGAAGCAGCAACCAGCCTTTATTCTTGAGCTCATTAAATAGAATATATATCCTCTGAGAGTTCAAGAACTTCAGAATGGTTAAACTTTATGTTCTTGTTTTAATTCCACAATGTAATTAATTTTGTTGTTGTTGACCCCAGGTAGTTTGGATTAAGGTTTTGTGGTTTTATATATCATAATGTAATTAACATAATTCCTTTTTTTTTTCACGGATGCATTTTTTCCTTGTTTTTGACTTAGTCTCTCTCTCTCTCTCTCTATTTTGTAGGTTCATGTGTGGTCATTAGATGCAAATCAATATGTTGCTGATGAGGATGATGTTACTTACAGTTGTCGTGTATCAGGTATAAAGTTTTCACAAGGCATTTTGGCTATATCAACAATTGATAATTGTGATGTTGATATCATTGCACATACGCCTATATACATATTGTGCAGTTACACATTTGGATCAGTGTAGCTAAAAAGTCAGGATGATATTCTTTGATTGTTTCTCCAAATAATTTTTGGTTGTGCTCTTACTAATAGGATTTGCCAAAAAGAAATTTAGCACGATGCTTTCCTACATATGTATGCTTGTGATGCAAACTTTTGGCACTTGTCATTGCATTCAAAGACAATTTCAAGTGTCATGTTTTGTGAGGGATGCAACTTTAGGCAAATTCCACATCGCAATGCATGGGAGAGATGCTGGGTATATATAAAAGACTAATGACGGAAAATTTTTTAGTTAAGCGTGCCTGTGTCAGAGTAGTAAAGAATGGGTGATCTTCTCAGGAAGCTGCTTAACCACGCAGTTTTTTAGAAGTCAAAGTGGATAATATCTATGGTGAGTTGGGCTGTCACATCAAGGCTTTGAAATCTATCTTCAAAAATAAAAACAAATGGATCTTGTTTGTTTGTTTAGGTTTACTTGAGTAAAGTTAATCTTAGAGGTCACATCATGTACAAATTTCAACAAATTTAACAAAAGTTCAAGTATTTTATAAATTTCAACATTGAAACCAATTTTATTTCATGCCATTCATAAATTTTGAAATGGTATAATTTTATTTCACATCTTATATAAATCCTAAAATAAAGTGACTTTATCTTAAAGCGTTCACAAATCTTTGAACAAAATTCTCTTATCAAAGTTTAACTTTAACTTGGTTAAAATTAACTTGGCTAACTAAATATAGTTTTTAGATATATTGTTAGTTTTTATGGTGTAGATTAAGACGGATTTCTTGATTTGTTGATTAGCTGTTGTGTATCTAGGCTTAAGCAAGCTTTTCTACCCTTCATGTAAGACAATTGGGGAACATTTGGAGCTTACTCTCAAGGATTGCTGGATATTTTGTTTTCAGGCCATTTACATAATCTTTTGGAGTCTTCTATAAGTTTATGATTTTTCACGCAGTATTAAATTCCATCAGGTTCTCTGCTTCTGGAAGAGATTGCTAATGCTTTTGGCAGTGAAGGGATCAATGCCATTGTTGAGGCTGCTTGGAAGCATTTAACTGAATCACATCATGCCAAAGTATCTGGCTTTGCGGATTGGTGGAGAGTAAGTAAACAATTATGCAACATTCTTGTGGTTGGACCACAGATTGAACTGTTTCTGCTTACATGTACTCTTGTAGTAATCAGTTTGATTTGATGTTAGGAAACTTAATCAACTAATATTGTGGCGCTTCAATTGTGGTTATATTCCAAAATTCATACCTGTTTACAGCAACGTTAGATTTTTTTGCAATATAACTGAAACACTTATAGATAATTTCTTTTAGAGATCAAGATTTAATTAGTTTATATCTAAATGTCATGTCCTTGTTATTTGTTTATATCTTATACTAGGTTCACATTGAGATATCTTAATGCTATCTTGACTGTGTATATGCTTTATTGGATTACATTCGGTTAAAGCTGGTAAAAACAGTACCTTGTAGCATTTCATTTAGTTAAGTCGGTTATTCTCTTTCTACTTATTGAAGTAGTTGTTAGCCAGTTTCGTGGTTCTGGAATTTATGAAATTCCCGTAAATTTTGTTGTTCATTAGCCTTATGTAAAACGGTTTCTATACTATTTTTTGGGGAAAATAACGATGTTTCAGAAAACTGCTTCTATTCTTGTAAACAATGTTGTATGATTTTATGTAGTTTTGGACATCAGTTTGTAGTCCAATTTAGAATCTTCATTTGTCTTTAACATACTTTTGTTTCATTCATTAAATTAGAATGAATAACTGCTATCATAGGAATCAGAATCAATAACAACTACCTTTATAGCCCCTGTTTGGTTCATGTTAAAGTTGGGCATGATCATTTTTTAAAATTTTTTATAAAAAAATATATATCTTTTTTTGAGATATATATATGATGAGAAATAAAGTTAGTTAATTGTGAAAATATTAAATAAAATTGGTTGATGCATTGAGATTTTATAAGCTACTTTATTTTTTTTTAAAATAGTTGTGCCCAACTTGGGCATGACGATTATTCCTCGCCCTCTTTGGCTACAGGTCATTACAGTCCTACTGGCTTCTACCTAGTTTGTCGGTTCATCTCAATCCACAACGTATTTGGGAGGTTGACTCTAATTTCATATTGTAATATCTTGTATTCCAAATGTAGAGGTATTTTCCGCTTTAGTTTTAGGATATAAAGCACCGATACTCCATGAAGTCTAACGTATTCGTTCCGTATTTGTATTAGATACTGGTATTCCCCGATACTCCACCGATACGTATCTGATACGCCACATGTCGATCAATTTTTATTTTTATATTTTAAAAAACCGATACTTATCATTGGTTTTTCTTAAAAGGTGCTTTTTCGGGTAAAAGCGTAAGGCTAATGATGAAAAACGCTGTAGTTAAGTGTGTTTGTATCTTTTGGGCAAAATCGTGAGATTAGTGATTGGAAATTTCATATTCTTGCATACTTGATCTAGAGTAGTACTAGGATGGGTGACCTAAGGTGTATTTAAGTTATGCGATTTTCTAAAGTCAAAGCAAATTATACTTCTATATTTTGGATACTAAATATTATAATATGATATTAATGCTAACTCTTATCATATTTTAACATCCCTTGTCTCAAAGGCAGAGGTATTTTTGACTTTTGCTTTAATGAATTACTTTACTTGAGTGCTTTTCAGGAGTTAACCTATCCTAGTACTATGTTTTCTCTGGCTTGTTTAACTACGATATTTTTTATCATTAGTCTTGCAATTTAGCTTAAAAAGACACTTCTACATATTGAGATTATACTAATTATTTTTAATATGGGATGGTTTATTTAATGCCCCTTTCACCACTTAACTTGGCATAAAAGTCTACTAGGCTACGCTTCTTGCTCCAATGATAACATCTCGTGTCACAAATATAGAGGTATTATTCACTTTGGCTTTGGTGAATTACGTGACCTAAGTACTTTCCACGAGGTTCTCATCTTAATACTACTCTAGTTCATGCACGCTTAACTATTGAGTTTTCCATCATTAGTTTTGTGGTTTTACCCTAAAAGGCGTTTCTACATATTGGGTCCACGCTATTTACTTATATAGTTCAGGAAGTCCTCTCTATTTCCTATATTATCCCCCTCTCACCACTTAATTGGGCATAGAAGCTTGTGAGGAGCCGCTCTTTGCATCATTAATTTCCTCACTTAGGACATCACTCGATTATCACTTTCCGCCCTTTCTGGCCACAAGTTATCACACCATAGGTGGATGACTCCTTTCCAGGAAAAGGTCTTAAGTTTACTTCATCTTTTGTAATTATCGTTTTTTTCTCTCCACTCCATGCTTGCATTCTTTTTTTCTAGTAGCATCATAGGCTTAGATAAAAGATGAGTGAGATGATATTTTATGAGTTTTGTCCCTTTTCATCAATGGACAGTATATGTTCCTCATTCACACACACATATACATATATGCATAGATATGTATATGTATATGTGTGTCTGTGTGCGCGCATGTGTGTATTGCTTATGGAGTTACGCATGAAAGGCTTATTATGGACTTTTCTTTCATATGATAATGTGCCGAAGATTCATATGAATATGCATCAAATAGTTAATGACAAAATTGATAAACATGATGGTTATATGGTTTATGAGGAATGTCACGATGAATATCATGATACTCTACTTTATCAAAAATCTTTGAACATGTAATAGCTTAATATTTATTTTATTCTTTGAAGTAACTAAAAAAAAATATTATGAGATTTGTTTTCTGAATCTTGTGCTTAAGCAGATTCTTAAATAAACTAACCAAATAAATTAAAAATCAAAATTTAAATGTAAAAAAATGCACCTTAAAGCGTGCTCTTTAAACTCTTTTGCACTATCCTGGCAGAAACTGGTAGAGGTCAATGAGAGTAACAGTTTCAAATTTGATATTGTGTGCATAGTAATGAGCTCATTTGTGCATAGTCTTTGACTTGTTTTAGTAATTAATGTAAAATAGGTAAGTCTAGGCTTGGTAATGCTCGAGCGAAGTACAACATAATATCAAGCATAATTTGTAAATCGTATGATAGTGGAGGGTGTGGACATTATAAAGGAGGGGGTGTGGACATTGATGTGGCGATGACCTTCTACTTCGACTGAGGATGTGACAGGCATGAGTGTGACTGCATTATCTAGGTAGAGTCGAGAGGTGAGGCTTGTATGTCTTCAACTATAGTTAGACCTCAAGACGGTGAGATGAGGATGTATGCTGCGGTCATGCGATTGAGACTTTGACATGCAACATCTAGAGTTTGTTATAAGTGTGCACAAAAGGGTACACAGCTATGCAGAATGAACGAGTTATTGGGTGGGGGAACTCAACTAGAATTGATGCACATGAGAAACTCGCACTTGTTTGAGGGTGCAACAGCAATTTTGATGCGGGCCACAGCCTGAAAGTAGTTTTGTTTGGAGGACAGCAGTGTAGTGGCAAAATAAGAGGCAAATGCCCCCCAAGGAGTGTTTTGTGTGTGAGGGTGCAAGTGTATGTTTCTTTCTCACATCATTATCTTCGTTTTGGATCACTTACATCAAAAGATGGAGTCTTGTTGTGTTGTTGAGTGTCAGTGATTGACTTGGTCAGTAAGGAGACATTGTGGTGGGTATTGACACAGGAGACCATATAATAGGAAGATGTGAGACGGTGCAAGCAATGTTTCGTGTGTGAAGGCGCAAGTGTGTTTCTATCTCACATCATTGTCTCCTGTTTTAATCACCTACAACACCACAAGATGTAGCATTATCGTGTTGTTAAGTGTCAATGACAAGCTGGGTTGACAAGGAGGCTTGATGTGGTGGATACTAGTGCGAAGACCATATAGTAGGAAGATGTTATCTAACTTTGGGGATTGTTGCTTGTATTATCAAATGAACAATGGGAGTGACAAGACGACATGCCAGTCCAATGCCAGGCTATTGGTTTGAATGATTAAAAGGGACAAACAATGAACTCACTTCAGCTTTGATGTCATATTGATGTAAAACGGTAAGAGGAGAAATGGGAGAAGACTTGAAGTTGAGTGTGAGTGGGTGAATTTTTTTATTTATCCATTTAAGATATAAATTACAAAGGTGTTGTGTTTTATTTATAGATTGCCCAGCTAACAAGGAAAAATGATGTTAATGAAATCGAAACAATAGTTTTTTTTTGTAGTAAAATCAAAACACTAGTTACTACTAATAAATAAGTTGTTAACTAGGTCTCCTTAATTCTCGATATCCAAATACTATTAAAGATAACTAATATTGATATGTTTTAATATTAAGATTTGTATATGATGTTAAATGTCGGATTAAAGTTAACCTTCTTAATTTTATCTTGGCTAACCAAATGAATCTAGTAATTTTATTTCACATTGTATACACTTACTACTATAATAACTAATTTCGCATCCGCACACATTCCAATATAACAACTAATTTTATTTTACATCATACATAATTTTTAGAATATAAATATCTTCAGATAAGGTTAACTTTAATCTGGTCTATAAATACCCCCTCAGTTTAGCTGAAAGGGGCTATATCCCTGAATCCAATTCTTCTAGAATTTCACACAATCTACTTCTCTGCTTCCTGTGCTTCATTACTGCGAGACATGCAAACCAACAACCTCAGATTGTTTCTGTTTTTTTCCATCAACACCTGTTTGTATGCAACTATCCTTCTATTTTGTCAAGATTGACTATGATCAAGTATAGATAAATTTCTGGTCTTAGTCTTAAACCTTGTCATGGTGCTCTAATGCTTTGGTTGTACTTTTTGGCAGCTTTCTTTGATAATGCTAGGCTTTCATCTTTCTATAAGTTAATTTCTTTTGAAGGAAGCTTACAAGAAATTCAATTTTCTAGTCAGTTCGCTTGTAATATGTGATATGTTACTTCTTGTAAAGTTACCATTTGTCAAAACCTGCTATCTTATTTTTTATGGGTTAATTCATACTTAACTTTGAAGATTAATTCTTAGGTAATCTGTGGTTTACAGAAATGACGATATGTTCCTCAGTTACACATTATTTTATTTCATAGGTGTTTCAAAACTTTGATGCAATGTAACACATTGAGATACTATTTAACACATTTGTTCCTTGCGAAACTTTGATGCAACAGTTGCGAGAAGCATCATTATTTGCTTTGGTATCAATTTCAGACCAGCTCATTGAAGTAGATGTATGTTTTTCTTTAATGTATGTTTATTTATTTACTTTTATTATTCTTTAAAATAGTTCTTTCAGTGATACATTTATATATCTATATATATGTATGTATTTCTTTTTCAGTTCAATGACTGCTGATTGTTTTAGGATTCAAGATTTTCTAAAAGCAACTTTGGATATCTTCTTGAACAAATTATTGCTGAAGATATGGAAACTGGTGACACTTGTCCCTTTTTATTCTTATTATTTATCGAGCAATCAGTAATTTTTTCGTAGTACTCAATATTAATCAGTTTTTTTTTTGCAGATGCACATAAATTTCCATTTCTTCATTCTCGAGCTTTTTCAGCAATTTCAAAGTTTTCCTCAGTGGTAACATTCATACATTCTTTGATCAGAAAAAAAAAAAAGCGTTCATACATTCTTTTACTGTGTGAATCTCAGTATGTTTAATGTATATTCATATACTCGGAGAACAAATACAGATTAGCCAGACTGTTCGTGAGCAGTTGCTGTGTGCTGCAGTGCGGGCAATTGATTTAGATGTGTAAGTGGGACTGATCTGCTCGAGTCAATTATCTTTCAATTATAAAGTTGCAGAATGTGGACACTTTTTTATGGCAGCTCACAACCTGTTAAGGTTGGTGCTTGTCAAGCTCTTCTCCAACTTCTACCTGATGCCAAGCTGGAAATAGTTCAGCCTCATATAATGAGAGTACTTTCATCCCTTATTGACCTTCTTAAGCAGGTAATCTTCTTTGATTATTCAGGATGGCATCATTAATACAAAAAAAATCCATGCAGAAAAGTTAAGAGCAATACAAGGAAGAAACCCTTTTTGCATCTTTTCCATGCTTGTTGTCATCTAACTTCACATTATTTTTTGTGCCCAGGCTTCTGATGAAACACTCCATCTTTTTCTTGAAACGATTCAAGTAGTTGTTAAGGCGGGTATGTATCTAGTTAGCTTGCTCTTGTGCTACCTATCTGGACAAGCATCTCTTTTGGTGGTGTCTACAGTCTAACTGTAATCTTCCTTATTGCCTTCTTTCCTTGAGGCCATGAGCAATCAAGGTGCATAGAAGCTGTTATTTCCCCCGTCATTCTTGATGTCTGGCTACACTATGTTTCAGATCCGTTCATCAGTATTGATGCATTGGAAGTCTTGGAGGTATTGTATTCACGTCTGCTTATTGTGTTTGACGAATTATTTGAATGGGTGCTATTTTGACGGTGTTTGGAATTGAATGGGTGCTATTTTAAGTAGTTTTTTGATTTAAATTTAGCCTTATAATCACAGTGAAAAATTGTTTAGAATATAGTGGTGAAGTAGGTTTTGATGTGATAGGCGAAAGGTGTTTAAAATGTTGCAGAATGTATATATGTGTGTGTGTATGTAAACATATATATGGTCTCAATCGGACTGGTGACCAATTAAAAAGTAATGGGTTAACATTGAACCAATTATTATTCCAATCGGATTTAGTCTTTTTGATCCTTTCCCTAACTAGGTTGGGTTGTACGCATACATTCTAGATTTTGTGGGATTTATAAGTTTTAACATTCACCAAATTCAGTTTAGGTTTAGTTCAAGTTAAGCTAATCAGGCTAAACTTTTCTAAGTACACAGCAGGGGCCAGGCTCATTAGATTAACCTAATCTCTTTCGAAACATGCGGAGGGTAAGGCTTTATAAGCATTTGATATGCTGGCATAGTATAATGATCTTATAGCTTTTATACTTTGCGTGATAACAATGATAATGTTGTCAGAGCTTGTATTACTTCTGTAATTTTGGAAAAAAGCCTGTCTTGCTTGACAATAGACAATTTTTGGTCAAATTTTGTAATAAGTCCTCTAAAAGGTGTCTTGGACATTCTATATATGGAGAAACGGTTTACACCTTTCCATATAACTACTGAGATGATTCCAAAAATGGTCTGGGATTCAATGTTGGAACCATGAACCCTAGGTGATTTTTGAACATTAGAATCAAATACCGCTTTTTGAGTTCCTGCATTGCGAAACCAATCATAAGCAACCTTGAAAAATCCATTTATATGGCTTTTGCAAGATGAAAGCAAACTGTCTTGAGGCTGTTATTTTGGAAATTAATTTTATCAGCAGCATTTTGGAGTTTGAGAGGATATTTTAGAAAAAGCTTGTTAGTGACATCGTCAAACTTGAGTCCATTGGCTAAAGGTAATTTTCAATGAAGGCAAGCTGCTAAACTCGAAACTAGTTTTATTACCACTCAAACTTGCCTACTAGTAGTGTGTTTTGATGATTTGGTACACAATGGAATTCACTTCATCTGGTCAAAATGATTGTAAAGTTATCCCTACACATATCTAGTTGTGATCTGACTGAAGTTTGATAATCATCAAGTTCGAAATTGGGAATCTAGGGAAAGAGGATATTCATGATGCATGCCAAACCACTTCTGATTTGATAGAAACTGTGTTTGCTTGCTCTCTTTTGAATTCCTTATAATTTAGTAATGGAAGAGCCAATCGAAGGGATTTGTCTAGCGTATGTGAGCCAAGGAGAATATCTCAACTTCTACTTGGAATTTGTGGTAATATAGGGTCGGCTAGATTTGTAAAGACAATAAGGAAAATAAAAAAAGCATTTAGGACATAAGAAATGAGAAAATGTTTCAAGAAATGTTATTTGTTACAATTAAAATGCTGCATTAGAACTTATGTAATACAAATTTGCTGAATTGAAAGTGTATTTACCTTCTCTATTGAGAATCATTAACAACAATAACATCCAAGCCTTGATTCCACTAGGTGGGGTCAGCTACATTAATCCTTTGTTGCTTCAGATACGAACTTCAACAATCTTTTAATCTGGTTAAATCGAATACTCTGGATTATTCTGCTCACTTATGATTTGCTCGAACTTGTTTCGCCTATGCGACCTGTCATTATTAAGTGCAATTTAATTATTATTGGTTTAATATTGTGAGTCCCCATATTCCTGTTACCCCGTTTCTGATTTGTTGAAAACTGAATTACGCCATAATCTGAATTGGTAATTTTTTAATTACCTTCGATCTAATTTATTTAAAATTTTGAAAGTAATTGATTTTGCGGATTTAACTAATTTCTCAAAATTGAACCCTTAAAAGTTTTAGCATTAATTTGCGACTATTCTGCTACATATTATTTTGCTGATCTTTAAAACTGCATCATTACTCATCCATCCTGCATTAAATTTGGTATCTGAGCATTAGGTCAGGTTAGGACACATTCACATTTGCATGAATTAGATCATATTTATTTTTATTGCATGTGCACTTATTCTGGTTTAAAATATTTCATTTTTGACCCTAGTCCAACTAGTAGTATGGATCCCGAACTTCAAAGAGCATTAATTGAGATTATAACTAGATTAGATTGTATGGATGGTAGAATAGACGGACTTGAGGGCCAAAATAATCAAGAAAGTGAAATCGAACAACCTAGGCAAAATTATGGACCCAGGAGAACATAGCATAATCCTATGGGTTATCAAACACGAGAGTCACGTGAGTCAGAAGAAAATAATTGGCATGGAGTGAAAGTAGAGGCCCCTACCTTTGGTGGTCGTCTGGACCCGAAGGCTTATTTAGATTGGGAAGCGGACATGTACCATTATTATGAATGGTACGACATGTTGGAAAATCAAAAGGTTAGATTCGCGAAGATGAAGCTTACTATGCAAGCCAAGCTCTACATAAATAATGTTTAGCGAATCTTGCAACACGGTCGACAAGAACCTATTGGATCGTGGGATGAGCTTAAAGCGAAATTTAGAGAGAAATATATTTTCGTCTCCTATCAGTATCACCTATTAGATCAATGACAGAGATTGACTCAAGGCAATAAGACTATCGCTGAATACATCACGAATTTCGATGAATTTCTTATGCGATGTGTTCATGAGGATCCAGAAGTCACATTTTCTAGATTCTGATCTGGGCTTCGGGACGACATACAACACAAAATTATTGTCAGACAGATCCCAACCCTTGAGCAGGCTTATCAAGTTGCCCAAGATCTAGAGAGTTATCAAAGGCCGATCATACTACGTAAAGTTGATTCACGCCTGACTGTAGCTCCTACATGGTCCACGCCCTCGGGGTCTGATCGAGACAGTAAATTTACTAGTTATTTCTGGAAAATTCTTTGGCATCTCTTTGGTTTCGCGTACGAAACTTAAATTTTCTACGGCCTTTCATCCTCAAATAAATAGACAAACAGAATTAGTTAATAGAAGTTTAGGGAACCTAATTGTTTAGTGGGAGAAAATAGAAGAAATTGAGACATTGTTCTACCTCGTGCTGAGTTTGCATACAGTAATTATGTCAATAGGTCTGTATGCTTGAGTCCATTTAAAATTGTGCATGGTTATAAGCCTAGAGTTCCTGTAGATCTCATTTTATTACCTATGCATACTAGGATGTCTGAGTCTGTTGAGTCATTTGCACAGTATGTTAGAGAATGACATAAAGAAATTAGCAAAAAAATAAGTGTCAGTAATGACACTTATAAGAAATTAGCAGATTGTTACAAAAGAATGCAGGAATTTTTAGAAGAAGATTATGTGATAATTCGGGTTCGATCTGAGCGGTTCCCATCTGGAACTGTTAAGAAATTACAAGCTCGCGAAGCTGGTCCTTTTAGAATTTTAAGGAAAATTGGTTCGAACGCGTTTGTTGTTGATTTACTACCAGAGTATGGTATTAGTTCAACTTTCAATATCTCAGACTTGGTGGCATACAAGGAGCCAACAGTAATACCCAGTGATCCGTTTGAGCCTTCATTACTCATTGAGAGTGAACCCTTACCTGAGTGTCCACCAGCCAAATTCACTTATAAACAGAAGCAAATAGAATAAATCATTGATGAGCAGATAATTTCCACAAGAAATCGAGAATACCAGTGTTATTTGGTTCATTGGAAGGGTTTACCTCCGTTTGAGGATTCATGAATTACTAGAGTTAAGTTACAAAGACTTGATCCAAATTTGCTAGAGAGATACCGCAGTAGAGAGGGCCCCTACTCGACAGAGTCGAGTCTTTCCCACCCGGGAAGAGTTAGTGGGGACACCACGACCTACTGCCGATTCATTCCTGACAGAGTTTACCGTCGACGGTTGAGATCTAGCCACACTACGTCAATCTGGATTGATTGACTATTTGGACAGATTTGAAAAAATAGATGCTGTGGATCGCTGACTTGGTGGATTGGAAATCTCCCATTCATTCTGATTGATTAGAGATTCCATTTTGGGATGATTTTATTTCTCGCATTTATTTTGTATTAGTTGTTTCTATTCCTATGATCGTTATTTTAGGCATGTTATCTGGTATTTTCTCGTTTGTATGTGGAATTTATTAATTATGTATTTGTTTTTTTTATTGAGTCAGTTTGTATGGAGGTCAATATAAACGCCTCTCTGGTATTCTTATTTTTCTAATGCTGAATGAATTTGATTTCTGTTTTCCTTGGGATTATTTGATGCTGGACTGAATCAATATCTTGGATAGGTAAGGGCTTGGGCCTTGGGCGGGAATCCCTAAACTCCACCCGCTCCAGCTCTTCACTCCGAGTTCGATTTCGTTCATCTTGTGCCCTCCAGCATTCACCTCGACTCATCCTCATCCACTCTGCCTGCTAGTCTGCAATCCTGCGTTCAACTCGCCGACTCTGGTCGGATGTGGTCGCATTGTCGTACCCCACGTTGCTGACAACGCGCTCGCGGCGACCACGTCGACGCGCTCGCGGCGACCACTTGGAGGTCGTTGTGTATAAATGTGAGGATTTAATTCACAAATAACTGGAGATTTTGTCATTAAGCATTACTGTAAATCAATTATGCTTATGGAGCTTTACATATAGCTAATTGGAGAAGAGAAATCCACGTGGCTCACCCCAATTAGTTCAGTTTGGAGGCTATGTTGTTGTTTTTGTGATAACAGAAAGAGTATGAGAAGTTTAAGGCCTCGTTTGGTTCGAGCTTTTTTTTTTGGACAAGAGAAAAAAAATACTTTATTTTTTAAGTTTAATGAGAGAGAAATTTATTTTAATATTAGAAAGTGTGTAAAATGTGAAATACTTTAAATTCTAATATTCATATTTGTATTAGATGTGAAATAAAGTTAATTTTTATAGTTGAAATTTGTGTTGGGTAAAAATTTTGCCTCGAACCAAACGAGGCCTAAAGGTAGAAGATGCTGCAAAAGCAAAAGTAATGTAGAAGAATAAAGGATTAAGACCTCTATCTATTTGTGACTACTGACTGATCCCAGGGACCTCTTTCTATTTTTTTTACTTCACTTACTTTTAATCTATTTATCACTATAACATAAGTACGAAGAATTTAAAATTTAAATTTCTTATTTAGCTTTCTCATTATCTTTCAGTATAGTTTACACATTTAAATAAATTTTAAAATATTTTTTGTGAGATTTCATTTGAAATTGTATGTTGTACATAATTCGAATTTTTTGACAACTGTATTTCCATTATTGTAAAAAACTTTTTATGCATGTAAATTAGTTTTTTACCCCTTTAAATTTTTATTGTGTTTTTATAAATTTTTAGAGGTAATCAATAAATAAAAATGGATATAACAACATTTTTATATATTTAAAGAAATTTAAAGAAATTAGGTAGAATGTGAGTATATTTTTTAGAACTTTTTAACAAATATTCTTAGAAATTTATTTAATGAAGTAAAATTTGATTGTTTTGGTGATATCAACTTTAGTAATTTTGTATTTACTTGAATAAAGTATTTTATAGAGGTGTCAATTTCGTTTGAAACTTAATCTCATTTTAGTTGATTTAAAATTAATTCAATTTGTTTATGACTGTTAAGTGATCATGTTATATGACACGTTATATGAATTAGCATGGATATCAAAAATTTCAAAGTATAACATATTTGCAATATTATATATATATTGGTATAATATATAGTAGCATGAATTTATAATCTTATATCTTTATATAGGTAATATAAAAAATGTTTAACAAATATTTTAATGAGAAAGACGGATATAATTAGTTTTATTTATTTTGGAGTTCAAATGCTTGCTCTTTACTATTTTGTCTTCGTAGGATGCAGTAAATGTAAATATAAAATAATGAAAATATTAGTTATATTATTGCACGTTGGACATGTAATGAGAATGATGTCCAACTTATAAATCACTTGAAACACTTATGTATGGTGATGGGCTACGTTTGATAACACCATTTGTCAACATAAAAGCAAGGGCAGTTTTTTTTAATAAAAACAAGAGAGTAAGGGGAGTTTTGGATGTTCAAGGAGTCAGCCCCATAGTACCACATTTAAAATTATAGTATAGACGCTAATCGAACAGGGCATACAATATGGCAAACCTATTGGGCATTTTGAGCGCGCGGCATGCATTCTAAAGGCTCTCTCAACCATGCATTGTTAGTTGTCGTGCATATTCTTTCAATGAGTTTCTTTTGTTGTTTCATATTAGTCCCATTGTCAATATATTACCAATTTGTTCCCTTGATGGTATATAATTTTATTTTCACTTCTTCATACTCAAACTTAAAAGATGTTACCAATTTGTTCTCTTGTTAGTATATAATTTTATTTTCACTTCTTCATACTCAAACTTAATAAAGTGATGGTTTAGTCTGCATATGCTTGGAATGGTCATGGAATATTGGATTTGTAGCCTTTGCAAGAGCGATATTATTGTCACAAAGTACTACTATCTTGTCATATTTAAATCCATTGTCCTAAACACTGATGATTCCTTGTGACTTTAGTTGCCATGGTACCAAATGCTTTATCCTATGCTTCAATGCTTGATGTAGATACCAACTTTTGTTTTCTAAGCTTTTTCAATACAGGATGTTATTCTGCACATTATTGTGATATTGATAGTCTTTTTTTGTATCACTGACCCAATTAGCATTTGAATAAGCAAGCATGCACTTGATTTTTAGATTTTTTCTTCCATTTTGGTGTCTTTTACCATGAGTAAGCATTCCCTTGTTGTACTGTAGTATATGTTTCAAGCTTTCCATATAATTCATGGTAGGTGCATGCATAAATTGTGGTACCTGATATATTGTATGATATACTATAAAGTATGAGTATGATATGATGATACAGATATAATACGAATATGACTGGACGATAAATTTTAAAAATAGGATGCAAATTTGTTAGGATATGCTAATTATATGTGTGTGTGTGTATGATGTGACATTATCATATTTATGATTTTGCTCACGTGATTGACTAGATTGAATTATGTAGTGCAAATTTTCAACTTGGTTGTTCAAAGAACCCTTTGTATTTGCAGCTGCGATGTGCTTTGCTGATTGCATACTTTTTGCCACACTAGGTCAGATATGCAAAGAAAACTTCTCTTAGATCTAAGATATAGCAGCAGGGACTTGGTCTATATGTAATTTACAGACCCTGAACATTTGAATATTTCATGCTTCTTGTCTAGTGCTTTAAGATGTTGATGGAAGCCGAACATTTCATATAAGCTTGATAAGGTTATTTCTACAGAAACATCTCAACATGAACTCTCTTGGCTAGTTTTTTTTTTTTTTAAATTATTGTGTAGTACAGTGTAGTTTTTTTAAATCTAGTCTGAGCAGTTATGTATAGGGGACATGACTAGTTAATTCAAGTTGACTCGCAATTTACTCAGGCTATCAAGAATTCTCCTGGTTGTTTGCATACTATAGTCTCCCGGATTGTTCCATCTGTTGGCTTGGTACTGGGAACTGTAAGTTTTATGTGGCAAATGAAGAAAATCTTTTTTATAAATCAGGTTTCATTAACTCTGCAGTAATTAATTTTTATTTTTATTTTAAATTTCAGGCAAAGAACCAACCTTCTGGATTGGTTGCTGGCTCATTAGATCTTTTAACAATGATATTGAAAGTACATTACTTGTCCAATTATTCATTTCTTTTTTATTTTTGTGTTTCTATTTTTCCCCCATCTTTGCAGCTTCTATTGATGCGAATGAGCTCCCTGATGTCCACAGGGTGCTCCTCTTGATGTTGTGAAGGCAGTCTTTGACTGTTGCTTTAATTCTGCAATTCAAGTCCTCCTTGAGAGTGATGATCATGGTGAAATGCAGGTTTTTTGGTTAACTCTTTTCACATTTAATAATTCCTCTTATGTAAAATCCTAAAGGGCTTTTACCAATCTCTTTTCACGTTTTGCTAGTCGTTAAGAGAAAGGAGACTTACTTTGTTATATGTGCCATATTCCTGAATGCTAGGTTTTCTACTTTTTTTCTCCCCCAGAATGCAACAGAGTGTTTGGTTGTATTTCTTGCTAGTGGTAGACACGAGTTACTCTCATGGACAGGTGACCCATCATTTACAATGAAAAGGCTGCTTGATGCAGCTTCCAGGTATGCCTTATGGAAAATTTTATCGTCATCTCGTATGCATAAATTCTAGCATATAGACAACAGTATTATGTACTATGCATTCTTTTTTTTGTGGTCATTTCTTGAATTCAGACATTGCACGTCTGTGTTATTTCTGCTGTAATTAATATGTTTTCAGGCATGCATACATATAATAAACAATCGAAGAAAAATGTCGCTTTAAACTTTTTTTTTTATAGAAAGCTTTAGACTTGTTTTACTAGGGATAACTTGATGTCACCAGAGGAACCTTCATTCGTTAACCTTGCCATATTTTCTTTTTTGTTTGTTGAGTCAAATAGCACGCAGTTTACCTTGAGGTCTCTTATAAGACACCAAGAAGAACCGTCTTTGGATTTCGGATCAGGCTACCAATTAGGTGACTTGAGTGCGGATTGGGAACTTGGGCGGGAAATGGAGAGTGGGTTGTGTCGTTCTCGCCGCTGGCAGATGATTTGCATTCACTAGCAGTAGATGGAAGGAGGAACGATGGCGGCCATAGCCAACTTTGATGTCAAGGGGTAGCGCATTGGCGACAGCAACGATAGAGTTTTATGCAGTGTGAAGACGACTATAGAGCTATGCCACCTGCACTTCCAAGCTGTGCAGGTTGACAACGAGTTGGAGGATGAAGGGGATGCACGGGCCTGTCACTTAAACTACAGAGGAGGGGGACCCCTTCCAACCTCGTGATCATTGACCCATCAGTTACAACATCATACAAATTATCGAATGAAGCTATCCAGGGAGGCTTGTTGTTGGCAACTCATATGGAGGAAGATATTATTTGCAAGGAAGGGGAACTTTACATTTGGGGATCAGGAGGAGGGAGCCAAGGAGGAGGTAATTTTCTTGTGGTGGAAAACAATCATTGCCAAATGCCATTCTCCACTTGATGTCCAAGCACACTATAATATGATTGGAGCTGGTATTGCTGAAGGCATTACAAACAAAAATTGTCCTCTGGATGGCAATCTAAGCACCTACAACAATGATACTAACAGCATTGGACTTGAGGATCCACGAATAGAACAATATAGACAGACTGACACTAGTTATGCTTCAAGTAAAAGTGGATGGGGTAGAGCTAACAATAGGAGTGGTAACATGAATATCATGGTCACACCATTCTTGGTAGAGCAAGCTACTCAACAGAAAGCTGGCTTACTTATCCCTGATAAGGAAGGTGTGGACTATATTGCCAGATAATGGAAGTTTACTTTGTTGGGAAGCTCTATGGAGGAAGATGTCCTTTTAGTGAAGCTTAGAAGAAGTGGGTTATAAGATCAGGATTCAAAATGGTAGAAGTTGGTCAAGGCTGCTTCATAGCCAACTTTGCCTCAAAAGTGGATAGGAATTAGGTATGTTGTGGAGGCACCGGGGCATTAGCAAGTCAAGCAATATTTTTGATGTTTTGAGCCCAGGGTTTAGGCCATCAGCTAGTTGTGTCTCTCCTATCCTTCTTTGGATTAGTTAGTGCTACTTATGAAGTTCTGTAGACCCAAAACTCTAGCAATGGTAGCAGCCCAGGCATGTACACCTTTGATGTCTAACCAACTTGTAACTGGGAGTGAATGGGGTTTGTATGTTAGAGTATGTGTGAAGGTGGAAATCCAGAAGCTAAGTCAAGCTGGTGCGTTGATCCAAGGTAGCAATGGCTTATTCTTCAAAACTAGTTTATGTTTTGATTATCGCATAGTACTGCACTCTAATTGTAACACCCCATGATTCAAATGTAGAGGTATTATTCTTTGAGGCTTCTAGGAACTGCATTACTTGAGCACTTCCTAGAAGGTCACTCATCCCAATACTACTCCAGGCCAAACACACTTAACCACAAAGTTCCCTAACATTAGTGTGACGTCCTAGCTGCCAATACTTGACTTCCCTTTTTACACTGGGCCGAGCCACCTGCAACTAAGACGTCGGACTTAAACTTTTAAAACATGCAACATATATAATTTATATTTTAACATCCATCCATTTGCCGCAATCTGCGATCCTCATACCATGTTTCGTGATCTTTCTAGTGCATTACCTGCCATTAAAAATGGCAAGAGTTTGTTAATACAAAATGATATAAGTAATATCAAGGAATACTCAATAATTATTCACATAAATATAATTACAGAACATATCTTTTATTAAAATTATTATCATAATCCCCATGATTGTGAATTCACTTAATTTCATAGCATCGTAATATTATTCTGTTCATCATTTCTACACCCCTTCACCTAGAAGCCTAACAAAAGTTCCTTCAGTTTGTTTGGAATGTGCACAACCATTTATTTGGCAAGTTAGTTGAGTGTTTAGTTTCTCTCATCTCATTGAAAATTTTTATTAATTTCCATCTATCTGCACATATGTTATCCTAGTTAACATATACTGGATGTTCGGGAAGAAAAAGATAGAAAAGCTTTGGAAAAAGCAATGTTATGAATAATTGGTGACACTACTAGTTTTGTTTCTTGGATTGAACCATATAATCTTGCAAAAGTTCTGAAAAAAATGATACTGTTAGTTTTTTTTGATTTTTTGTTCAAATTCTACGTGCACTTCTGCTTTTTACAGTGGAGAGCTTGTTTAAACTCTGACCTCGAAGTTTTGATGATGAAAGGCTATTGGCTAGTGAACATGATCAAGATAGCTGTTTTAATATAATGTGCCTGAATTGTGTGCATCGATTTTGTTTTCTTTCCCCGTTAAATCGTTTCGCTGAACTGATTTTGTGTAGAGTTTTATTCATGTGTTATATTTCTTCTTCTCTAGTAATTCTCCTGCACAATTATGCTTGTATATGTTCCTGTTGGTTTTGTCTATACACTAGAATCTTTACTAGGCATTGTTGTCCTGTTGTTTTCAGAATGTGAAAGGTTACTAAAACTATCTAAAATGTGCAATGCAATATATGGTTAGCTGCACTAGTGTGTGTGAGCTGCCAAAAGCTTTATTTTCATGATGGCTCAAGAATTTTGTGGCTGTCATTGCATTGGCGTGCGAAGGAAAAACTTGAATTAGGGAATAAAATCGTCTCAATGCACATGTGATTTCTTGGATAAGTTCCTGTTGTAGTTGTAACTTTTATGTGATTTGGAGTACAAGTAGATTGGGGTGCCTGTCCAAGTTATGGATTACTTAGAATGCATTGTTGCTTTGGAGTACATGTAGATAGGATATTCCGATGTTTTGTTTTTGTGAAATTGATTTATCTTTGGTTTTTATTGTTTTGATTTATATGTGCGCCAATCATTTTTTTTTTCTCAGATTGCTGGATCCCAACCTGGAATGTTCTGGGTCACTTTTTGTGGGTAGCTATATCTTGCAGCTTATTTTGCACTTCCCTTCAGAAATGGCCTTTCATATTCGTGAGGTTGTTGCTGCTGTGATTAGACGCTTGCGATCTTGTGAAATTTCTGGGCTAAAAAGTTCGCTGATTCTTATTATTGCTAGACTGGTATTTTCTTATTCATGCTTTGTGGGATGTCATTTCTATTTGTGTATTTGGGGAAATTTTCACTTTTCAGTTCAAACCAATCTTTGATTGGGTTTATTTATGTTAGGTAATATCTTTTATAACCCATTTTCATGCCTATTGTTTTCGGTGACTTAGTTCTAAATTTGGTAATTGTTATACATTGTTGGAGAGAGAGCTCCAACTCCTCTCATACTTAGTTGATCCTAAGGCTAGAGGAGGATTGTGCTAGGTTGGCAATCAATATAAAATCTGTTTCTTCTTATGATGGATTTTTTTTTCATTAATTGTTCGGACGTTCCCTATTTGCGACATGGTGCATCGGAGATACAGAATCTAGGGGTAGTGTTAAATGAGTGGAGAGAGGCAATCCCTGAATTGACGCCTAGATATAGTAATGGTTGGTAGATGATTCTTTCACTTTGATATATAAGAGCTTGTAAAGAAGCTTGTTTTAAAGAGTAAAATTATGCTATAGAATGGAAATTAGGTTCTTAATAAGGAGACGACAACAGGGGATCTGTGTTTGGATGGGAATCAATTTGTTAATCTTCATTAAATGAGAGGGCCTAGATAGAGTGTTAGAGAAATTAAAATAATAATGGTATAAGGTTTGGTACAAAAGCTTGGTGAAAAATGAAAATTTATTAGGAATCATTATGTATAGGAGCCTACAATACGATGTAGTCAAGGTTAAGAGATCGGCCAATAGAATAATTTTGATCGAATTGTATGTGTTGCATTTTTATTAATGACATTAATACGTAAGATTCACACGTGAATTTATGATAGAACATTAGACCTGTTTGTGTTAATTTTAATATACTACGCAAATCCTTAGGTTAAAAGTCATGTATTTTGCATCCTACACAATTTGTTTCTAGAAAAAATTATTTTGCACTGTACACTCATCTCTAGATGAGAATTATTTTTTGCATCCTACATGCATTTCAAGGTAAAACTAATTTTGCTTCAAATCCTAGCAAATTTAATACAAAAATATCATCTGACTTTTATCTTTAATCCAGTTAAAGTTAATTTGACTAATCAATGCATCCCTATGCATCATTTTTTGGGATAATATGGATGATTTTATCTAAGGGAGGCTGAATGAAGAAAGAATTTTAATTGAAGGAATTTGGATTTTGGCGTTTATATTGGCACAATTGTTTTTCCAAATTGTGAGCAGCAATAATTTTTAGAGAGCACATAAAAGAACTTGGTTCATAAGTAGAAATTATGAGGGAGAAGCTATTTTAGAGTTCACTATGGAATGTGGGAAAATGTCATTAAAGCTTTTCTTAGAATGAAAACAAAGCACTTGTTTTAAAAAAATTAGGAAACCTTGTTTTTGTACCTTCAAATGGGGAGAAATGGCTAGCAGATAAATTACTGTATGAGAAGAGCTGATAGGTCCTATGTTTTAATTGTAAGGTAGTTCTAGTCCCTCAAGGCAAATTAGTGGCATTGAATGTCACAATTGAGAAGTGGGCTAGTAGAGCAGTTGAATTTAGAAAGTTATGTTCTTTTGGAGTTGAAAGATAGCAATCTCCAAATCTCAATTTAGAAAGCAGTTTTGATAAAAAACAAGTTGTGGTGTAAGAAGCTACTAAATTGTTGAGATTAGCTTATGAAACTAAAAAATGTTAAGAAGGTTGCATGGAAGCGGTGGTTGAATCTTTATATGATCTATTTGAGATGTTTTTAACATTAACTCATGGAATGAGAGGAAGAGTCAAGATTTGAATTGTGTGAGATGCATTAAGGATGAGACTAATGAGATTTGGTGAAAGATAGAGATAAGTGATGATCTTAAATGAAAGAAATCAAACTGATATTGGGAATTGTAAGAATGGCAATCACACACGCTTGGGGATTTTATTTTTTGAAATAAAAGGAGGTCTAAGGAAGATGAAATTTGGCAACTCTTACAGGCTTGACAAAATTCCTATCAAAGTATGGAATTATTTAGGTGATTGTTGTTCAAGGTGGTGTAAGAGGCTCCTTAACAAGAGTACTCTTGGCCCTATTTCTAAAGCTAATATGGTGTACAAGGTTGTGGGATCAAGATTATAAGGTTTAGTATAAAAGTTTGGGAGAGTTGTTGACTAGATATGATCAAACGATCAATTTGATTTAAAGCCTGAAAATTTGTAATGGTGTTCATCATTTTGTAATTACAATAATAGAAAAGAATAGAGATCCAAAAGTGACCACTGTTTTATGTTTATTACTCTTTAGAAAGAGATTATCTGATTTTAACGAGGTACTTTTGTAGGCAATCAAGAGGAAAGTTGTTTCTTTCTAATATGCTATTGTCATTAAAGATGTGATGGAATAGCTACCAATATAGGTACTATTGATAACTATTTTAAGGAGATGATTTTGATGATTGGACATCGTCACAGTCTTACTTAAAAGGTTTGGTAAGTAGTTTAACTTTTAGCTATCTTAGCTAAAAATTCAATGTTGAACTCTTTTGTTGGAATTCATCTATAATATAAGTTAAATTTGGTTTTGACTTTGGGAGTTGCATAAGTGGTGTGATAAATTAATTTTTATCTTAAAATATGTAAGACGTGAAATAATATCAGTTTTTAATTTAAGATTTGTATATGACAACAACAACAACAATAAACCATGCCTTTATCCCACTTGGTGGGTTGGCTATATGAATCATTTATTTTCATTGTATTCTATTAAATAATAAATTTTCATTTAGCTCTAAATATGTATTCTTTTCTTATAATTTCTTATCATGTTTTTTTTGGCTTTTCTCTTTCTCTTTCCTTTTTTACATGGGCAAGATTCATTAGTTGAACTTTTTTTATTAGAGCTTCTATCGAATTACAACTTATATGTCCAAATCATCTAAATTGACTCTTTCTAAGCTTATTTTTAAATGAAGCCACTCCAAATTTGTGTATGACATGAAATAAAATTAGTTTTTATTTCGAAAATTGTGTCAGATATGAAATTAAATTTCTAATTTTTTGCTAGCATAAATTGTCCAAGTTTGTCATGATTTTTTTTTTGAAATTTGTCATGAATTTCTTTGTCATATGCCAAATTGACTGTTGTTACCGTCTCATTTTGGTGATTGGTGAGTTGATTAAGCACATTCAAATCATATAAATGAAACTCATAATCAAGTTATTTCAATGGGAAAGCATACTTGAGAGGCAAATATATTGAAATCGGGTAGAAATAAGAGAATCTCTTATTGGTTTAGTGATCTAACTAAATGAGATTACAATACTGCAAGGTTAGATGAGAAAAATGTTAAAGATAAATTACAGTCATGTCATTAAAATTTATCTATTTTACATATTTGACACTCAAATCTTTAACATTATATTTTGACTGTGAAATATGTGAAAATTACAATTCATGTATAACCCATGCCACAGTTTGTGGCATGTATTTAGCAAATGTTATCATTTTTATATGATTTTTGTGGCTAATATGTGATACTAATGATTCATATGTTAAATATGTAAAATAGTTAGATTTTAGTGGCATGTATATAATTGCCTTAAAATGTTACCATTATGTAAGAAACTTCGAGTACCTTATGTCTATTATTTGCAATAATAAAGGTGTGGAGACAATTGCTAATCATAATAGCAATGCATGGTGATTAAAATGGAGTTTGACAGGAAAACTATACAAATGATCTAAGTTAGGAATGAGTGGACAATAAATTTCTAATCTATGGTAAAGATTTGCAAATGCGCCAATGGATGAGTGGTTATGTTAGAGAGTGCACCATATTGGAAATAATTGGATTAGGGAGAGGTTGGCTTGGCATCTTGAGTGACTCAAGTAGCATTCTGTGAATGAGGTCACTGAGACCATTGGGCAATAGAGTGTTGGTGCAATAGTGACGTGGAATAGGTGAGGGAGGCGGACGAAATTCAAGGGAGGTGGAAGGGGGTCGAGTGGCCATCTTTGTGGCTCAATTAGAGCTACGACGGTCATATGTGGGTGGAGATCCCTCATTCTTTGCCAAGGGGCCCAGTAACTGTGAACCGATGATGGCACTCCCGCTAAAAGGGGAGGATTCCAGTCTATGAAGCACGAGTACGATACGGCGATACGGATACGATACGATACGGATACGACGATACGCCAAACTTAAAAAAAGTAGGATACGGATACGTTAGGATACGGCTGTTATATTTATATATAATACGTCATATTCTCATATTTAAGATATAAATTTATGGTAGATTATACTAGCTTATACATTTTGTTGTTATAATTTTCAAAACTATCTTTTAAATTAATTAGTTCAATGCAAACGACATATAATTGAAAATAACATAGATAATGTGACATAAACTTATATATACTGATCTAGTTAAAGTAGATATATGCTCTCCTCTCTCTGAGTGTAAACTAAATAAATAAACAAAATAAAAAAGATTAAAGTAAAAAGAAAGTAATCGGTGTCTAACAGAAGCAAAGATAGTATGATTGATATAAAAAAACTAGATAATACAATTGCTTGCAAATACTAAATTTTTTTTCTATTGCCGAAACACTAGCGTGCATTAAGCATTTTGTAATCCCAATTGTGTGAGTTCAGTATATCTCTCAATCTTATTATTTGAGTCTATGCATGAGTTGTATTTTATGTATAATATATTTTTTATTTTTTATCGTGTAGGCCAAACCAACTGTTTCAACATTTTTTTCTTTAATTAGAAGTATCGAAAAGTATCGGGCAAGTATTGGGCAAGTATCAGGCAAGTATCAGGCAAGTATCGGTCGAGTATCGGATTTTTATAAATTAAACATAAAAATCGATACGCCACGTGGCGTATCGGATACGTATCGGTGGAGTATCGGGGAGTATCGGTATCCGATACGGATACGATACGGATACGTTAGGCTCCACGAAGTATCGGTGCTTCATAGATTCCAGTCAAGTAAAGGGGAGAAGGAGAAACTCCATTCCTACCATGATGAAATGGAATTGGACATCCTTATCATGGCCAACCTAGATAATGGCATTGCTTTAGTGTCTCTGTCTCCAAGATCGGCGGAACCGTACATTGAAATGGTGGACAGGGTATCCAAAAGAAGGATTTTATTTTTTGGATTAGGGATAACAACCAGTTGCCAAGTGGAAAATGAACAAAGTTGGGAAGGAAGATTTGACAAATTTTGGAGCTACGGAGACCCATATGTTTTGGGGCAACACAGGCAACGCCAACTTAATAGTGGTGGAGCAAGATAGAGCCCTCAAATCTCAGCATAAAAGCATGAAACCAAAGCAACTTTGCTGATTAGTGTGCAATGTATGATTAGTACCCATATCCAAGCAGTCATAGGTGGAGCTGCTATTAGAAGTGATGTAAAAAAGATGTGAGTGATGATATTTGGCCTGTGAGTGATATTAGAAGTGATGAATCTCAAAAGAAATTTGGGACTGTAAGGTTTCCGAGTGATGGATATTGGCCTTAGGTGCTTCTTGATCTTTTTCTAGTGTGAAAATGATGGGAATGCTGTATGAATGGGGATGCTGTGGATGATAGCTCATCAAGCAGTTGGGTTTGGCACTTTGACACCCTTGTTTAGGCTGTCATTGGATGCTGTTAGTGCCAAAGCATTCCATTATGGATTGCCTTTGGAATTGTGGAGCGATAACAACTTGGCATTGATCGCAACCAACATTGGGGTTCCCTAGGGTAGACCAATATACTACAAATAGGAAAAGAGATTTTTATGTATGCATTTGTGTGAAAGTTGACCTGAGCAATCCACTCCATAATGTAGTTTGGAAGCAGAAGGCAACAATTTGCTATTTTTTGAGTGTGGCATAGTTGGCAACAAGAATACCCATTGCGCATATGCCCTGATATGTGGGAACAACAACTGAAGTGCAGGCATAATGCTAAGTAGCAAGACTGGACTACACTTGGGAGCAGCAGACAAGCCTTCCAATGCAGTAAGCATTAACAAATTTTGCTTAGTAGCAGGATCCCACAGTCAGCTGGCCCATGGGGGGATCATAATTTGGGCAGCCAGAGAAAATAGGCTCGTGGAACCGTGTAGGTAGAGGTGGAAGAAGGGAGAGCTCCCCAAGAGCTAGACCATGATTAGTTTAATGCAGCACTTGATTCAGTCCAGCAACAAAATGAAATGTCAGAGGCCAGACCTTGCAGAAATCAGAGAATCGAACAATCAAATGTAGCCTGAACAATCCAACAGTGAATTGGTCCCGGTTGGAGCGATGTAGAGTGGAGGGCCCAATAACTTGAAGTTCTATGGCTGCAACAATTTGGGGGATTGGAGACCAATCCCTTCAGTCGTTTGCAGCATCATAAGGGAGTTGACTCTGCTGTGGGGCAACAGGATGGTGGCTCAACTTTCAGTTCAGAAAGGCGCCCAGCAAGAATGCAGGAACTGAACGAAGCAGGGATAACAACACAACTGCTATGGGAATTCCATATAAAACCAGGAGAGGCGAATTCAACAGTAAAAGCAAGCCAGAAGTTGAAGCAAGATAAAATGAAACGAAAGGATAAATCCAGAGGTAAAGTCCCCAAGGAAAAATCAGTAGTTGTGGATTTGAGAAACTATCTCCCACAGTTGTTTAGCTAATTCAATTTGGTTTTAAAACCACAGTTTGTTTTTTCATTTGGAAAACCTAATTGACTACTGTAAACAGTAAAATAGAAACTTTTGGGGTGAAGTTGGAGATTTATAGCTATCCCTTGCAAGGCGGATTTTGCGGTATAATTTTTGCTGGGGATTAGAGGTAAGGCTTTAAGCTGAGTTGTTCTTGAGCATAGAAAAGTTATTATGGTGGAGGTAACCTTTCCTAGGGGTGACTTTCGTTATGTAGGAGTTTATGAATTGATAAACAATTACATGTAGCAAACTATGGAGTGTCTTTATCCCGTGCTAAGCCATGATATAGTGCTGGGTGGTGACTCCAATTGGATTTTGGGCTAGCAGCAGAAGAGTTCAAAGTGGCAACTGCTACTAGTGAATTCTTGGCTTCACGTATAGTGGGGATTTGGAAGACATCGGCTTGAATCGGCCTCACATAATGTAATAACCAAGAAGGAATTTAATAGATATGGATTAGATTGGATAAAGTCCTGAACTCAGTGGCCCTTTGCTTGAAACATATGTCACATCTTATTTGTATAGCATCTGATAGTTGTCTTCTACTCTTAAACTATTCCTCCACCGTGTTCAAACCCTAGTTGGGGGTTCTTTGAAGATGCTTGGGTTCCACATGTTTGGAGGTGCCTGGTCAATGGAGAACCAACAACTGTTGTAACTAAGAAGGGGTTTGCAACTCTTAAAGCTCTGAAGGAGCGGTGTAAGGAGGAGGTTGGGACCTGCTTCGCAAAACTAGGGGTGATCAACATCGGTTATTACCGCTTTGAAATATAAAAACTAAAATGTAAACCATTCTCATCAGTTTTTCAATATTAAAAACCTAAACTGGAACCAATTTAACAGTTAATCAGCTATTAGGTTAACCGATTTTTTCAGTCAGTTAACTACAAATATCAGTTTTTAATCGTATATTTTCTCTCTCAAACCATATTATGTTACTAATATTATAAATTTTGTAAATTATATACCATAAAAATATTTTACATTAATTTACTAAAAATATTCACAATAATATTAAATATAAATGTTATCAATAATATTACTGAAATGTTTTATTCGTAGAAAAGGTTTTAACTAAATTATGGAAATAATATTACTTTTGTATGTTAAGTGATAGACGTTTAATATTAAATTTGTAAATTAATCAATTTAAGATATTATTTATTAAAACTTTTAATGCTAACGCCCTAATACAAAAAACAACAGGTGGATAGCTCGCTCGACATTTTTATATGTCTGAACATGCAAATGGAAGTAAAAGAGAAAATATATTTCATATTATCACTATTTACAAGTTTATAACTATAATAATCTAAAATATATTTAATAAAATAGTCTAGTGCAGTAGGTTAGTATATTAGATAAACAGTTTCAGTTAACCGTTAGTTTTTTATATCAAAAACCTAACTCTAAACTAGAAGTATCAGTTTCTACAAATGGAAAATATAACCCTAATCCATTGATTCGATTAACTGAAATATTCAGTTTGTTTTATTCGGGTTCGGGTTGGTTTTTCGATTTTTGTTTTTTTTGCTCAGCCTTAGTTAAAACCAAGTAGTTGGAACAAATTATTCTCTTATTCCAAACCAAAGAGGCTACAGTATATGGCCTTTCAGGGGGAAGAGCGCAAACAACTTCTTGCCATAGATGGTTCTTGTTGCACCATAGCCATGATAGCTTAAACCCGGTGGTAGCAAAGAGCTAAGTCTCACTTTCTAGGAAAGGGGACATGAGAATAGTTTTCTTTCAGAGCTGCTAGGGGGGGGGGAACATTAGAACTAGTTGAGAGTAGTCATTGACTCTTCTAAAAGCATTTTACGGATAAGGAGGGCATTTTGACAATGATTATGTAGTTCTTTGCTACTAAGTGGGGCACATATGATGTCGTGAATTAGCTATCGGATTGCTAACAACCTAGGGCTATCCTCCCTCATTTAATTGATTAGTTGGCTCAATTGGTTACTAAAGAGGAAATAAAAAAGTCTTCTTACTCACTAACTGATACGAAGGATAGATGTCATCACTTGATCATTTCGAATGGGTATTTTTTTACAATTGGGGAAGATGTACTGGGAGCAATCCAACATAGATTCATCACTAGTTATGCCTTAGAAATGGAAGAACACATTAGTAGCACTTGTGGATAAAGCCAGTAATGTTGAACAACATAAAAATTTGAAACCTATGAACTTTTGAACTACCATCTACTAGGTGACACCTAAAGTTATGGTCCACACACTTATGATTCCCATTGTCCACCATTGGCTTTAGAATGGAGGGATTTCGTACTAGGGTAGTAGATAGGAGATAACTGCATGTTGGCACAAATGGTGATCCATAGGCTGCATAGCACTTAGCTTGGAGATGGCCTCGTGAAGTGGTTAAGAATATAAGAGGGACAACAACAATATTATCTGGGGATCCTATTAAACAAAAGCAGGCCCACTAAGGTTGAGTTTATAGTAATTTATTAGTAATAAGGGGGAGGATCAACTCATTCAGTTTGCAGGCCCTCTCCTTTGCAGGTAGGATTACTTTCATCCATGTATGTTGCTTTCAATGCCAGTTTATGCTCTATCGCATACATTCATCCTAGCAAATGTCCTTGATTTTGAAGAGAAACTCATCAGGACCTACCTTTGGAGTACAAAGAGGGAGTTGGTATGCATAACTTCAAGGTATGATAGCTTCGGTTATTGGCCAATAGTGCTACAAAATACATGAATGGAGAAGAACACATTTTTTGGGGATTCTGAAGGCCGAGTGAGATGGGAAGGGGCTCATTGGCATGGAAGCTAATTGTTTGGGTGGTGAAGTGGTCTTGGAAAATATGATATGGTGATATGGTTGGTACAAGTTGGGAAGTTCATGTCTTGGAGAGCGAGTGGGATGTGGCAAGGTCACTTCTTTTCTTTCGTCCTTTCTAGAAGGCGTATTGAAGGACTGCAGGGCGAATACCATCATCGTGCACAGTAGCGACAACGAAGCAATCCACATAGGATCTTAGGGATTTCTCTGGTCCCTAGGTAAAATCAAAGAGGATGAGATTTGACCTTGCAACCTTGGTGCTCTAATAAACCATGCTAATATCTCTCATGGGATAAGTCAACATACTAGTCATAGGCTAGCATCTAGAAGGAATAGGCTATGGGGTGGGACTTGGAGGGCTTATCAGGATGCAAAAAATGGAGAGATTTCTTGAATAGTTGTATATGCTCTTGGGAGTCAGTAATCCTATCAAAGGTCTGAACCTAGCCTTGATCTAGGCAAACTTGAGGGCATCGTGGAATGATTATGTAGGAGTATTCAAACCTAATGATGAAATCCAAGGACTCCTAAAAGACGTTGAAGGGCGACGAAGATGGCACATAGAACTCCATTTACCAAGGACCGTAAGGTGCAAAAGGCAGCGATGGAGGCAGAGCTAGCAATGTCCACGATTGATTCTTGATGTTGAGGTTGAGGAAAGGTTGGAGGAGTGGGTGTCGATCACTTTAGATTGTTGGTTGTTGTTACCGGTGGTAGAGTGAGAGGTCGATCCGTATATACTTGTGGCAGTGGTTAAGATTCATTGTTGTAAGAACTTCAGAGTTCAAGAAATAACTTTTGGGACAGCATAAAAAAATCTAGATATATTTCGGAAGAACTCAGATGTCTATTAATGAAGAGTATCCCAGAATTTGTTGATTGAATCCGTGTAATGAATTCCTGAATGAATCTGTACAAATGAATCTTGTAAAGGGAGTATAAAGACAAACTGCTGCCAGGGATCAGGCGTAGAATTTCTTTAGATCATCCCCACTCCAAGTTCTAAGGAGTTGGATGCCTTCAGAAGTCATTAAATAATATGCGTTCGGTCCTGCAACCTCGCGCACGATGTAAGGGCCTTCCCAGTTAGGCTCAAGCTTGGAAACTCCCAAGTTGCTGCCAGCATGTTGGTGGTCTTGGCTTGAGATGGTCCAACCACAATTAGCGGGGGTGCACTTGTGTCTTCAGTACTTTTAGAGTAGTCGCCTTCTTCGGGAGAGGATTCAGCAGTGTAAGCAATTATTGTAAGACCTGCAAGGGATTAGAGTTAGGAGTGGCCTCCATCTGGTTGGTAAGCTTTTGGTGGGTGGTGCATATTTGCTCGAACTGTACATTGCGCAAAGCAGAGGAAGTATCCTGGTATTGGCAGCTGGAGGCTTTGTCCGTTATGGCATCCCCTTCTTGGATCACCTCGTGAAGTCGATGAGGTTGGGCGCACTACCATCCATGTTGGAAGGTCTCAATCAATACAGCAAAAGATAATAACTGAGAAAACTGGAGAATCTTACTAGCAGATACCGCATTGCATATGACCTACAGAAGCGAAAGGAGGAGAGAAAAAAAGCCTGGTGAGAGCTAAAGAGAGTTGTAAATGAGTAAAGAACATGAATATTTAGTTGGTTTAGAGAAATTTTTCTATGACTACCGACTGAGTCAGTCCAAAATCCATTGTCACCAAAATGAGTCCACCGGACATGGACGATGGAGATTTGACTTTGTGGAGCTTGGATGGTCATACTGGGGAAGTGGTTGCCAGGGCAGCTATTAGGCCTGGGATGGTGCCAATGATGACCGGCAAAGTAGAGCTGGGGATGCCACTGATCTACACTAGACAGAGATGCCCTTCATTGGTAAAGTGGGCAGAGCGGACATGGCACCACGAGATGGCCAGAAATGGTGATGCAATGCTACTAGAGCAACGCCACGGGGTGGCCAGAGCAGCAGGAGTGGCGGCAATAGGCCCCATGTTGGAACGAGCAAGCTTGCCGCAGCTTTGGTTCATGGGGTGAGGCATTGACCATTTCATATACGGTACAATGGATGATCTATTGACAACACCCACCTTGGCTATGGGTCCATGGCCTAAGTGGTCTGGCTTCGCTTTAGTTGGCCTGGATTGCTCTTGTTCTTGCCATGTGGACGGTTGTGATATGGTAGAGAGTTCCCATGCCAACACCACCTTTAAGAATATTACTTTTTAGCGTACTTTCTTTTGCTATAAAAAAAAATTATATCGAATAGTTACAATTTCATTTAAGCCCTTTCAGGCTGGCCACAGTCACTATTCATTCCAAAATGTTCCATTCATATACTATATATTGTTCGTATTCCAGTTTGCCCGTTTTGTAATTTCTTGTTTGATTGTTATTTTCTGAAGGTCCATTTGAGCTCTTCAGATGTCAACCAGTTCATTAGTTTACTACTCACTCTGCCAACTGACGGCCATAAAAATGCACTGTCTTATGTAATGTCAGAATGGACCAAGTTGCAAGGTGAGCAATGGTTCTGATTACCCTGATTGCTTTGCTTATTTGGGTTATCTTTCATTTTTGTGTTCTTGAAATGTGTTCATCAGTGTGCAATCTAGAAGTTTAGCCAAGTGAGATTTAGCAATATGAACAGTGAAGCACTGCCTTGGCTGATATTTTATAAGGATGTGTTCAAGTTTCCCTTGTTGTGCTGAATCCTCTTTTGTTTTTCTCGCTTCTTTCTTTTTTTATCCTACTGTCATTACTTTTACATTATGGGCTTTTACAAAAATGTTTAATACTTAATACTTCCTTGAAAAGTGATCTATTGAAGTAATTTTGTTTCCTTGTGTCTGGAAGGCAACTTCACGAGATTGATTCAACTTGACTGATGGGAACTCAGTATATGCTTATGAATAAGCATGTGTTTTTTACACTTCTATGTCTATATATATGATGTATATTTTGTGGATTTTATAGTGTGTATTAAAGGGATGTGCTGTATATCCAGCCATTTATTGGTTGGTATTTTGTCCTCATTGAAATTAGCCATTCTCAGTTTACAGTTTTGTTGCTTCACCTTCATCTACTATTAGCTGCTGTTGAATATTCCATAGGTAAAGTTTGTGTTAATTATTTTTGTGTTTTGCATTCTTGAATTTTTGACATGTTAACTCTTTCATTTGATTTTTTCTGCTTTTGCTGCTTTAATGCATTCGTAACTTCTCTTACTGATTATCATTGATTACTCAGCTTTATTTTGTGTAAGGTATGATGGATACCTTCTTATGTCAAGGTTTTGTGATTTTTGTGTTCTATTTGGCTTGGCTTTTGTAGTTTTTCTTTTATTTGTTCCCGTTCCCTTGGTTGGAGGAATGTGTAGTGTGGAAATAACAAGAAGAAAGCTTTGATCCCAACTGTTTGGGTTCTACTATATAGATTTCTTCTCTGTTCTCTATTTAAAGTAATTTTGTTTGTGGGCACAAGAAATTCAAGACAATAAAAGTAGTTCATAAGCCCAGCAATGACAATGTCACAACAAAATGTCAGCATTGAAACCAAATCTTAATCAGGGATTTTTTCCTTTAAAAATGCATTGGAAGAACAAAAACATCAATTTGGCACATTATATTAAGACAATTTACAATGCATCGCATAAGCCACATGGTGTGCTATAATAAAAAGACGTTTAAAAAACCAAATCATATTCCTTGGACACCTCATGACACTTAATGGCACGAAAGGACATCTTGAGATAGTTCTAGGGCATGAAGACATCATGGGATGCATACTTATTTAACCCTCAACTTTAATTATGAAATTTCCCAGACTGTTTGGGTTCTGCTACATGGATCTCTTTATAGCGATGTTTGTGAGCGCAAGAAAGTCAAGACAATAAAAATAGTTCATAGGCTCAGTAATGACAATGCCACAACAAACTGTAAGCAACATTTTATGATGACATGAAACCAAATTAGGGATTTTTTTTCTTTAAAAGTGCATTGGAAGGACATCTTGAGATAGTTCTTGGGCATGAAGACGTGTTGGGATTCATATTCATTTAACCTTTAACTTTAATTATGAAATTACCCCTCTACTTAGTTAAACATCCTCTTTGGCTCTCCTTAACTTTGCCCGACAAGACTAATTTCGCTTCCTCGCTAACTCTTACCGTCTCACATAGTCAACGTCCGATGATACCCTAGGTTTTGGTTTTCCTCGTTTCGCTTTCCCCCCCTTCAAGCTGAACCTCTCATTTCACTCGGTTCTTCCATGCTTTTTACGCTCGTGCTCTGCTGCTCTCATCCTCGCTCCCGTGGCTCTCCTTTATTGTCATGTTCATGGGGGTCTCACCTTCTTACACTTAAGGCTTTCCTCACGCACACAATTCTACATCATATTCGCGGTTCTCCTCATTGCACACATAGTTAGTTGCATGTTTCTCTCATTTCTTCACCTTCTCTTCTCCTTATGTGCGTGCTACTTTTGCGTGCTACTTTATAGTTATTTTCTGGAAAAATAAAATCTATCATATATTTTCATTTTTTTATTAAGCTTAAAAACTGATTTATTTTTACATAGAATTTAGAAGTCTTTTGAATAATTTTTATGACTTTTCGTACTTATCAATTATATTTGCGGCTAAATGGTTGTTAAATGCTATTAATTTTTGGTGTATAGATATTTTGAAATTTTTTTAATTTGAAGGTTGTCTAGCTAGTGGTTGGGCCGTACATGAGTCAATTTTTTTACTATAGTCTACGTGATAAAGTTTGATAGCCTTGGACATGGGAGTGGCAAAAAGTTATTTAAATGTAATAGTTGTAGTGTTGAATTGAGGGCTACATATTCTATAGTAAGAGCCTTTGTTGAAATTATGACGTTAGGATTTGAGAATTTCTCAAAGTAAAAGGGTAATTGTTGATGATGAAAAGTTGCTAAGGACGATGTAGCGAGCTTGATCAGCCGAGATGATGGAATCAAGAGCAGCAAGCCAGAAAATGGGAGGGACAAGGGTGTTAATGCGGTTTAGAGCTTACCTCCAACAACCATGCAGCTGCGTTGAGGATCCAAAGATTCCATTAATTACTGATGAATACAAAATTGTAGGGGTGTGTAGCATTGCCAAGGGTAAGGAGCCCTCCCGTAGGATAAGGTCCCAAAAGCTTAAAGGTTCGAAAAGAAAGGGTAAAAGAAACACTGCATGTGTGACGTCCCGACGTCCGGGGCGTCGGAGCTAGAACATAACCAACAACATATAACCTCCACTTACTCACTTAACTCATTCATTTTCTTGCAGCAACTTGCGGTACCTCACACCATATCCCGTGATCTTTCTTGTGCAGTACCTGCCACCAAAAATGGCAGGAGTTTGTTAGTACAAACCCAGTAGGCAAAACAATATCCAACATAAATACAAATATCATCATAACTCACACATGAGAGTACAAGCACATTCATGAACTCATACATTACTCTGTTTAGTGATGTGGACTTATCATTTTCATATCCTTTCACCTAGAAGCCTGACAAAAGTCCCTACAGCTTGTTATTCTATAAGCCTGGACAGGAGTTTCACTTTACATCGGTGATTCCACATCAGGACATCACTTAACATATACTCCCCGCCCTCATCGACATAACACATAAATAGGGAACTTTCCGCCATCATCGGTTCTTGGAATACAAATATTCAATAATACCACATCACTTCACAGACCAATAAAACACACGTATTCACATGTGTAAACAAGATAAATACACATCATTTCCTGGTGTATTTAACAAAATACACATCAATTATATTTTCTGCAAACATAATAAACCAACATATCACACATAATCCCGCATACTCCATCACATCACATCAATACATCATTGCATTAACATAATAAATCAGAAAGGATTACCTACCAATCAATGCTTAGAAATCCTGAAATAGCTTTCCCTTTGTTTTCCTTTCCTTTCTACGGCTGCTGCTCCTCTTTCTTTCTTCTTCTTCCTTCTTCCTCTTCTTCTTCTCCAGCTGCAGGCTGCGGCTGCTGCCGCTGGACTCGATGGAACCGGCGAGCAGAGGGGCGCGGGCGACAGAGAAAACCGTGAGGGAGAGAGAGAGAAAACTTTTCCTTTTCCTCTCACTTGGCGCGGCAACACGCGGAAGAAGAAGAGAATCCGTCAAGTTGTCCCCAGCTAGTTTGGGTTTTAAGACAATTGTTGTTATTGTAATTCATGCAAATATGAGACAAGAATAAGCTCTTTGTTTTTCTTATGGAAATACAGATATGTGTTATCTTCTCTTATACTCTATTAAAGTTTTTTTTTAATTATCTTACACTATATTAAAGTTGATACCATTAAAATGATTAAATTTGGCATTTCTGATTTTCCCATGACATTTCGCTTCAATGCATTTTTTGTTGCTAGCTTTTCCAATTTTGCGCTTTAAATATTTATCTTATACTTATTTCTTAGTTTTTCGATTTTGCCCATCAAATGCTTATCTTTTACTTTTCTCTTACTTTTTCCAATTCTACCCTTTAAATATATATTATTTATTTTATATAAATTGAAATAACATATCAAATTAAAGATTTATTTATCATGAAATTAACTCTATTGTTTATTGGATTTATATTTTATATTTATTTGCATTTCTTGATATTATTATATTAATCAAAATTTTTATTTTTGAGTTTTTTATTTAATTTTTAAGTTTTCCTATTTTTCTCTTCATTTTTTTTTTTGCTATTCATATCCCTTGAATTATACTATCAACATCAATTAAGATAAACGTTTTTCAAATTTTTATATTTGTCCTACCAGAATGTCATCCAATTAACAGACTATATGATGGATGTTTTTATAATTCATAAGAAGCTAAGATTGTGAGTCCTTTAAGCTTTTGAAATTTGGCATTTCACTTGAATTTGATATTTCTTAGTTAAAATTTGATCTTTTAAACATCGCCGCCATATAATTTTAGTGTTAAAAAAATATTGTATAAAGATGTAATAGTCTCATTTTTAAGCAGTTGAAATATTTAATTTGATAGGTTGCTCGAATCTAATATGCTCATGGGAAAAATTGAAAATGCCAATTTTGATTTGCTTATGGTGCAACTTAAATATAGTATAATAGATAACATATTATACATTTAAGTATTATATTTATAAATTTAATAAACATTTCAAAATATATAAATTGTATTTAAATATTTATTAAGCATATGTTTTACAAATATACAATAGAACTTAATATATTATTTCGTAATACAAAATAAATTTTATTTACTTTTAATTTCTGTGCAACCAAAGAGAGTGCTTATTGGCCTTGATTGGATTAATTCTAACCTGAAACGACTGGTTCCAAGCCACTCAGCTAGTTCATAGATTGAATCGGTTGAGTACCTTGACTCGGGTTTAGAAATGACAATCTCATGGCGACTCAGGCCAGAACCAGAACCCCAACTAGTTCAATATTAGTTCCAACCAGTTATTATTATATTTTAATTTTTAAAAAATAATTTATTTTAAAATTTACTTTAAATTTTTGTGCAACCTAATAGAGTGCTTATTGGCTTGGACTGGACTGGTTTTTGCCTAAAATAGTTAATTTGAGGCCACTTAATGGCCCTGTTTGGCGCGAGAACTAAAATTAGGACTAAAATGTTACTAATTTTAAAAATAATAATAATAATAATAATAATAATAATAATAAATAATTTTTTTATTATTCTACACAAATTTTAATATAAAAAATATTATTTTATCTCACATACTCAATAATTTTTAATAAAAAAATCAATTAAAATAACTGATTCGAGTTTTTGGGTCTAGGATTGTCTCGTGCCATGCTGATAGGAATGAAAATTAGTTTGCAAATCCCTTCCGTTGTTCAAGAAGGTTCAAATCATCATCGATCTACAATCCCACATATTGATAGAATTGCAACTCGTTCCAGTTTGCTAGTTCCTATTTTGATAGTGATGCTATAGAAACTTCCTATCTTTTGACCATTGTCGAGATCGTTAAAGTTCGTAGTTCCTTCTCAGTTGCTTCTCTTAGCGCATTAAAACTGTCGCTCTACACATTTCGATTGATGTTACTTGCTGTTTTTGTTCTCGATTTCTAATATGTTCTCTATAATACATAGAAAACATTTCTTGATGTGTGGTGTAAGCAGAAAATCCTTTTGGTCATCTGTATCACTCCCTAAGAATCAAGAACATCCAGCATAAAAAATTTCAATTGTAAAATTTCTTTTGTTGGGATCAGGAAAAAAGCATTGCAATATAAAGGAGAAACTGTCTCCAAATACTTTTTGAATTTGTCCTCGTTCAATGAAACAAAAACTCCTAAAGACTAGTCATGACGAAACTCTTCAAATTTTTGAAGCATTTGAATGGTGTATGATAAAAAAAAAATGATGAGGTTGGATACTAACAACTAGAAATTGTTCTGTTGCTTTCTTAAAAAATAATAATAATTCATAATCCTTTCTCAAAAAATTTCAATCTAATGGATTTAGTCGATAATTTTCATTCAATGTGTTAGAGTTGCGAAAAGAGGAGAGAAGATCTTTATATTGCAAAACCAAATTAGTTAAATGATGAGAGAATCTCATCTTATGTCAATGAGCATGGGAAATTTGATAGGGTTTCTGCTTGCATGTGAAAAAATTCTATTTGCACTCACATTGAATGTTTCCTTTACAAATCCACTTAACTTTAAATTTAATTTTATCAATAGCCAAGTTGTTGATAGAAAAAGCCATGGACACACAACAAACATGAAATAAACCATGTAAAACAGGTTTTAAATATTGATTTAAATAATTAACTACAACATTGTTACTTGTCGTGACGTCCAGTGTGATTGCAAAAACTTATTATTAATACAGAAAATCTTTCATTTATTCAAAATAGACTTGAAAATGTTTATGCTTGTATGTGCATAATCTAGTAGGGCGAGTATCAAAATGTATTTTTGCAACCTCCAGTAATTATCAATCTAATGGCAGGCCACGACTAAATAGCTTGTGTTGTCAGTCCTTATATCTGGGGTTAGGCTAATTTTACAATATAGACTTTTGAGGTGTTTGAATCAAAGTATTCCTATATTCTTCATATATAGCCAGTCATTCCTATTTAACGTATGTTTGAAAATGCGTTAATAAGTAGGTTTGTGGATGACTATATATTTGAGATAATCTTCTTCATAACTTGTAAATGGTTATCTGTTTTTACAGTGAAACATATCATGTCATGTCAAGCCTTGTCATTTTAAAACATCCAAGGCCTAGATTACGCTTGTGGACTGAGCTTGAGAGAGCTCCATGTATTATGTTGGCATATTTTTTCATTGACATTGTGAAACTTCGCTAAGTATTTCTTGAACGTACTAATCTCATCGTTAGTACCTCACAATTTGCAAGAATATTGTTTCTTATAAGTCTAATGAACCACAAATTGCTCGAATGTATGTAAATTCGTATTTCTTATTTGAATAATGTCAAAAAAATCTCCATACCGTACTTTGTTTTATATGAGCTTCTGTTGTGTTTGCTGACGACTGTGTTAACACACTCGCTCTAGTTGACAGATGCTACTCTTGGTTTTCAACTTGAGTTTGTTCTGGCATATTTTTCGAACCGATGGCGACATCATTGTTGGGCAAACCTTGCACTCCATTCTTATAAATATCAGAAATCAAGTTATCATGAATAATAATTTCTTCCATGTCTTGACATCTATTGGCCATAAGATTGATTGTTGAGACAAGATTTGAAATTTGTAGGTTACATGAGAGAGAACTTTGGTGTGGAGTTTTCAATCATTTTAGGCCTTTATATAGAAACAGATTTTTTTTTTATTAAAAAAAATGTTAACAAGCAGCGTTGATTTAATTGTTGCCATTGCTGCGGCCAAATGATTGTTGCTGCTGGCAGTGGAGTTTAAAAAAAATGTTATATAATTATTAAAAATTGCAAGTAGGTCTTGTCCATTGTTATAATTTGAAAAAAACGATAAATTTACGTCTAGGGGCCTATCCTGTTCGAAAGAAATAAAATTGAAGTACTAAGCCAATAAAATTTTAATTGAGTTGGCTTACTTAAATTGCATGCACAGCAGCACTCGCTGTCAAATTAAAAAAAATGTTACTGGACTGGATCCGTTCCGCCAACCCCACACTTGGGTGGCTCAAGCCGGAACCAGGTCATTGAGCTGGTCTAGTTTGAGCTGCGATTCTGGGTTGGTTCAGTTCCGTTTTGAACTAACCCCATAGGCAGCCCTACTCGTACAAATTCATTGGGTTCTTTAGTTATTACTTGAACATGTGGCATCCTGGCTGTTTTGTTGCATAAATTTTGATGTTTATCAATTCTTCATCTTTCTGCTGTCCATGGTTTTGAGATTTCCTTTGCATGAGGATTGTGCGGAGTGTGCTGCTAGGTCATACATCTCTTAAATGCTTTTACTTATGTAGCTTCATTCCTGTTAGCTTCTTTTGCAAATTTGTGCATTTTATATCCTTATTACAGTTCTACTTGACTGTTATATACAACTACCATTTTTTCCAACTTCTTTTATAACAAAAGCTGATAGCTTAGAATTGCCCAGTAAAAAACTCATGAGCTAGGGCTAATATCTTAATTAGGTGAAATCCAGGGAGCATATCAGATCAAGGTTACAACAATTGCATTGGCGCTGTTGCTTTCTACTCATCATGAAGAGTTAGCGAAAATCAATGTTGAAGGACATCTCATTGAGGTCTGTACTTTCTTCTACCAAGGAAACTTGACAGGAATTTTTCATATTTCTTCAGAATTGATCAATTGCAAAATAATCAGTCAAATACAGGTATAACAACTCGTTCGAAAGCTAAATTAGCTCCGGAGCAGTGGACTACAGTTTCTGTTCCTGAAAAGGTATAGAGGTTTTTTTTTTTGAAAGAGTAAAGGTATAAAGTAAACCTTAAACTTCCAATCAATTTGATATTATTCGTTGGTTATTGTTTTATGTCAATCTGGTGCGCTGTCAGCATATAGATGATTACAACTGTTTTGAATTTGATTTATGTATAATTTCCTGAAGATTGAATATCTTTCCTTCTATTTTTTGTGACTTCCTACAGGGTGATTAAAAATAGTTAGTTAGAATTAAATTCACCCTCACTTCCTGTGTCACAGATTTTCTCACTTTTATGTGATACATTGGTTGAGATTCAAGAGCAAGTTATGGATGACAACGATGACGATGAGGTATTTCAGCTTCCAGCAATTTTTGGAGCTTCTTCCGTGCTTTATGTTTTAACCTCTTCCATAATTATTGTAGGACAGCGACTGGGAAGAAGTCTCGGAGAGCAATGGCAGTGTTGTACAAAATCTATTATATCAATCAACTGCCCCATCAAAATCTGGCCCTGCAGTAGAGCATCTTGATGCAATGGCTAAAGTCTTTAGTGAGGTTTGCTGATCACTAGTACTCCCTTATGCTGCAGTAGATGGCTTTTTCTAATTTTGATCTGCAATATTTCTAGTGTGAGGATAACACCTCTGAAGATGAGTTTGCCCAAGCTGATCCACTCAATGAGGTTCTAAGATGCCCATTTCCTCGGTTAGTTATCTTCCATGACATTTGCTAATGAATACGATTATGGCAGGTTAAGCTTGCAGATTTTCTAACCAAGTTCTTTGTGAAAATGAGCAACAATGACAGGACGTTTTTTGACCATTTTTACCGGGTAAAGTTTTACTTGATTTTGCGCTGCTCTCTCTAAGACTCTGTTTGATGTGAAGAACAAAATCAGGACAAAAATGGTACTAGTTTAAAAAATAATAATAATAATAATAAATAATTTTTTTTAATCATTCTATGCAAATTCTAATATAAAAAAATATTATTTTATTTCACATATTTAATAATTTTTAATAAAAATATTAACTTTATTTCACATCCTAGACCAAAATATTTGGATTTGAGTATTCTGGTCTAGGATGTAAAATAAAGTTGATATTTTTATTGAAAATTATTAAATATGTGAAGTAAAATAATATTTTTTTCATATTAGAATTTGTGTAGAATGATTAAAAAAATTTTATTTATTATTATTATTATTTTTTAAACTAGTATCATTTTAGTCCTGATCTTGGTCCTCGCGCCAAACAGGGCTTAAGCCTCCTTTATTCTTTGCGGTCGTTCTTCCATGGAGTTGAAACATGTCTTTGGATTTACCCATCACAGAGATTGACTCATGTTCAGAAGCTCGCAGTGGAAAAGGTTATTAGTAAGTGAGCTCTGAGGTAATTTCTTTCCTGTCATTTGTGCTGTCACTGCAAATTTATTGCATTTTCTCACTGTTAAAGGCGCATTTGTCCTCCCTTCAAATTTTTTGATGTGTCGTTTGCTAAAGGTTTGCTTGTAAAAATGTGTCAATTTTATTATTTAAAAAAATGTGAGTACATGAGTTTCCTCATAGATATTGCTTTCCTGCACTCTGGTGGCGCTATTTTCTGTGTAAATATGCTTGTAATTGTTTATTATCAATTTATGTATTTTTTTAATTGTATGCTTCATGTGTGATTAATCAAGCACATTTGATGCAAGACAAAAAAAATATAAACGATATTTTATATTTATACAATAACAACAATCAAGCGTTAATCCCACTAGGGGTGAGGTCGGTTACATGAATCTCTTATTTTCATTGAGCTCTATCAGTAAAATTCTTATTTAAGTTTAAGTAATTAAGATTGCTTTTTATAATTTCTTGTCATGTCTTCTTTGGTCTCGTTCTTTCTCTTTGTACATGAGCAAGATCTAATAACTCAATTTTTTTAACTGGAGTTTCAATTGGCCTACGATTTATATGTTCAAACTATTTAAGTCGATTTTCTCTAAGGTGACCTTTAACGAATCCCAGATCAAATCTGCACATATTCGGTCATGACGATAATCCAATTTGAACTCAGGTGCTCGAGGAACAGCTTTTGGGTTCGGCTTATCGAACGTTTGGTCAATCAATAGGAGGTATCACGTTAGTAGTGGGCTCTACTTAATGTTGCTTCGGTTAGTCCCACTTGTTTTTGGTCTGGATTGAGTAAATGAAAAATATTTGAGGCAACTGAACCCATTTTTAATCCATTAATTAAACCAAAATTATGTAAAAATTCATTTTAAAAAAAAAATCTCCAAAATGAGTGAAGTAATCTGGGAATACAATTAAAAAAGTTGGATTCATTCTGGTCTCAGTTTGCTTCAAAATCTCTATATAAGACAATTATTTTCGTTCATCAAACTCTTCAAAAAGAAATTTATTGAGGTCATGGTCACTAAATTTGAAGAAAAGTAACTGGTCATTAATCAATTTAACTACTAGAAGAATGTAGGTCTGGTACACAAAAATTAACCGAAATCCTCCCTTCGCCTTCCTATACTCTGTCATACGGTAGAAGTTATTGGGTTCGGACAGCGCACCGTTCGGACGCTTAATCAGAGGGCGCCACGTTTGCCATACAGCTGGGTCCAGGCACATGTGGCGCCCTTTGATTGAGCGTTCGAACGGTACGTCGTCCGCACCCAATAATTTTTCCTCATACGGGGGCTCTGCAATCGGAGATCATGTTAACTGATAGAAAATCAGTGAAATAACACGTCAAAGACAACATCACGTAAAATATGAGCTCAATGTTAGTACAAAAGATCATTTAAGTGAGCAACTCGAAGTATTTGATCTCTATATTATTTTGATCATGTTAATTAAAATAATTATTCATTATAAAATATTAAAATAAAAATTAAGTTGTTCTTATTATACTAGATATAATTTTTAATATATATATAAAAAAAAGATAATTACATGTGGCATATAAAAAATTAGTTATTATACGTATTTAATTTCTAAATATTTAATATTACATTTTCATTAGAAAATTTATGTGAAAATCATTAATGCTGCATAATTTATACTACGATGTTCTGGTATTTATTTAATGAAGGATTTAGTTTTTGTTTTATTTTTATAGTTAATATGTAATATTAAGTATTTTTATATTAAATATATAAAATAATTTGATAAATAAATATTTATTATATAAAATATTTTATTTAATTTTAGATTTTATAAAAGTGGTTAATCCGAATTGTGGCATTATAATGGCATTAAAAGTGGTTAATCCGACAGCTGTTTGGTCTGGTTCGATACATTTTTTTGTTTAGCATAAATTTTAATTATAAAAATTAATTTTATTTTACATTTAATATAAATATAAATATTAAAAAAAAAAAATTATATTTTACATATTTTTAAAATTAAAATAATTTTTTTTAATTAAATTTAAAAAATAATTTTTTTTTTGTTGTAAAAAAAAAGGTTCGAATCAAAGAAGGTACTGGAATTTTATTTGCCAAATTATGGATCGTTTTGTACAAATTAACAAGAAACTCTTTTTTTTTTTAATCGGCAAACTAGAAAGTCGATTTGGCACTGCATAAATTCGCGATCACGCCTGCGGACGTCGGCCAAAAAATCCCTTCAATCTCCTGTGATCGCCGGCTGCCGGCGAACCGCCGCCTCTACGAAGGAGTACCGGAGGTGTCTTCTCCAGAGAATACCGAAAGCCGCTGCCTCCACCTGAAAGAACAGCTGCACAGATGCCGGCGATTTTACGGCCCTCCAAAGAAGATGCCGACGAGCCTCCCCTAGGATGGACCCACCGGAACGCGGAAGGAACGCCTGCTCTCGCCTAAATCGCAGTCGACCATGAAAATCGCCACCAACGCCGCCGACGATTTCCGCCGCCTTCTCTCCCCTTCTTAATCCGATTATTGACAAGAAATCGCGTTCAAATGGAAGGGAATGTATGCCGGCTACTCCAAGAGAGCCACCGACTACCCGATTCCCCCCTGTTTCGCCGCCGGCCGCCCGCCCTTGCCCCACAAGTTTTCTAGGGAGAGATGCTATCTCTAGGAAGAATAGAGGGAGTTTTAGTAAGAGAAAAATGGCAAATGGACTGATCCTTATGATCTTCAACAGAGGGAAAGAAGGGAGGGAGAGAGGAAGAATTGGCTCTTCCCTCTCGCTACTTCGGCTATCTCTTTGGTCTGCAGCGTAAGCCATCAATTGTCATAGCTGCTGAACACATTTCAGAAGATTTCGTGTTTAATACTTGATGAGATTTCCACATCCTCTGCCGAAGTTCTTCAAAATGAGAAAAAGCAAACTTCAGCTCCCCATGAAGCATTGCCGGCAATCTCATTCTCTGTCAATCTCGGGAGGCCATGACTAGAATCACGAGGTTCTCCATGAAGCGGTATCAACCTTCATCATCGCATCCCGTGCTAGATCTTCACCTCCGCCGGAAACTCTCTCTTCGTACAGTAAGTAAGAGTTTTTTGTTTTTTTTTTTGATAAATTACTGTAAGTTAGAATTATTTCTATAACAACCTCTTCTTCACTTTTCTGTCTGTTAAATACATAAATGAGAGAAATATGAATTACAGATATCGATATGAAAATAACCCATGATTTCAATAAGAATTAATTGCTAAAAAATGTTTATAGTTAATCTTGAATTACTTTCCAATTGATCCTTGTTTTTCAAATTTTATATAATAAAAAATTTCTATAAATTATGATTATTGTATAAATGATTCAAATCGGTGGTTAACTGTTTGATCAAAAGTCGTACAAAAGTTATTGAGTTAATTCATTAAATTATCTAATGAAAATAAAATTGGAGATATTTTTCCCTGTTTCCCCTTATCCCTCTCCCCGCTGCTTCATTCTCTGCTCTGACTCTCTGATATACCCGCCATGCCTACATGTTTACCTACTGCTCTCACCATTTCCCAGCCGCCCCATTCAACCTGGAGGCCTCCTTCTGCTGCGTCCTCCACAGTCGCCTATTCCAGAGATCTCTATTTCAACCATGACTTATCAACCACCAAGAAGCTCCAGGTTGCTGCCAAATCCCATGCGTCAACCTAATGGGCCTTTTCCTTCTCTTAAAAGTTTCTCCTTTCGACGTCTGCATTCATTTCCCTGTTTTCGAAAGTATGGCGTAAATAATTGCAGGCTGGAGTGGATTTGGTGGCAAATTTACTGGGTGTGACTTTGGGTCCCAAGGGGCGAAACGTCGTATTGCAGAACAAGTATGGACCTCCAAAGATTGTTAACGATGGGGAAACTATTCTTAAGGAGGTGTTTCCTCTCTCTCTCTCTCTCTCTCTCTGTGCTTTGGGTAAGAGGAGAGCGAAGGCTTTTTGTCAAGCACTCAAGCTAATAGGTTCCTTCCTTCCTTTTAATTCTTTTATAAGGTTGAATTGGAGGATCCCCTCGAAAATGTTGGTGTTAAGTTGGTAAGACAAGCTGCTGCAAAAACAAATGACATAGCTGGAGATGGTAGTACCACTACAATTGTTCTTGCCCAAGGCTTGATTAAAGAAGGTGTGAAGGTAAATAAATATTGGTATACTACAAAGGTTCACACTGTATGTGTGTTATCCTTTACGAGGATTCTTCCTCTTACATGTGCTAGTTGAGTTGTCTTCATAATGGCCTTGCTGCACAAATCAGTTCATCTATGAAATAATTATTTGTTTTTGAAGTTGCAATATTAGCGATACATGTAGGAAACATAGATTGTTGTTGTAGGTCATTGCAGCGGGCATGAATCCTATACAAATTGCACGTGGAATTGAGCAAACTGCAAAATTTCTTGTTTCAGAACTCAGGCTGAGGTCAAGAAAGGTACAGTGAGTTCTTTCCTCTATATTCAAATGTGATAGGGAATCTCTTTCTGTCATCCTGTTGCTGTTCTACTTTGCATCCATTACTATGTTTACTTTTAATAATCCTAGTTAATATACACTTAAAGAAGTTTGCTCTCAAAGGGCTATATTAAATCATTATAGCCTTCTTGCAGATTGAAGATCATGAAATTTCTGCTGTTGCAGCTGTCAGTGCTGGGAATGACTCGTCAGTAGGTAATATGATAGCAGATGCTGTCAGCAGCCTTGGGAGAAAGGGATTTGTCAGGATTGAGACTGGTAGTTGTATTGATAATAGTCTACTGGTTGTGGAAGGAATGCAATTTGAAAGAGGATATTTGTCACCATACTTTGTAACTGATCGAGCAAGCATGTCGGTGGAGTTCAATGATTGCAAGGTATTATATAGTGAACAAATTTTATGAAACTTTCTTAAGAATCAATACAGCGTAAAATCAATTTTGAATGCAGATACTAATGGTTGATAAGAAAATAACAAACCCAAAGGAGTTGCTTGGGTTCTTGGATGAAGCAGCTCAAGAGAGTTACCCACTTCTTGTTATTGCAGAGGGTGTAGACGAGGAAGCTCTGGCTCTGATGATTAGAAACAAGCTTAAAGGTTTATTGAAGGTTGCTGCTATTAAAGCTCCTTCTTTCGGTGAGCGCAAGAGTGATTATTTAGATGACTTAGCAATATTGACTGGAGGTGAGTGACCCTGAAATTTACATGCAAACGTCATCTCTAAAAACAGCATATTGAACAATTTTTTGAAGCCATATTTACAAACACCATTTTTCTTTGAAGGCTCTGTTATCAGAGATGATGTTGGTTTAGTTCTTCAAAAGGCTGGAAAAGAGGTCCTAGGTTCTGCTGTGAAGGTGGTCATCACCAAGGATTCAACATTAATAGTTACTGATGGCAGTACCCAGGCTGCAGTGCAAAAGCGGACTGCTCAGTTGAAAAATTTAGCACAAGTAACATACTTTATTTTAACATATGCGACATCATACATCAATTGTCTGTAGTTATTTCTGTTTATTTTTGTGTTAACTAAATTTAATTATTTTCATCATGTATTTGAACTCATATCAATAATATCTCATTTTTCCCTAGTTAGTTCATTTTCTTATGAGCGGGCATAATTGCTTTCTTCCTTTGCGTTTTCAATCAAATAAATGGAAAAAGAAGGAACTTTCATTTGATTAAAGCACTTTCTATCATGTTAGATCATTGATTTTGAAGACAATACTAGAGCTCTATTTTACAAATATCCTGATAACAGATAAGCATATATCTGGGATACGTATATGATGGATTTCTTGCAAGAATGTTATAAAATAAGCTTTTAACTTTAGTTGGATGGATGCCTAATATCATCTAGTAGTGATGTTGTCTTCTAGTAACTTCAAGAATATTTACAAGCACTACAAGAAATTTGTCCTTTTGACAATGAAAAACAAACAGGGGTAAAACTTTCTCGTTAATGTTTCGTCATAGCAAGGATTTTAACAAAGAGATATATCTTTGCTAGTTATCATATTGCATTTAGCAAGGATATTAACAAGGGGATTAAGTTATCATTGTTATTAGTAAAATAAATATAAAAAATCTCTTTGTTAAATAATCTAGTACAATGTTAACAAAGAAACATAACTAAGGTAATAAATTCTTCTTTTTTAACAATGGTTGGCAATGACAATACTTGTTAAATATTCAAAAATTTTGGAGGGAATAAAAATTGATTTCCTGCTCACTTTTAATGCTACTCATAAATTATATTAAAAATACTATTTATTTCTCTATAAAAAAAATTATACTATTTATTTCCAAAAAAACAAATGCTGCCCTTTCTTTAACCCTAACCAGCTCCTCTTCCATAATTAATCCAATCCTTTGTTGTCGCACTTGCCTCCTTCCGTTGGCACTGATGCATTGCACTCCACTTTGTTTGGATCGCTCACCTCCACCGCTGCGTCGCCAGCCACTCTTGTCTTGTTAGCAAGGGGAATTTCCCCAGTTAAAGTGCAGATTGCTTGTACTGAAGGCCATCTTTTACAACTGCCAATAACTTAAGCAAGTATATATTCACATCCGCACTAATGATGCTTTAATTCTTTCAAAGGTAGGATTTTCCAGTTTGAATTATTTTTCTTTAATTTTTTTGTAACTATTTATTGTGAAGTCCTTTTGTGAAAATCATTGCATGATTGCACTCTATTTTTTATCTGAAATTTTATCACTGACTTGGGCTTATAAGAGAGTGATAAAACTTTTATCCTTATTTGCCAAACCTCAAATCTTGAATCTTTGGGAAAAATTGCAAACATAAATGCATTGAATGCCAGACATAATTAAGAAGTCAAGTTCCAACTCCCCTGAGTTTGCATTGAAGAAATGTTATTATATTTTATTGCGTAACCTTTAAAATCTGCTACTTATTTGCAGTACTTGGAAGAGAAGTTTGATAAGAAAATCGTTAATGAAAGGATTGCCAGATTATCTGGAGGGATTGCAGTTATTCAGGTACCAATCTTGTAGGGAGGACCACATAATTTGATCATTATATAACAAATAAGCAACATGTTCTAAATTTGATTTCCTAATATCAAATTTTGTTCTTATTCTTATTCAATGTCAGGTAGGTGCACAAACCCGGGTTGAAATGATGGACAAAAAATTAAGGATTGAAGATGCAATTAATTCAACAAGGGTAAGTTAATCCCACAGAAGTGCCTTTACATTGAAATTTTGAGTTTTAATGTAGCTTTTGTTTTTCATCTTTCAGGCAGCTATTGAGGAAGGTGTTGTGGTTGGTGGTGGGTGTTGCCTCTTAAGGCTCTCTACCAAAGTAGATACCATTAAAGAGTCTCTTGATAATGAAGAACAAAAGGTAACTAAACAATCTGACTCCTTTTCTACTACAATATGTTCCATTAGTAAATCCGTAAAAGAGATAATAAGTGAATGTTATGTACCACTGGATGTCTTTGTCAAGAAATTTATTATGAAAAGTGAGCGCTTTAGATACCTTGGATCGATTATATAAAATAACAGTAAAATAAATAGTGATGTTATTGGCAAGATCCGAGCAGGATTGATAAAGTGGAGAAATGCATCTAATTTATTGTGTGATAGAAAATTTCACTCAGATTTAAAAATAAATTTTATAGAATAATAGTAAGACTAGCAATGATATATGGTACTGAATGCTAGTTTATAAAAAAAACATACAAATAAAATAAGTGTTGCATAAATGAGGATGTTAAAGTGGATGTGAGTGTATTCACGAAAGGATAGGATCAGAAATTAGTATATCTACGAAAAAGTTAGAGTAACACCAATTGAAGATAAATTCAAAGGGAGTCAGCTTAGATGGTATGAATATGTAAATGGTAGGCCGATTAAAGCTCTAATAAAAAAAAGTTAGGTTATTAGATCTTACCCATATAAAAAAGAAGGAAGAGACCATAAAAGATATGGCAAAAAACTGTAAGGAATGATCTTATACTCTTAAAGCTAAATGAGGATTTGTTAACTATTAGAGTACAATGAAAATAAAGGATTCATATAGTGGACTCCACCTAGTGGGAAAATGCTTGGTTGTTGTTGTTGTTAGTGTAATCTGCTACTTCATACATGTCCAAGAATTTCTTTTTGATAAATGCTCAAGAATTAGTTCTGTTTGCTTGCTCTATAATCATTTTGTACATGTAACTTGTTAATATCGATTAACAATATTTCTTCAGAAGTGTGGATGCTATTGAGAATGAAAGACGGAACAGAAGATTAAGCACATTCGATTTATGTGCTTAGGTGAATTTTTGCCTTCATCCACTACTGCCATGAATATATTTTCTGGTTGATATTTCAATGATCTTCTCCCTTCTATTTAAAATAGCAGAGGACAAAAAATTTACAAGATAATCTCGTCTCATCAAATTTTATAATATGATTCCTGGTGTTTTGATTATATTTTTTGTTATATGTTAATAGCAATTTTGTTGTATTTCTAAATTTGAATCCCATATTTAATTTCCAAAGTGCTAGTTAGGCTCCACTACTTCAATTGTCTCATACTTGAGGACTAATTTGCAACCTAATGTTCTGTCATTGTAATTCTTCTTCGTGTGCTTCTACAAATCTCATTGTTTTAAGATATATAAATATATATATATATATATATATACATTTTTTTTTGACAGAATAATGTCTTCAATATTTACTCATGAAGGCTGGGTGAGTTTGGGCATAACCTTAGCTTTTCGTCTTTAGTTGATGACAATCTACTTTTCGCTGAGCTTTTAGCAATCCATATGTCTCTAAACCAAGATCTAACTTTTCTAACTCGACAGGTCTTCCAGCCTTTTGAAAGCTCATTCTTCATTCATGAAATTAAAGTATTCACCAGATTAATATTCGTGTATTTAAGCCTAGTAACATACATTTTGATAGCCAAAACTCTTCCCTATGTGACACTCAGAGACCAGAACATATCGCCAGATCATCCTCGATTATTTCCACTATATATCAGGGTTGTTCTCTAATTCTTTTCCTGTGAATCCGTGGTTTTGAGCTGATCTCCTGATCAGTAAATCCCAAATGTTTAAATTAGGTTTCACAGCCACCATAAACTCCTCTCTTTCTGCATTGCTTCATTTCTAATTACGGGATTATAGTCTTTCCAGCTTTAACTTTGTTTATCGTGCTTTTCAAAATATAAAATAAATAATCCACATTACAGGAAAGCCTGACTTGTTCGATCTCACTATGTTTTTGCAGATTGGAGCCGATATCTTTAAACGTGCTTTATATTATCCAACGAAGTTGATAGCTAGAAATGCAGGCATGAACGGAAATATTGTGGTGGAGAAGGTTTTTCTTTTTTTTTTTTTTTGATTCTTAGAAGAAGGTTTATCTTTAAACGACCTTGAAAATCTATATTTGGTTCTTTATGATAGCAATAATGTATATTTTGTTCAATCATCTTGTTGATGTAAAAGTGGGAGTTTCAGAGAAGCAAAGGCAAAATCTCTCTCTCCCTCTTCATGTTAGGACAATGAAGACACAAGTACACAAGGCAGATAGGGTATACAAATTAGGGTACAACCACAGATTCCCATACCAGGCAAACAAGCTTACATTATGAAAATAAGGGATTACAATATTTTATTCTCTAGAACAGTATAGGACTACAACAAGTGCTTTTTCCTTAGATCATATTATAACCCACAAACTAGATTTTCAAACTCTCTTTGGGCGACAGTCTTCGGATTGCTACCTTTTTCTTCTACTTTTCATCTTCTATTGGATAGGACGATTAACGTCTTCTCCAAGTCATAAGGAAGGCGTGGGTAGATAAATGTCACAATCTTCACTATGTTGTGGCCCAAACCTGATAGCAACATACAATTGTGCATAGGATTGTAGGATACACCGCTTGACAAACACACGGAATGCAACTATACGTGAACTTTATCCTTAGCATATAAAGCCCTACTTGTGAGCATCATACAATTGAGCGTAGGGGAGTTGTACACATAAGTCTAGCATATGTAGCGGCAAGCCTACTGTAATAACAGGAACTTGTCTAATGTGTAAATGACTACTGAGACAATATTACAGAACTAATGCGAAATGGGTCAAGTTTTGCCTCATTTGTATTTTGAAGCATTACCTAAGAAAATCATAGCTTTAATCAAAAAAAGGTTGGCGGGTTGTGAAAAATGGACTGCCTGACCTTCCAGTCATTCCATTTTTTTGTTCCTCAGTCCTTATCAAAACAAAGAGGAATAACTCTGATTCCTCTCCATCCGTTCTTTCTAGTGAGTCTTGGATGTTTTTTTCTCCCTCTAGACTCCCTTACTATTCAATTGAAGTAGCACTTAAAGTCATGAGTGCTATATAACCAACCATAAACAGCACAATTAAGATCTAAAGGAGTCGTAATCAATGGCTTATGTCTTAACTTGAACATTCAAGATTTACTTCTTTCTTTTTACTCCTCCAGGTCTTGGCATGCGATGATGTGAGATTTGGTTACAACGCTGCTAAAAACTGTTATGAAGACTTGATGGCTGCTGGTATTTTAGATCCATCAAAGGTATGTTGATAATGGTTTAGCAGCAAGATCACAGAGCTCTGGCCATCTGCATCTTGGATGACAATTTTAATTGTTTGTTAAAATTTCATTTTTTTAATACAAATAATAGATAAAATTGGATTGGCCTGGCTTTTAGACTTTTTTTGTGCATGCAAGAGAAAATTTGAAAACAGTGAAATCAGGATTGTTGAAAAGTCTGGTTTTAAAAGTATGGCTTCAAAAGCCATTGAAGATTATTTCAAATCTGAGTTGGCCCCCTAGAGGAGCCGTTTGAGGTGGAAGCTCCACATATGCTTTTGAAGTGGAACGTTCCAACAATGGGGCCTGAGGACTGTTTTGGTGATTTGTTTAGGTAGTAGGCCTTCTTGTGACGGTCTAAACAGTGATATTCTTTGAAAGAGATTAATGTGGGAAAATTTTGTACTGCAGTTCTTTACAATTGCTTATTTTTATCTGTTTGGGCAGACTTTGTTCTTTTGTTAATTCCCCGACATTCTGGTTGAAATGGATCACTCTTTTGATTTTAATGTTGTTCTTGTTGATCCCACCACCTTATTTTGAGGAACAGCCTATTTGAAATTAAGGCTTTTATATGCCTGTTCTTCTGAACTCATCTTACACGGTGAAAGCAGGTGGTCAGATGCTGTTTGGAACATTCAGCTTCAGTTGCAAAAACTTTTCTCACTGCTGATGTTGTTGTTGTTGATGCAATGGAGAATCTACCTGTTCTTGTGCGAACACCGATGCGAACAAAGAGCATCTTCCCCAAATCTAGAGGTCTCTTCCGATCGTGATCTATTATTTGGCTATTTTCCATTTCAGGGACATTTTTAGTTCTTACTGAAACCCTCTGATGCTTGATAACTTAGCTGTACTAATTAATATGTGAATATCTTTTAGGGCTTATAAAATTTTGAATCTCTGGAGCTGCTTCTGCTTCATGCTTTGTGCTCGCAAATTGAAACACCCAATGTCGATGCAGAAGGATTCAACTATACTATCATCGTTTTGGCCACATCTAATCTGTTGAGGCGATGGTCATTGTTGAAGATCTCATGTTTTCTGAGTTTCCAGAAGATCGTTAGGTATAATTTTTTTCATTTTCTATGCTTGTTGCTCATGTTTCTGAGAAAATCAAAAGCAAAATTCTGTGACATCTTTTATTGCAACATAAATATTCTAAATAATTGCTTTTGAACTAAAAAAAATGTTCTTGTTTCAACTGTACTTAGTTGACATGACAAATGATGATGTGATGAAGTTCTTTGATTTCTTGCAATCGAAGATTTTTTATTTGGAGAACACTTGTAAAGAAGGGAAATGTCGTGACACCTGATGTTGGTAGCTTGAAAACCTAACCAATATGATGAGAGGGCTACGCATGTTAGGATTATCGAGTCGACCTTAGCTTTTGGACTTGTGTATTTTTCTTGAAGACTTAATTACCTGAGTATTTATTAGTCTAGATTCTAACTGCATCACCTGCTTTTGAACTTGTGTATTATCTTGAAGACTTCATTACTTGAGCATTTATAAGTCTAGGTTTTAACTGCTTCACCTTGGATCTTGCTTCACTCCCTAGTGGAAAAAATTATTGCATCCAGTGACCGATCCACATCAGTAGTTCGCTTGCCAATTGCAGCTCGCTGCGTGCGCGCGGTGGGCCACACACTTCACGGCAACTAAATGGAGCGGACAGCCGTGAAGCGCGGGGCACACCACGCACACGCGGTGAGCTGCAATTGGCAAGCTAACCATTGACGTGTATCGCTCGCCGTATACAATAATGTTTCCTCTAGTGCATGGTCATGCAAACAAAGAAATGAGCTCTCATGTTATAGCCATCTTGGAGGAGCTTGTGCATAATTGAGAAAAGCTTCGGCAGTTGAGTTTGAGATTGGTGCAAATAGTTGTTGAACCCATTAGGTATGACATTCCTTAAATTGAGGCTGACCTGCTAATCGAAGATGGGTTACCGAGAGTGGCTGTTTCTCAAACTGGGTTAGGATGTAGAAGTTCAGCTTATAATATTGAAGTTTACCTATTTTTTTGATCTATATAAAAGAATGTGTATGGCTAAGATTATCGTGCAAATTTTAGTATTAGCATAGGCCTAACAATTGGGTTAGTGCATCATTTACGTGGGTTTGAGCTATCACTGTGCAATCTTGAAATGCCACTTTTGTTTGTGCTTTGTCATAAAATGAAAGGTGTTTTGCACCATTCAAAACATTTTCTTTCTTTATTTCCTTGACAATACGAAGATCATTCTCAATATGGATGAGTAGTTGGAGATTGCTCATCATTTAGAAGCAAAGGGAAGGGCCAAGGGAATCTCTAAAAGGAGAGTCAAACTTGATACTACATTGTCTAGTAATCTATCGAAAAAGAAAGTTAGGGTGGGTGAACCATTGCCCTTGTTGAACCCAAGATGGGAGTTGATCTAGAGAAGACGAACCCTAAAGATAAGGATACTACTTATGAGAGCAAAGGCGTCATAAATCCAAGAAGGTTGAAAAAGTCAACATGATGGTTGTCATGGAAGTGGAACCTAAGAAGCCTCAAGCGGTCATGTAATAAAATATAGTTGTGAAGCAGTTGGTTAACTTGATTGCTGCTTAAGTGATACAGATATACATAGTTGGTTAATATGATTGCTGCTTGAGATAAAGATAATGAAGCATGCTATTTCGGGTTGGGCATGAAGTTATGGTTTGAAAGCAGAATGAGGATACTATAGGAGTAGGGAAACTAATGCACAGTATCTTTAGTATCGTCCCCGCCATCTCTAAACATAGCTGCAAAAGAGCCATGGTGATATCGTGGCGTATTACTCGTGCTTACTTTATGTTATTGCATTTTATTTCCCGTGCACACTTATTCGTCATCATTATATGTTTTGTTTAGAAGCAAATGGATGACATTATGTATATTTTCTTGAAAAGATATAGATATCATATTTTGCTTGTGGGCCTTTGGGGGTAAGAGCTTATGAATTTTGAATTTAGGGACTTTTGGAGGAGTGTTATTATATTTCAGGTTTATTTTATGGGCTTAGAGTTTACTAGCCTCATGAGGTAGACACAATCCCCTTTCCTTTGATGCGGGCCCCTTCCCTTTAATCTCATCCCCATGAATGTGTTGGTTCTTATTTTACACATAAGTTCCTCGCTTTATCAGAGTCATCCAAGTGGAAATCAACCACAATCGGTGATTTGAACCCCCAGAATTTGCATACCTACTCGGGGTTGCATGCCAGAGATGCTACTCGACATGGGATGTCCCCCGATGGTTGCGCCCAGGTTCCCTCGACACCTCCAAGGATGAGGCACTGTCTTCTCTAGCATATCTCACGTCAACTAAGATGGTGGACCTCACTCCATCAACTTAGGAAAATAGAATACGCTATGCACATGCACAACACAACAAGGGCAATCCAAAAAAAGCATATTCTTGCTGTCCACGGAGGATTTCTCATCCCTAATAATCCCAAGATCTAAGAGACACGTGTCAACATCGCATCATCAGTTAAGAATCATCCATCTTGACTATAAATAGAGCCTCTAAAGGCACGTAAGAGGTCTTTTTTCCCCTACCTTTTCATTAAACCTTTGGGAACTAAGCCTATAAGAGGGTTCTTAATCCCGGGCAGTGCTCTAACCTCTCCCTGTACTCTTCAATAGTTGGTGGAATCCTTGGTTCCTTGGCATGACACTATGGACATTGGGAAGCTGCCTTCGAACCACATTAAATCTTGTCTTTCTCTTTTCTAACTTACCGCTCTTAACTTTATCATCCTTGCTGATCAAGTCTGCTTATTCCTCCTTGGCAAATTTTCTCTATCAACATCTAGTGCCCTTATGTGAGATTAAATGATGAATCTTCGATTTATAAATACTAAGCAAGACACGTAACCAAGCCACCGGTCCCACTAAGAATAAGGGCGAAGCCAGCACACCTCCTTATGTTGACCAAGACAATGTTTCTTCTTCTCATAGTAGGGCTCATTCCAGAGCTTTCCTTCAAATTGGACACGACCATCAATTGAACTACATTCAACATTTGGTTGCTACGCTCACTTTGGCGGTGACTGGTTTCTTCATGCCTAGATCGTCGTCGTAAATCAAGTTGGGGTTATTAACATGGCCCTTCCATTGGAATCGGCTACATTCCCAGTGATTGGGTTTATCCATGCCCATTGTTCTCCTCAAGGTCCAGCCACTGGTATTTGGCCAAAGCACAAGAACATTAGCAAGCTCCACCTCCAACCTAGTGGCAACCTCTCTCTCTCTCTCGGTGCTAGTGTTATGTTGATAACTGCAAGAACGCTCGGTCGTCTCCGCATCAACACACACCCAGCTACCTTCCATGGGTTGATCGATGGCCACAAAGCAGTCAGTCAGTTAGTCTGGTCCTTCCCGACTCAACCTAACAAGCCTTTGATGGTCATGATTCCTCTAGGACCATAGCAAAATATTTCTTGGCACTGTCATCTTCTACACTTCCTTGATGATAATGAAGAAATTGATGCCACATTAATGAGGCAATCTACCGTGTGCCTCCACCAATCAACTTTTTACAACCAACGTTGGATTTCTATAAGGGAAAGAACATCCAGGTTTTCGAGATGTTAATTTGCTACCTCCGGGTGGACGACGTGACCAAGTGCATCCTCTTCTCCTTTATGCTTAAGGGCCCCACCTTTACCTGGTACTACACATCCACTCCTACTGACAATTGCAGTTGGAGTTGGTCAAGATTGCCTTTTCTGTGCTGTCCTCATTGACATCCAACACATGCCCAAGGAATCGACCCCAGTAGCACGAGGGAGCCAAAGCTTGTGGCTGTCGCACAGCCCAGGGACCCAAATGCCTTTCGCGCCCTACGCATCAATTCCCCCATGGTTTAAGTCATTGACGCGGTCTTCACTCTAGGCTTGAAGGTTGGCAGACGGCAACCAGTGATGGCCAGGAGTGTGATCCGACATCAAACTTCTACCATTCCCATCACTTTCACCTAAGAGGTCTGCCCAATCACAACTCCTTCGACAATCCCATAGTCGTCACAGCTCGCAAGGGGAACACCGATGTCAAGAATCACAATCAACACCATAAGCTTTATTAATATCTTCTTCGAGAGTATCTCCTACAGATAGAGATACCGCCTATTGATTTCCTGCAAAGGGGCTTGAGCTTGACGGGATTCTTGGTCAAATTTGTCACCCTCTTTGGATTCATCAGCCTCTTATTACCTTTGACAAAGAGAATAGGCTGGTTGCTCGCATGGTGTTACTTTTGGGAGAAATTATTGCGTCCGGATGGTGCGTCATCCGGACGCTAATCAGAGGGCGCCACGTGTGCAATACAGCTAGGTCCGAGTATATGTGGCTGCCGCGGATTGGGCGTCTGGATGATGCGCCATCCGAACGCAATAATTTCTCCACTTTTGGTGGTTTGTGCTTCCTTTACCCAATCCTTCATTGTGCCACTCAACTTGTTTGGGATAGTGGCCTCATCCCACTCTCAATATTTGCATTTTATATTGTTTTATGTAGTTTTCTTGTTTCTTGAAAACTCGATAGGGTTACGTTCAACAAAAAAAAAACTCAGTATGTACTGCTAGGTCGGTATAGCACCAATTTTTTATAATCACCAGTACATCTTCTTAAAAGTTGTAAGTACCAGATTGTTTATGAAGATAATTAAACTAGCAGAAACCAGAGGAGCACTAGGTCGGTATAGCATTTGAGCAAGTAGAGCTAGTGTGTGTGGCTTAAGGCGGATTTTGCCATCATCATGAGAGATACTATGTTTTCTCTATGTGGAGCTGTTGAAAATTATTTACCGCTTAAAGTTTATGGTTTTTTTACTGCCTTTAAAGCACATAGTGTTACATATATATATAAATTTGTCAACAAGACGACTGATTTTATAGTTTCTTCTTCGGGTACACCTTTCCCATGTGATTTTGTATTTTCTAATATTTTAAGTTTTGGTCGAGTTTTAAAAAACTCAATAGGTTTGTACCACCAACCAGTGAACTAATTAAATACATATGTCATGATTTTTAAAAAATTTTAAAAATAATACATTTCAAAAATAGTAATAAATATTTAAAATAACAAAATTGCACATTTTATTATTTTATTGCCAACATTAAATGATAAATATTATTTGATTTTACTTGATGTGAAATTTAGTTTTGATGTCAAATCGAATTAATTGATGCGATAATTTGTTGGGTTTTACAAAATTAGGTAATTAGTTATATATAATATTTATTATTATTGTTATTCGATCTTGAGTAGAAGTGATAATTTATACCTACTCTCGTTTAGCCAGTCCACCCTCTCATAATAGAATGAGTAGAAATCCTAAAATTATATCGGCGATCGCCTTGTTTAATAACGAGCAAGTTCGGCTATGATTCAATTGTACTTTTCTCTACTTATAATTCACTAGTAATTAAAAATAATTATATAATTTTAAGATTAAAAAAAATTAAATAAGTACATTTTTATTTTTATTTAAAACAAATTATTAGCAATATATGTGGGGCATAGTGGGGTGATGCAGGTTGGGTCTGGTTGAAGCGGGGCGGGGTGAGACGGGGATAGCGAAATTAGAGTGGGGCAAGGCGGAGCAGGGTGGGTACAGATTTTGGAAAAAGGAGAAGTCAATGTTGTAAAAGCTGAATCGATGATTGAAACGGAATAACATTTGGTTTATAGTCGGATTGAGCAAACCAATCTAACTGATCGGTTCAATTAATAATATTAATATAAAAAATATAATTATATATATTTATTTAATATTAAAAATATAGAATATAAATAATATAAAATATTTGTTATATAAATATAATTAAATAATTAATATTTAATATGTCTAATAAAAATTAATTAATATATCCTGAATAAAATTTGATAAATATATATTATTTAATATGATAAATAAAAACTAAACACAAATATATATTTAACATAAAATTAGCTAATATTTATTCAAATTGAAATAAAAAAAATTTAATTACCTTTAAAAAAAATGTAATCATAAATATGAATTTAATATAAATTTTTTATTTAAAAATTTATTAATTTACCTATAAATATTAACCAATATATACATAAAATATAAATTTTTTGTTTGAATTTATATTTAATCTGTTTAATTAGTTTACACGATTTATCCGATTCAATTTAATTTAAATCATTTTAATTCAATCTAAACTATTTTAATTTTTTTTTCATTTTTAATATAAACTTCTAGCAGATGTATTCAATCTAAAGAGCTTATTTGGTTTAATTTTTTTTAGCTTAATATAAATTTTAGTGGTAAAAATTAAATTTATTTTATATCACATATATATACGTATATTAATATTAACTTTATTTTAAATTTTATATAATTTTAATGTTAAATTAAATATTTTTTATTAAATTTATAAAATAAAATATTTTTTTCTTATAAATAATCAAACGGGCCTTTAAATCTACTTTTCTCATTCTTGGCCATTTTGCCCTCTTCGACTCTTCACAGCTCATAACGATGGGTTGGAGGAAGCCTGCCGCAGGAGCCGGCCTTCGGCTCGTCGGCTAACGCGACGCGGAAGCAATACATCAATGCTAATCCACCGCCGGCATGGTATCCTTGTTGCCGCTGTTGAGAGTTACCCCCACTACGCTGCCTCTTTTGCATTCTCCTCCTCCTCCACGGGCCTCTGTCGTTCTCGTATCTGCGTGTATAACATCCCCCCAAGCTCAACTGACCCACGCGGGGCTTCTCTGCTCCTCGGGAATCCCGGAAGAGGACGAAGCCCTTGTTCAAGATCTTAGGGTTCCAGAAGATTGGCTGGATGATTCAGAAGCCCAAAAGGTCGGTTTTCCATTAAGATTTTTTCTATGGCGCCTTTGAGTCCTTATTAACTGAATGAGCACTCCCTATGTATGATTCACAAGTACATACATACTCCTGTTTTGACGTGAGCTTTTGGCAAGAGTCAATCGAGCCAATGAGATTCTTTTCTGTGGGCAATCTGTATAAATATTAAGAGAAAATATATATTAAAAGAAAAGAAACATAACACAAGTTTTTTTTGGAAAATACTTGTTTGCACCTGGATTTGTCGTCGCATCCCAGCCGTACACGTGGCACCCAGAGGGACCCTCTTAAACCTGTCATCATCAAATATTTAACCAAGTTTTTCTTTTGCAGACTTCAGACCTCAATCCTACTTGTTCAACATCGGTTACGATGTTTCAGCTACTGCATCATCCTCCCACAACAGATGCGAGGCTTCAGCTATCGGCATCCTTCGTAAATGAGGATTGTTGCAACAACATCCTCCATACCCACGAAACTAAAGCATCCCATAACATCGGGTGCGATAGTATGCCACAGCATCTCCCACAAAAGCGGACATGATACTTCGCCGGCTCCGGCTGTCGCTATCAGAACGTCATGTCAGCATAGTTTAAAAGTTACCACTAGTCGCAAAGACCAAGAAGTCGCATATTCCAACCACCACAGGTTCACATGAGTCACAAAGAATAAAAAGTCGCGTGCTCCGCCCACTACTTTCGGTTCCTCTGGTGGCCAACAGTAGTGGTACCGCCGGTATGGGCTCAACAGAAGTATTCAACCCCCCTTTCGGTAAAATCCGTTGAACTCTACTACAACCCGCCTATAAATATCTCAAGATGAAACAGAGGAGGACGCCGAACAAGAGGCCAGACATACATGTAACAGCTTCCTGGGAAACCTCATCCATGATGTTTGTAACCCATCTTGTACTGGTCTTCTGACCAAATCTCTGTCCTTAGTGAAATCTCTTCTCAATGACTCCCAGGTGGACATAGGGAATTCCGTCTCTGAACCACCTTAATTTCTTGTGCGTTTTTTTGGATGATTGTTATCCCTCTGACATTAATTCTGGGCTAGAAGCACTGCGCGCCGCTGATTCTCCGAACACTACTTTTTGTCAACAAATTGATGCCATCACGCAGGATCAAACCAGATCCCCTCAACTACTCATGGAAGAAACTCATGACGGGAATCGCCCGCTGCCCCACGGTGAGCATGAGGTGGCGCCGACCCCCCAAAACAACGCCACCACAAGAGACCGCCAGCTCCAAGCCCTCACACATGCAGTAACCACATTATCCTAAACAATGAACACTTTCCTCGCCAATCTTCCAGCTCTCCTTCAGCAGCAGCATAGACCTCTCCCTTTAGCCCTGCCTCACGAGAGCTCCTTTTCCCCATCGAGCGCAGATGTCGCATGTTGCCCCCTGAAGAGGCCAGCACCCACGCTGCATGGGAAAGCCCATTCGAAGTATGCCCCCCAGCATCCCCGGTTAACATGATCTTCTCGCTTGCCATAATGGCGGCGCCCGCTCCCCGCGACTACAAGGCCCCCCATAGTCAATGACTACGACGACCTCACTAACCCGGCGCAATATGTAAAGCGCTTTGAGAACACCCTGGCGACGGGCGACCCCATCTCAGATGCATATAAGTGCCTCTTGTTCCGAAACACCTTGACAGGCCAAAGCTTTCAACAGTTCTCCAAGCAGTTTTGCACCAGATTCGGCACATCAAAAACCACGTCTCAAACGAGACGTGAACTCTGACAAATAAAGCAGGGCCCCGATAAGTCACTACGTGAGCACGTGGACCGATTCTCCAAGATGAATGCTGAGACAAAAGACACAACGGATGACAAGTCAACGATGATCTTCGTTCACAGCATATTGCCAGGCGAGCTATACGATTCCTTCGTGGACGACATGTTGAAGATGCTCATACAGGCAAGGGCCCGAGCCGAAAAACGGATCCACCTCGAAGACATGAAGGCCCTCAAGGCGAACACCAAGAAAGGCGACACTTCGAACCCCGAGCCAAGCACTCCCAGACGAAATTTTTGGGATCGAAAATTTCCCCCATCTCACGGAAAGCACAAATTCGACGGTGACTCTCCTCGCACTTCGACGCCAGCTTGCATCACCGAGGAGATATTCTCGATCCTCAGGGACAAGGAATTTGTCTAGAATTGCGGTGAATGTCAACCAACCCAGCCTGGCGGAAACTCGACAAAGTATTGTAAGTTTCACCAGCGCTACGGCCACCTCCTACACGAGTGCTGCTCTTTTTGGGCGCTTGTCAACGAATACATAGAGGAGGGCTTCCTCACCGGCTACAGGAAGATTGAGGAGCCGCCATCGAAGACAGCACGGGCGCTGTTTCCCCAAGATGAACCTTCGGCGGGCTCGCCGTCGGCCCGAACAACATCGAAGAGCAGCAGGAAAAAAGCCGTATTGTCCATCTTCGGCTATGACTACACCTCCCTGATTCGAGGACGCCCAGAGGTATGTGCCACAGAAACTCCCTCATTTCTGCTTGACATCGCCTTCACCGCTGGTGACCTTCCTTAAGGGGGCGACAACCGCGATGACCCTATCGTCATCATCGTCGAAATTGAGGGGTGCGATGTCTACCGGACCCTGGTCGACACCGAGAGCTCGGTCGATGTCCTATATCTACGCACCTTCAACGAAATGGGCGTCAGCCACTGCCTCCATGACGATGTCCAGTTTCTCCGGCGACGTCTACCGACCCACGGGCTACGCCACCCTGCGCGTCACTCTCTAAGATGGCCCCAGGAAGGGGACAAAGCAGATCGACTTTATCATCATCGATGCTCCCTCCGGCTACAACGCGATTCTGGGGCGACCCGCAATATCGGCGTTTCATATGATACCATTTACCTACCACTTGTGCGTCAAGTGCCCCATGCTGTTCGGCATCGCCACCATCAGGGGACATGGAACCGGGGCCAAGAAATGCTTAGAGATAAACGCCCACCTTCACATAGATCACCTGGATCCCAGAGATCACGCTTCGCCCTCTGTCGGCCAGAACGATTATGTAACTGTCGCTGACGAAAAATCTGTATTGATTTGTAAAGACTACCCTGAGAATGAAAGTCTGCTCTGGTTGTGCTACTTTCTGAGTATTTCAATGTGTTTGCTTGGGGGCCAGGAGACATACTTGGGATTGAAAGAAATATAGTCGAACATCGGCTGACCCTCAAACCCGATGCGACCCCCATCAGGCAGAAAAAAAGAAACTTCGGTGGCGAAAAACAGCGGGCGATTAGAGAGGAGGTCGAAAAACTTCATCATCAGGGAGATCACATACCCTTCGTGGCTCGCAAACGTCGTTGTTGTGAAGAAAAGCTCAGGGAAATGGCGAATGTTCGTGGACTTCACAGACCTAAACAAGGCCTGCCCTAAAGATTTTTATCTCGTGCCAAAAATAGACAGGCTCGTCGACTCTTTGACAGGGTACTCGGTGATGAGCTTCGTAGATGCCTTTTCGGGCTACCACCAGATCCGAATGGCAGAAGACGACGAAAAGCACACTTCATTCATCACCGACCAAGGTATCTTTTGCTACAAGGTCGTGTCGTTCGGCTTGAAAAATGTAAGTGCAACGTACTAGCGAATGATCAACATTGTCTTCAAAAATCAGAAAGGGAGAAATGTGGAAGCTTATGTAGACGATATTTTGATCAAAAGCAGAAATAGGGAACATCTCAGCAACCTCCGCGAGATACTGGACACCTGTCGTGCTTACAACATCAAGCTGAAGCCCCTGAAGAGTATTTTCGGTGCAGCATATGGTAAATTCTTGGGCCACATAGTGTCAATCAGGGGAATTGAGGCAAATCCTGAAAAGATACAGGCTATCCTAGAATTGGACCCACCGCGAACATCCGAAGATATACAAAAGCTAAATGAAAGGATCACTGCCCTCAGTAGATTCATATCCAGGTCAGGCGAGCGATGTCTCCCATTCTTCAAGGTCCTTCAGGGGGAGTACCCAGCTTGGAACGACGAATGCTGGTAAGTCTTTGAGTCGCTAAAGAAATATCTGTTGTCGCCACCGCTACTGTCCGCCCTGGTCCCAGGCAAAGACCTCCTCCTCTACCTCAGCGCCACCGACAACTCCGTGTCGATGGTGCTCATCCGCGAAGAGGCAGGTCGGCAACGCCCGATCCACGACATCAGCCGCATCTTTCACGGTGCTGAGCTAAGGTACCCTCCTCTCGGAAAACTCTCTTTCGCGTTGATAGCTGCTGCCCGCAGGTTGCGCCACTATTTCCAGGCCCACTCCATTAAAGTAGTAACGGACCAACCTCTCCGAAGAGTACTCCATTCACCTGAGGTCTCCGGAAGATTGCAGAAGTGGGCTGTGGGGCTCTCTGAGTTCGATGTTGATTTCCTTTCCCAGGACGACCTCGAAGAGCTAGGTGCTTGCTGATTTCGTGGCCGAACTGGCAACCACCGAGCAGCTCGAACTCCCGAAAAAACAGCTGCCTTGGATCCTCCTCGTCGACAGAGCCTCCGGCGAACACGCCCAAGGGATTGGCATCGTCCTCACTAGCCCCTGGGGGTTCCGACTCTAGAGGTCAGGAAGAATGCGGTTCCCTATCACAAACAATCAGGCCGAATACAAAGCCCCCATCGCCGAGCTAAAATTCGCCAAAAGCCTCGGGGCACTGCATCTTCGTATCTACAGTGACTCAAAGTTGATGGTGAACCAGCTGAAAGGGACTTACTAGACGAAAGATGAGGTGCTGAATGCCCAAATTGACGAGACAAGTATGCCATCCTAGAGATGGGAGTCACCTCCATAGCTGTGGGACAATCTCCGTAGCAAGCGCCGAAGAAGGGGAAACCTCTTCCAACTGTGATGGCGCGATCGAATTAAAAATCTTCCCGCCTAAGCAACTTTCTTCTACGTCGTAGGCCCTCTTCAATTTCCTTTGAGGAAGAGTATAATTCGACCACCTCGATATTCGAAACAGTCTTTGTCAACTCCACCTCCACTGACTTCTACAGGAGATTTTGCTTCTTCAGCAGGCTTCACAGAGTTCTTCCCACAAACTAAACTTGGCAATGAACTTTAGGGAGCTTCGGGGCATTGTTTGATTGGCCGCCAACTTCTCCAAGCAAAATCTTCGGCGATCCTTTGCTTGAACACTCCATTTGGCGGCTTCTCTTAATCGTGCCAATGGATTTTTGGGAACTAAAAGCATTGAGGAACAACAACCTGAATTTTCTCTACCTCGTGCTAAGAAAGAAGCAAAAGAACCTGGGCCATCTTTTTTATAGGCAAGGCAATTAGTGGGTCAAGTTCTGCTCTACTCTCTCTAAGGTAATTCTTCTCACCAAATGTCTGCAGATATTGACGGCACACAAATGACGTCTCCGAGGAAGGGGGGAACAAACTATTGTGCTGTAAAATCACCATATTGGCTTTGTCATTTACATGGAAGAGATAAGACTAAGGACAACCTTCGATGCCTTCCAAACACAAGTTATTCGACTAGCCCAGAGTTGTTGAATAACTCATATGTAGGCAGAGCCAACCCAAAATCAAGGGATTTGGTCGAACTAGCCAATCGAATAGCACACTCGAATGTGCTATTTCAAATTAGCCATCTCTCTTATTCTCTCTCTTTCTCTCTTTGATAGGGCAGTTAATGATCCGTTATTTGGCCATGTTTCCAAAGTATGGTGTATAGGCCTAGGTAGGTAAGTTCAAGCTAATTGAGCAGTCCCCTGGTAGGGCTAGCCTGACGGCAAGACTATACTAGGGAGACCTCTTAACTAACGAGATAACCCACTTTTCAAAAAAGCATTAATGAGATCTCATGCTCCACCAATTCCACCAACTCTATAAATATTCATTTAATACAAAGAAAGGACTTTTGAACACTTTTTCCCTGACCTGAGAACTCCAACCTTCATATCAGCTCAACCCCATCGCTATTCGACTGGCCACAGGACTACTTTGACTCACAGGGATCTAGCTAGGCTCAGTTGCTTAGCCTGACCTCTACAGCAGTGAGTGGCCAGGACAACCCCCTTCCACCTTTCTCCTGCTTACAGAGAGGCCCCCTCTCCTTCTGTTTAACTTTTTTCTCAAAACTTGTAACATATATTATTAATGAAAAGCATTCTTTTTTTTTCCCTTAATCCCTTTATTTCCTAGTTCTTTCCCAAACAATTGCGATTCGATCCTTCCTGTTCTCCCTTGCATTCCCATTCATCTCAGCTCTTCTCCTTCCCATTACCATTCATCTCTGCTTTTAATCAAATTCCCTTTCCTCTCTTCCTTTGTTATATTGGTATAGGTAAATATTTCTTCTTTGTTTTTTATGACTGTCACATATAGTTGTTTCTGTCAGCTGATTTACAGCAAATAAAGCCATATATGATCTTTTCAATTTTACAGGAATCAGAGTGGCTTGAAGTTGCTCTGCTCAAATGGCTAGATGATGAGTATTGTCCTGAGCCAACCAATTCTGACATCAGCATGGTTGCGGCGCAGTCATACTATAAATCTCTCATATCAAAGCAGACGGACCTGGGTGAGATTTTGCTTAAGATGGTGAGGGATTTGGAAACTATATCCTTCCAGCAAAGCTTTCATGGAGTTTTCTCATCCGCAAATGCAGCTATCAATCTGATTACTCAGCGAATAGAATCCATGAGAGGGCAGTAGTGGCAGCACTTACAGCAGGAATGTCTGCAGTTGTGCGTCTGATTCTCAGTGAAGGTAGCAATTTATATTTGCTAATCTCCTGAGTGCAAGCAACAGATTAATTAGAAAAAGTAGTAAAAAGCAAATAGATATCTGTTATCTATAGAATATTAGACTTGTGGTTAAGTTGCATGCATGTATGTAAGTTTATATGAGCTGTTCTCAAAGCACATACAGCATTGTTAAATAGGTTTTCTCAGTGCTCACTGTTCTTCCTCTGCTCTCACTTTGCGTTTGGGTTCCAATTCAGACTTCATCATTTTTTAGCCCCAGGCTATCTCACCTCCATTCCTACTCCTATTTTGTGGTCGTAAAATCAAAAAGAAAGCACTTACAAAACTCTTTCATGCTGAAGTAACTGTCCCTTGAATCCCATTCAAGACCACTCCATCTGAAATTTGAGTTGTGTCCTCTCAATCATGAACCTTTTAGGACATCATATTGAAACTCTGTGGAAATAAAAAATTCTCTGGTTAAGGAATTTCTGAGGGGTTTTTAAATCCTGGAAAAGGCTATTCTAGAAGACAGCATCTTGAAGATACTTTGAGTAAAAGATTGAGAAAGAAGACCAAAGTGAATCTTGGGATGCAAGGCCCCAAATATGACAAGCCCGAGTTGGGAAGATACGAGTAATCTCGAATAACACATTCTCGACCAATATATTCAGGAAACAATTTTGAGACTTGTATCAAATCTTCAACTCTCCAACCTCAATCAATATCACTTTGAGATAGTGAACATACAAGACAAGGCAAATAAAAGTGCAGGAGAAGATTAGATGAATAGAACTCAACTACTTACATAGAGGATCGTGAATGTGCATATGTAGCTCTTGATCGGTATGGACTTTCCTTATCTCCCCCTTCCTATCAAAGACAATGGATACATGTATTTTTGGGTCTACAACATAATTACTTTGACTAGGATAATTTTCCACTTCTATTTATGCAGGGAACATGGATGTAGAAAACGGTTCATGTGACATTAGTCCACAAGAAGGTGCTAAGCTAGTTGAGTAGAAGTAGCGTGATTGAGGTTGTAACTGTCGAGTAATGCCCGTCATGATTGTGATAGAATCCTTTGTTCGAGGGCCATATGATCATTGCTATGTGTACGGTAAAGATCTTTATTAAAGCATTTTGGGTGAACAAAAATGGTGTTTCTAAACCTCATTATTATCATGATGGGATCTTCTTGATGTTGCATATAATCATGTATTCTTCAACTTTATTGATCATTTATGAGCAATCATAAACCCTTATCCCAAATAGTAATCATCTAAGTATACATGTGGTCCATATGGTAAAAGGTTTATTTCTCTATCTTTCCCCATCTCAAAAACATGTGTGCCTACATGTGTCTCAAGTTCAAAACCTCCTAACAGTACTAATATGCTCCATAGATGTAAATAGAACGCAATAACAATCAAATCTGTTGTTCTACTCGAAGAAGTACTCCATCTTAGTGTTCCAATCAAAAAGATAACACCATGTCTTCCTAGAACTCACATCATAGTCATGATTGTACTATCTAGGATGCATGTAATTTCCATTAAAGATTGTCATTTCATTTGCTGGGATTCCTCATATATATACCTCCTCAACTACATAGCAACTACTCTTTCTCTTCTTTTTTTTTATTTTATTTATTTCTTTAAGCATCTTTTATTATCCTTTTATTTACAGAGATCTTTTAAATTTTGATTAATCTTGTACGTTAGCGTTTTGATAATTCTCCTTTTCTGAAATCCTGGCTTCTATGCTTGAAAGCGGACAGAACTGTATCAATTGCCCTCATAATCTAAGCATATTCCATTTGTGTTATATACTGCATTTAATGTTATTACTTAATTTTCATAATCTCTCTTGAATATACATTGAGAAAACATAAATATATGTATATATGTCAACTGAAAATTGTGCAAACGTTTAAGTAAATTCGTCCATGAAATTATATTGTTGATTTCGGGACTCAGCAGCAAACCAATCCTGTAGACAGGTAAGCATGCAAAGGGTTGTAGGAGACAAACTAATTCTGTAATCTCCTACTATTCTTCTTGTGGTGGAAAAGGCTGATTCAAAAGCTACAGTTGAAGCTTGTGCTGCTAGTACATCTCGTGCTAAAGCAGATAGAACGGGATATTGTTTTGATGAGCTTTTCTACCACTTCAATAAGCTCATATCATCATCAAATTTCTCCGCGAGATATAAATAGAACTGCAATTCGTTCAAATTTGTAGGGAGTTGACTCTGTGGTGTAGATTGCTCTCCAACAGTTGTTTTTTCTTTATCTGTAGCAACAAATCTTTTTGCCGCCGCCGACCTAAGAACATTGAAAATGCCAGGCTTTTTCTGTGTTCCTGTTTGACTTTCCACACGTTCGACATCAGTATTACTCCCCAAGAAATCAAAATAAATCACTCCCTCCTTCAATGACAGTCTCGAGCTTCTCCGGCGACATTTACCGACCAGCAGGATATGTTTCCCTGCATCTCTCCCTCGAAGACGACCCCAGACGGGAAACAAAGCAAGTGAACTTCATCTTAATAGATGCGCCTTCCGACTACAATGCAATCTTGGGACGGCCTTCGATGGCGCAATTTTGGATGGTGCCGTCTAGCTTCCACCTGTGCGTCAAGTTTCCAATGCCGCTTGGCATCGCAACCATAAGGGGAGGCACAGCCGGTGCCCGGAAGTGCTTTGAAATCAACATCGCCTCCACACCGAACACCTCGACGCCAGAGATCAAACGCTCCCGCCAGACTACCAGAACAAGCATGTAACCGTCACAGACGGAAAATCTGTACTAGTCTCTAAAAATTTTCCTGAAAATAACATGCCCGCTCTGACGGCGTTGCTTTCTAAGTATTTTGATGTGTTTGCTTGGGGACCCGAGGATATGCCCGAGATCAACAGAAGAATAGCGGAACATAAACTGAGCCTCAAAACTGATGCCTCCCCTGTCAGGCAGAAGAAGAGAAATTTCAGCGGCGAGAAGCAATGTCCCATACGAGAAGAAGTCAAAAAACTTCTCGCAGTAGGTTTTATCAGAGAAATTGATTACCAGTCGTAGCTGGCCAATGTCATCGTGATAAAAAAGAGCACAGGCAAATGGAGAATGCGTGTAGACTTCACTGATCTCAACAAAGCTTGTCCCAAGGATTTCTACCCCTTGCTAAAGATAGAAAGACTGATTGACCCTTCGGCGGGCTACTTTATAATGAGCTTCTTGGACGCCTTCTTAGGTTACCACCAGATTCGGATGGTCGAAGAAGATGAAAGATACACGTCCTTCATAACTGACCACGGGACATTCTGCTGCGAGGTCATGTCGTTCGGCCTGAAGAAAGCAGAGGCTACTTACCAACAGATGATCGACACAGTCTTCTAGAAGCAGAAAGGACGCAACATGGAGGCTTACGTAGATGACCTCCTGATCAAAAGTCGGAGCGAGATGGAGCACCTCGAAGACCTTCGCGAAATGCTCGAAACCTGCCGCGGATACAACATCAAAGCATCTTCAGCGCTGCATACGGAAAGTTCTTGGGCCACATGGTGTCAGCCAGGGGGATCGAGGTCAACCCCGAAAAAATCAAGGCTATCCTCAACATGGATCCTCCTCGAATAGTAACGGACATTCAGAAACTAAATGGAAGAATCACGACCCTCAGCAGGTTCATTTCGAGGGCAGGAGACAGGTGCCTTCCATTTTTGAAAGTGCTTCGCGGAGATCACACCTCCTAGGATGACAATTGCCAACAAGCATTTGATGCCTTAAAGAAATACCTGCTCTCACTGCCATTACTGTCAGCCCCAATTCCTGGCCAAGATCCCCTCCTTTACATCAGCACCAGCGACGGGTGTGTCTTGGCAGTCCTGGTCTACGAGGACATTGGGCAGCAGCGCCCCATCCATTACGTCAGCCACATCTTGCGCGGCACCGAACTAAGGTACCCCCTCTCGTAAAACACTCGTTTGCTCTAATAAATACTGCCCACAGGCTGCGCCATTATTTTCAGGCTCACTCCATCAAAGTGATGACCGACCAACCTCTCCAACGGATACTTCACTCCCCCGTCTCCGGAAGATTGCAGAAGTGGGCAGTAGAGCTTTTCGAGTTTGACGTTGACTTTATTGCGAGGTCAACATCGAAAAGCCAGGTGCTCGCAGATTTCGTCGCCGAGCTCTCCACAACAGAGCAACCAGAACTGCTGCAGAACCTGCAACCTTGGGTCCTGCACGTAGACAGAGCCTCTGGCTAGCATGTTCAGGGGATCGGGGTCGTCCTCACCATGGACTCTAAAAGACGAAGTTCATTCTCTTTTGCCTTTCTCTCCTGCGCCATGGCCTCTTTGGTAAGCTGCTTCACTTGACAACTTACTACACCCAGCAGGTCAGCGGCCCGAGCACCGAGCCTAGTCACCAAGTCGGGCCACCCTTCGGCAACATCCACCGGAGGTCCACCTCGAACACCGCCTCCAGACTCCTCAGCACTCTGGTCAGCGTAGGTCGCCCCCTCCGCACCAGAACCCCCCGAGTCGACACGCCCCTCGCGCTGCTCTTCGTGATCGTCACTGACCTGCACATCGTCTATATACTCCAGGTCATCCTCACCATCGTCGGAAACAACAACTGCCACCGAAGAGGTCTTCCCCTTCGGTGCCCCAGACGCTATCCGCCACTTTTTCACCGGCAATCAAGAGGGCCCCGGTCGGTCGTCGGGAACCCTTTTGCTCCCAATTTGCCAAAGGGGGACCCAGCCCAGTTCGAGCTCCGACTGGCCTACAAGACAGCACAAGCACGTTAAAAGAAAGAGTAGAAAGAGACAGAGGGAAAACCTCAAAATCTTACCCGTGTAAGCTCGCACGTCATCTTCGAGCTCACGCAGGTAATCCTCCGCGTCATGCACACGCTTTCAGATTTCGTCCACTTCCCGAAAACACGGATCCTCAAAACCAACTCTATCCCCCACAAATCTTGCCTCGCCGACTCTTCGAGGAACAACAAAACTCACACAACAACGCTAGGCGAAGAAAAACCTCTTATACCAATCCTGAAACTGAAGTCCCTCACCTTGAACACCTGATAGAACTTACCCTTCAAGACGAAGCACTCGTGCAGACGGGATTCGCCTCCCACCGAAAGACCGCCTTGAAAATATCAATATCCCAAGGAATCTGTCGGCGTTGCAGCTCCTTGATCAAGCAATAGATCATGGCGATCGCGTTCGGCATGAGTTGCTTGGTGACGATGCCGAAATGATTGAAGATGTTCACGAACTATGGCTGAAAGGGGAGGAATAACCCTCCGTGCAAGTGATGGAGACATACCGCAATCTTCCCCTTCGGCATAGTCATGAACGTCGCTTCCGCCGAAGGGTATTCTAGCCCAACCTTTGGGTTCCTCTCCCATACCTGTTGTACCTCTACCTCGAAGGTATGCAGAGGAAGGGAACACAATTCACCTCAAAGAGCGTGATAATCACTCCACATTTTCTTCGCCCGGCTGCGCGATTTCTTAACCATGGTGAACCCGAGAGAATGACAGTAATGGGGGCCCAAAGTCGAGCCGCAGCGCCTTTTTATACCCTGTAACTCGGCGGTTTCGCTCCGCGAGAAATGACATCCAATCGTCTAATCCTAGGGCCTATCATCTCGATTCTCCCAACGGTCACATCACGAACTTTCACCAATTTCCAAAAAAAAAGGCGCATTTTCATTAATTTTTTTCTGTTACAATTCGTCAAAAAAAGAAGAAGAAGAGGAAGAAATAACATCCTCCTAAGAGGAAAGCCCATACTCCGGCTTCGCAAGGAGACAGTTCTCTTCCTCAAGCTCTTCGACTCGGGCCATGAAAGCGGCTCTCTCCTTCTTCAGCCCCTCGTTCTTGAGCGTGATCGCCTCAAGATCACCCTCGTAGCGGGCGCACTTCGACTCCAGTTTGACAATCGCCGCCCAGAAAGAGGCGCTGTAGTTTTCCCATTCTACTGGTTTCCACGTCCAAACTACCGACTCTACTTTTAGTTCTTAAAAATATATTTGAAATTTAATTCATTATATTAACATATTAGCTACTTAAATTATTTTGTTTATAATTAGTATGTATTATTTTGTTTGTATTTGTACGTACATGCATGTTAAATGATGAAATACACTTGTATATAGTTTTGAATACATATTTATACTTGCACGTTTATAATTTTAATTATACGATATCTATATATTAATATTTATGTATGTGCATAGAAATAGAATATAAAAAATATATGTGATTATTTAAAATGCATTTTGCTTTCCTGAATGGCACGATGGACGCACGAGTGAAGTTCACGCATACAAATCTTCAGGTGGTTTAATATGCGGGCACCAGGGTTTTCACAGCGAGATTTCTCAAAAAATTCGTGTGCTATAATAAGGGGATTTTGATGGTCGCATGACTCCTGTCAAACGAAAGCTCGCATAGAATAGTTTTCTATTAGAATTCGTGCGGGAAGCAGCAGCATGCTATCATAATGGCTTTAAATAATTAAACAAATAATGCAGCGGAAATGGAGATCAATTCATAGATTTAATTAGAAATTTTTACTGCATAATTAAAAAATAAAATTTTAAAAAATAGCTACAATTAAAATCATTTTTATATGTATGGGATAAATTATAGGGCAAATTACACCCAATTCTCTGAATTTAATGCTTAATATCGCACAGATCTATTTTTTAAAATTTATAACATCGGGGTCCCTGAGTTTTAATAAAATATAAAATGGGTCCTGTTTTTCATATTTNTGCGGAGGCGATGCGTGTGCGCCGGATCGAGAAGAGAGAGAGAACGGCAGGGAGTAAAACTGTAATTTAAAAAAAAATTAATAATAAAAAAATGAAAAAAAGACCCATTTGATAATTTATTAAAACTCAGGGACCCGATGTTATAAATTTAAAAATATGGATGCATGATATTAGGCTTTAAACTCAAGGATCTTAGTGTAATTTGCCCAAAATTATATTTAGATCAAGGTCTATTTTTTATTTTTAATATTAAAATTTTATAAAATATCAAAAATATTAAAAAACAAATTTTATTGATATTTTATATAATTAAGTGTTATAAATATTAAATTTTTAAATTCATACGCATAAGTCATAATACACTTAAAATTCAGGAATCTAAATATAATTTACACACACATTGTGTATTTATATATAAATATGATTTTAATTGTAGCTATTTTTTAATATGTGATTGTATAATTATCCAGTAAAAATTTCTAATTAATAGATCTCAATTTCCTATGCATTTTTTTCTTAATTGTTTAATGCCAAATTATGACGCTTGCTTTCGCTTCCCGCATGATTTTCCTTAGAAATAATTCTATACGAGTATCCGTACGGCGCGGGTGATGCGACCGTCAAAATTTGCATATTATAGCACACGGATTTTGGGAGAAATCTCATTGCAAAAGTCCTGATGCCCGCACATTAAAGCGCTTGAGGATTTCTATGCGGTCCAATGTGTGAACTTCACCGGCGTGTACATGGCGCCATTGAAGTAAAGCGAAATGCATTAAAAATCAGATACATTTTGTATATTCTTTTTTTTTAATAAGAATTTTGTATATTATTTTTCTATGTACACACATAAATATTAATATATATATATATATATATTGTATGATTGAAATCATATATGTGTAAATATAAATATGTATTCAAAGCTATATAAAAATGTATTTCATTATTTAACATATATCTATGTATAAATATAACAAAATAATACATATAGATGCTAATTATATATAAAATAAAGTTATATAGTCGTCCTTAAATATGTAAATATGATAATTTAAATTTTAAGTATATAATATACAAAAATTTAAGTACCATATTCATATTATATAATTTGATATAATTTTTGTGAAGATTAATTTTAATAAGATTAAAATTAAATTTAGATTGATATATATTTTTTATTCAAAATTTTGTAGATATAAAGTAAAAATAATAATTATATTGAGACCTGTAAAAAATATAATATAAATTAATTATTATTTTAATATATATAATAAAGTAAAATAAAATTTATTTTTTTTAAAATGTGTATAATATTCAATAATAGCCAAATTTTAATATTAAAATTTAAGTATAATGTGAAATATTACATTTAGGTTGAAATCATTTTGATTTAACTAAACACACTAAAGATTTTTTTTTTTAAAAGAAACTACAGTGATAAAAAAAGAAATATCTCCAAAAATTCAAGACCCAAAATTTAAGCCATGAGAACTAGATTTGTAATCAAAAGTAGATGAGTCATTATAATATTTGCCTTGTATTTGTAGACGGTTAGATTTGGGTCAGGTCGACCCCAACATAACCCTGAATTTATATACATTGGATTGAGTAATATATCAGATTAGATAATGACTCAATGTAGAGGTATTGAGTAATATTATATTTTTATAAATTTGAGTATATTATCATCCGGTGAACACTCCCCGTCCTCTTCAGTCACGGGTGTCACATATGCTATGAGTCAATAACTTATAACCATCATTTTTTTCTTATGAATAGTAAAATGGAGTTATGCTTTTTAGTATTGAAACTTACATTTGTTTTAAAAAAAATTTTTGTGGAAGAACACCATTAGAGAAACATAGAGCTGAACTTGGAGATTGAAACGGTTAAATCGAAGTATGTTTTACTCAAATCAAAACATTAAAATAATCTATGTATAGGCGAACACTCAATGTTTAGGATAAAAGAAAAAAAGAATAAAAAATATTTAAAATATGAAATAAAATTAATTTTTATATAAATATTTGTATTAGAAGTCAAATAAAATTAATTTTTACAATTAAAATTTATGTTAGACTAGAAGTTAATTATTTATTTTAAGTGTGCCTTTGTTTAGTTAAATTAAAATTAATTATGTTAATTTGAACTCGATATTTGATAGCATTATATAAATTTTAATAATTATTTTTACATATTTTAAAATAAAAAATTAATTTTATTATTTTATTTAAAAAATTATTTTTACAGCTTATATGTACACTAAAATAATAATTAACTTATATTTTATTTCACAAATATCTCGATATAAATACTCACTTAAATTTAATTTTAATTTTTGTAAAATTAATTTTCACAAAAATTATGTAAAATTATACTGTGTGTTATATACGTATTATTTAAATTTTTGTATATTTTATATTTTAAATTTAAATCATCATATTTATGTATTAATTGCTAAAATACTAATTAATATTTCAAGCACGGCTACGTAATTTTATTTTTTGTATAATTCACGCATAAAACTCTTCGGGCGGTTTAATGTGCGGGCATTGGAATTTTCACGGCAAGATTTCACCAAAAATCCCTGTGCTAGTAAGGAGGTTTGGACGGTCGCATGATGCGTGTCAAACGGACAGTCGTATATAATATTTATTAAGGAAACCGTGCGGGAAACAGAAACAGTCTATCATTTGGCATTAAATAATTAAGAAAAAAATGCATAGAAAATGGAGATCTATTCATAGTTTTAATTAAAAATTAGATCTTTTATTCCTCATATATATATAATAATTCACATACGAAATATAAAATTTTAAAAAAATTATAAATTTTACACTAAATTTTAAAAATAGTACTGAAAATCTAAATACAAGTGTTAAAATTCAAAATTAAAATTTAAAATCATAAATCTAAATCAATAAATTATTTTAACACTAAAATTTAAATCTTAAATCTTAAAAATTATAAGATAAATTTTTAAAATAAGGCGATCCATTCCACAATCCCTTCGACCCTCGCCATTTCAGTGGGCGGAATATTCACCTTCATATCTAAAACAAAGGCGAACATCCGCCTCATCCTGTCGGCCGACATCTTGAAGAAAGGGCATAGGTACGAGTGGCTTCCCGAAAGGATGCACTCGTCCATATTCAGCACTTCGAGATTTTCTCGGCTCACCAACCCCCAAATCAAGGAGAGCCGAGCCGAGCATGTTGACCGAACTCTCGAGCAACTCCTTGATAAATGCCTTGAACTCGAGAGAACGATGGAATTCAGCGACCCCCTCTTGATGAACTTCCTCACAGTCTGATCGAGCGCGTCCTCTAAAAGCCGCTGAAGTTCGGCTTCCCGACGACTCCGCATAGCCGAACAAAGACGCTTTTCGGCCAGACGACGCTGACGCTTCGACTCTCAAAGACGAAGTTCATTCTCTTTTGCCTTCCTCTCCTGCGCCATGGCCTCTTTGGTAAGCTGCATCACTTGACAACTTACTGCACCCAGCAGGTCAGCGGTCCAAGCACCGAGCCTAGTCACCGAGTCGGGCCACCATTCGGCGACATCCACTGGAGGTCCACCTCGAACACCGCCTCCAGACTCCTCAGCACTCTGGTCAGCGTAGGTCGCCCCCTCTGCACCAGAACCCCCTGAGTCGGCACGCCCCTCGCGCTGCTCTTCGTGATCGTCACTGACCTGCACGTCGTTTATATACTCCAGGTCATCCTCACCATCGTCGGAAATGACAACCGTCGCCGAAGAGGTCTTCCCTGTCGGCGCCCCAGACTTCATCCGCCACTTTTTCGCCGGCAATCCAGAGGGCCCCGGTCGGTCATGGGGAACCCTTTTGCTCACAATCTGCCGAAGGCTGAACCAGCCCAGTTCGAGCTCTGACTGGTCTGCAAGACAGCACAGGCAAGTTAAAAGAAAGAGTAGCAAGTGACAGAGGGAAAACCTCAAAATCTTTCCCGTGTAAGCTTGCATGTCATCTTCGAGCTCAAGCAGGTAATCCTCCGCATCATGCACACGCTTTTAGATTTCTTCCACTTCTCGAAAAACACGGATCCTCAAAACCAACTCTATCCCCCACAAATCTTGCCTCACCGACTTTTCGAGGAACAACAAAACTAACACCACAAGGCTCGGAGAAGAAAAACCTTTTATACCAATCCCAAAACCGGTGTCCCTCACCTTGAATACCTGACAGAACTTACCCTTCAAGATGAAGCACCCGTGCAGATGGGAATTCGCCTCACACCGAAAGACCGCCTTGAAAATATCAATATCCCAAGGAATCTGCCGATGTTGCAGCTCCTTGATCAGGCAATAGATCATGGCGATCGCGTTCGACGGGAGCTGCATGGGGACGATGCCGAAATGATTAAAGATGTTCACGAACTCTGGCTGGAAGGGGAGGAATAACCCTCCGTGCAAGTGATGGAGACATACTGCAATCTTCCCCTTCGGCATAGTAGTGAACGTTGTTTCCGCCGAAGAGTATTCTAGCCCAACCTCTGGGTTCCTCTCCCATACCTGTTGTACCTCTACCTTGAAGGTATGCGGAGGAAGGGAACACAATTCACCCCGAAGAGCGTGATAATCACTCCACATTTTCTTCGTCCGGCAGCGCGATTTCTTAACCATGGTGAACCCATGAGAATGACAGTAATGGGGGCCCATAGTCGGACCACAGCCCCATTTTATACCCTGTAACTCGGTAGTTCCGCTCCGCGAGAAATGACATCCAAGCGTCTAATCCTAGGGCCTATCATCTCGATTCTCCAACGGTCACATCACGAACTTTCACCAATTTCCAAAAAAAAAAGGCGCATTTTCATTAATCTTTTTCTTTTACAATTCGTCAAAAAAAAGAAGAAGAAGAGGAAGAAATAACATCCTCCTAAGAGGAAAGCCCATACTCCGGCTTTGCAAGGAGACGGTACTCTTCCTCAAGCTCTTCGACTCGGGCCATGAAAGCGGCTCTCTCCTTCTTCAGCTCCTCATTCTCGAGCATGATTGCCTCGAGATCACCCTCGTAGCGGGCGCACTTCGACTCCAGTTCGACAATCGCTTTCTCCGCCTCCGACTGCTCCAGCATGCGAAGAAGGTCCAGAACCTCATCCACCTTCTGTTCGAGTGTCGTGGCCTGCTCCATGCTGGCCACCGGCTTTTCGACCTGGTCGAGGTGCGAACAAATACTGCGCACGAAGTACAGCGCGCCTGAGTTTCCAGAGCTGATCCTCTTCTAACCTGCCCCCGACGAGGTCTCCGGACCAACCAAGGGCCCCGAAGGAGATGACACCGCGGCCATGACGTCGCGGCGTTTCAAGAACCTCCACGACCGAGGGAATTGAAGGCTGGGCCTCCGCGGCTTTCTCCACCGGCTGTACTTCATTGTCTGCCACAATGACAGTGCTATCAGCTGGAGAGTTTGCTAAACTCCACTTTGAGAGGGCCTTGACACTGCGCGAGGGACTCCTCGCGAATCCCCAACGTCGGCGGCAGATCCCCCCGAATTGGAGAGGCAGATCCGAGGCCTCTTCGGGGCCTCCTCACGGACAGGAGGCCACCGAGTGTTCCCTTGGCCCGTCTGAGGGGGACGCCCAGTCTCGGGGGCACCGTCACGTATGAACCCAGCAACACCTTGGAACATAGACATTGTCACACTGCTTTCTGCCTTAAGGTCAACAATGACCCCTACGATCCTCCCCCGAGGTATTTATATAAGCTCTAGAAGTCCACGTGACATCCGGTCATGCGCATCAATGCACTTCATGACTATCGAGGGGCATGTTGCATTTGGATCCACATCGCCTCATCTAGAGTGTACACGTGGAGACATACGTGGCATCGACTTCACAAGTCTTTTCGTCGGATAAGCAAGATACCAGGTTGAACAGCAGGCACCGAGACTCCGTGCCAAAAAGATCATGTCGAATTGTCAAAGGATGTGACAGGTACGGAGAACTGTAACTCTTAAAAACAGTATGGTCCTCCTTGTTCTTTAGAAAGTACCGTCTGTATCCTTAACACCTGAGGCTACGGTGTAGCCGCCTAGCAGATAATGCTGATTTGACGTCAAAGATTTGGCCCATTCCTCTGATAAGACCTTACGGATTAGATCAGGGTATAAAAATCGCATTGTAACAAGAAAAGGGATCTTTTGGGCTCCCTCCTTTCCCTCCTCTTCATTGTAACACATCTTCGACTAGTGGAATCCTTTTTGAAAGCCGCCCAGACAGAGGCGCTGTGGTTTTTCCATTCTACTGATTTTCACGTCCAAACTACCGACTCTACTTTTAGTTATTAAAAATATATTTGAAATTTAATTCATTATATTAACATATTAGCTACTTAAATTATTTTGTTTATAATTAGTACCTATATGTATTATTTTGTTTGTATTTATACGTACATGCATGTTAAATGATGAAATACACTTGTATATAGTTTTGAATACATATTTATACTTGCACGTTTATGGTTTTAATTATACGATATCTATATATTAATATTTATGTATGTGCATAGAAATAGAATATAAAAAATATATGTGATTATTTTAAATGCATTTTGCTTTCCTGAATGGCACGACAGACGCACGAGTGAAGTTCACGCATACAAATCTTCAGGTGGCTTAATGTGCGGGCGCCAGGTTTTTCACAGCGAGATTTCTCAAAAAATTCGTGTGCTATAATAAGGGGATTTTGATGGTCGCATGACTCCTGTCAAACGGAAGCTCGCATAGAATATTGTTTATTAGAATTCGTGCGGGAAGCAGCAGANCGCCGGATCGAGAGGAGAGAGAGAACGACAGGGAGTAAAACGGTAATTTTAAAAAATTTTAATAATAAAAAAAATAAAAAAAAACCCATTTGATATTTTATTAAAACTCAGGGACTCCGATGTTATGTTGTATTATATATGTATATAAAATTATTTAATATTATCTCCAACAATTCAAAATATTAATAAACCAAACTTCTCAATTTCGCAGTAAAAAAAACAAGAGCGTATATTTATTATTTTATATTTATCACAAATTTTAATTAAAAATTATTTTTATTTTTTTATATTATACTTAAATTTTAAATTTAAATACTTATCCATTAATTTTAAATTTTGAATTCATCTCATAAATCTAAATCCGTTTTAGAAGTATAAAACAGCTTTGAAGCCACGAAGCCAAAAACACCGAAAAAATGATTTCAGACTCGCGATCGCTTCTACTTTTTTCCCAGATTTTTAGAAAAGCATATCTGGAAGTAAATTTGGTATATCTCTCAAGGCTAAAATTAAGGGATAATTAAATCTTATAAATTCAAAATTTAAAGAATAATAACAAATCATCTTTTGACTCATAACCACATCCCTTAAATATCTCAAATTTTGATAGATATAT
>JAEMOT010001567.1:151706-164627 GCA_019297695.1 Apostasia ramifera | reverse complement strand
TTAATTTCGGTTCTAATATTGAACCAGACCGGACCTTGGGCCGGTTCCCGGTTGAACCGGTCGGTCCGGTCCGGTTCTGAAAACCCTGGATTTTAGGGCATTCCTCCAAAGCTCTAGTTTTTTTTTTGCTCCTTTTTTAGTTTTCTCAATAAAAATAATATCATCTGTGAAGAGCATACACCAAGGCACCTCATCTTGAATAAAGAATTAAGATTGTTAATATTAAAATTAAGATTGTCATTAGCAGGCTAGTGAGTGCATCTAACCTATATAGGCTATATATATATATATATTTTTTTTAATTTAATTTAATTTTATTTTATTGTGGGTAATACCTCTTGGCTTTGGCCTCAGGCCCTAACCACTCAACTTTGGCAGGTCTCTTATCTTCTTGTTCGAGCACTGTTTGCTTCCCCTGTGAGGTCATCTTTAGTCTGGAAGTTTGGCTCAACTTCTTCTCATGTCGACCGGCCACAGAACCTCTGAAGTCCCCTCTCAACGGTAGGGATGCCAAGCTGAAACCTCACTCCTGCAGCCCATGTGATCTTTCATAAGTTGTGATCGGTAGTCACTTTAGTAGTGAATTTCCCGTGGTACTCGTTATCTAGGTTTGGATTTTACACCGAGGAACAGCTCTAAAGTATTTCTCTGAGCAGTTTGATTCGTTTTGAATATATGTTTTTCCTCTTTCGTTCTATATTTCCACAGGGAGTCCATCAGAAAATGGGTTCTTTTAAGTGTTAAAGGGCGTACACAACATATTCAATAGTAATTTTCAGCTTTACAATCTCATGTGCACTGCAAAATGGTATGTATTGGTTAATGATTGCTCAAAGCCTCCTTTGATTTAACAATCCATGAAAAGAACGAGGCAAAAACTGGTTGTTTACTAGTTGGGGCCTTTAGTTGCTGTGTCTGTGAGAAACACCGCAAGAACAATAGTCCCTAGCAAGATTTGCAATAAAGGTTTCAGCCTTGGAAGTTGTTTTGTTATTTCTACCAAAGGTTTGTCCCCGCCCCTGATTTGGGGCGTCATGTCATGGCCTGTGTGTTCAACTCTCTTTGCACTTCCTTCCATACCCCGCCATCAACTGAGGTGACTTTATTTGCAGGTAGTTGTCCTCATTGCTAGATCGAGCATACCCGATTCACTTTCAGAGGACCCTCAAAACAATCAAACCAGAAGTGAAGATATCCACACTACTCGAATGGCAAACTCTCAAACTAGGAGAGAGCACCCCCTTATGTTACTCTCTATGTTAAAAAGAACTCTGTGTTCTCTTCCATATCAAGTAAAATAAAACACTTTCACAATCGTGTGGTTGATCTCTCAGTTCTAGTCATCTAGGCAGGGTTCGTTCTTTTCTTTTCTTTAAAGTTCATTTGATACCACAAATGGGATCCTTATCCTTCCACATTCAAAGAAGAAACATTTAAATGCTCTTCCATCTGAAGGAATATACTTTGTATGGTTCCATAGATAAGTAATATTGAGTAGAAGTTTCCACCGGAAAAAGCACCATTCTTTTTCTTGTCACAAATAATCATTTTCCACTTTTCGTTCCTCATTCTCCAAAAATGCCTCTATCTTTCAAAGAGGCCCAGAGTTATCCCTTGCTGAGCCTGAAACTATATTCTTGTATCCATTGATTATTCTAGTGGGACTCATCTTTGGCAACCATCCTAAGCACCCTTGGATCAAATTTCTCATAGCCAATGTGTTTCTCAATGGCTTTCCTTATTATTCAATAACATCACAAACTGCTATGCTGAATCTCCCACAACATGTGAGATAGACTTTTGTATTTAGCCATATTTTATAAAGTAATTCATTGTTTTAAGTTTGTTTTTTCGCTACTTTTGTCAGTCTTTGATTTTGAAAGTTCTAGGTTGTTACTTGTGATATTTGGGTTCGTTTGGATCATGGTGCAACTTGGGCAGAAGGCTTAACTCTTCTTCAATCATGGGGCTCAATTATCTCTAATTGGATAACAACCTTAATCTACTATTTTTTACAAAACTTTTCTTATTTTTTAAGCCTCGGTCCGCTTCACCAAGGCTGACCTTGGCCCGGTTTAACCTCAAATTTAGTTGTAGTTGGCATTTTTCGTTCATCTCCTTCGTACTTCTTATGAGTTTTACGAGCGCAGGCAATGCATATTGTTTCGTATTTGTCGTGCTTTTGTACATAGGTTTGTCATATATAATATTTATTTAGAGGTTATTCAAGTTAAGTAACTTTTATGTTCATTTGTATAATTCTTACAACCAACGCTGCTTTCCTTTTGTAGAGTGGAGTTGTGATGAAAAGAAAGCTGATATGCCTTTATGAGCGATCGCGATTTATTCATTTGATTGTGTTACTGTCCGCTTGTTTCAAAGGAATGTTTTCGTAAATTGTTTTGCATATACTTGTGCAGGCTTGAAGGGAAGGTTGCTCTTATAACCGGTGGAGCTTCTGGAATAGGAGAAAGCATTGCTCGAATCTTCCGAAGGCATGGAGCAAAAGTTTGCATTGCTGATATCCAGGATGAACTGGGCCGGAAACTCTGTGTGCTTCTTGGTGGAGACCCTTATGTGTCCTTTTTTCATTGTGATGTCAGTAATGAGGATGATGTGGAGCATGCTGTGGACTTCACCGCTGAGAAGTATGGAACCATTGATATCATGGTGAACAATGCTGGTCTTACAGGACCCAAGGTGGCTGATATACGTGGCATTGTCTTGGACGACTTCAAGAAGGTGTTTGACATTAATGTCACTGGTGTATTCCTTGGGATGAAGCATGCTGCTCGTGTTATGATACCCCGAAAGAAGGGATCGATTATCTCACTGGGCAGTGTGTCTGCTATCACGGGTGGTTTGGGCCCGCACGCCTACACGGGCTCGAAGCATGCAGTCCTTGGGCTGACAAAGAGCGTGGCTGCTGAGCTGGGAAAGCACGGCATACGTGTCAACTGTGTGTCGCCTTATGCAGTCCCCACACAGCTCGCAATGGCACATCTACCGGAGGATGAAAGGACTGAGGATGCATTGAAGGGCTTCCTCTCTTTTGTTGGTTCTAAGGCCAACATGAAGGGTGTTGATCTGATGCCTGAGGATGTGGCTTATGCTGTGCTTTACCTGGCTAGTGATGAATCCAAGTATGTCAGCGGCCTTAATCTGACCGTTGATGGGGCCTTTACCTGTGTCAACACTTCCCTAAAGCAGTTTGACTAGTTGTTCTCTTAGCCTCAGAGGGGACGGAATTTGCCTGGAACCAAGCGGTTTCAGGTTCGAATCTGCACCACTACAGTTCCTATTTGGGGTAGGGAAATTGTAGTGTTTAAGGAAAAATAATAATAATAATAGTCTGGCTCAGAGTTTGTTGCTATACTAAAATCTGTTTGTAAGTTTCTCTACAATAAAACTCAGTTTTTCGTATGTTAGGCTTTGTGTGGCTCATCCATAGTCTTATTATTCAATTTTTTGAAGAAAGTCCTTAAGAAATGCAGTTCTTGATTGCATGACACTATTAGGCAAATTCTATGGTTTATGTTTTTACTGTTTTTAATGGTACCTTTTGACTAAACAACAGACTTATGGTATGTAGAGGGGTGAAGTCAGTTCTTCTAAAATAACAAACATCTGTTACTGTGAGGGATTTGTTTACATTGCTTCATTGTGGTCAAAAGTTCAATGGATCTAATGCAGAACATTGTTTTTTTTTTTTTTTTTTTTAATTTTGTCAGGACTTGCTTAGCTAAAAACTCATTTGTAATTATGTTTCAATTGCTAGCAGCAGATGATCCTTGATGTTGACTCCTGTTAGATTGAGTTTCTGAAGTTTATTTTAAGATTTGAAAACATCTTTAAGATGCGTATATAAGTTTGAAATTCTTAGTTACACAGCCATGTTGAAGATTGATCAACATTTGAGCACCTCTCCATAGGGTTGAGAAGTTCAAGTTGAACCAGAGTTCACAAAACTCAACCTGGATCCTTGTGAGCCTAATCCAGCTTGACTGTGTTCAAATCACATTACTCATTTGTACCACAATCTTTTGAAAATGTGTAAATGAATCAAGTATGGTTCAAGAATATGCTATTCCAACACAATCTGATTTGAAGCAAACCCCTGAAAAAGAACAAAAAACTGAAACAGGTTGATGAACATCGAGTAGCAGGATTGTTGCGTCGTATCGACTGCACACGAACCCGCTATGACCTGAAAGGAGAATGAAAGTTTTTTCTTTGATGGAAAAGTAGAATGAAATTAAGTTGAAAGCAGAATAAACAAGACCCTGAAGTGCATTTCTCTTTTCACCACCTTTAGGCCAACAGCCACTATAACCCACCAGAGAAAGCTAGCATTCTGACATTATAAAAGGTTGGTTATTCTTTCTTTATCTCTTACAGGCTCCATGTAGCTGAGATTAGTCAATGGCTAATTGGAGAGGTTGCTTTCATTAGCTGGCATCAACAACCAACTTGTGGATTTTAAAATTTGGCTCTTAAATGTGAAGTAATACAAAAATGAAGTTGCTTTTGGCTTTTCAATGTTGCTAGCTGCATTTCATTAACAGCTAATTAACTTCTGAGTTTTAATTTTGCATACTTGTGCAAGCAAGCAAATGAGTAAAGTCAATATAATGTGGACAAAAAAGAGAATGAAAGATGTGGATAAAAAAATCAAGTCAATCATTTTTAGGATAGTAGCACAATAGGTTGACATGTGGAATACAGGGCAGTGCCTTTATGACTTTTTCTAGAGATAATGTGTCCCATACTTTAAGAAACTATTAAAAACAGATAAGATAGAGTTTCACAAGCATTAGGGAACAAACCATGCAATTAAAAATAAAAAAATTATGAATACTGATGTCAAATTCTATAATGAGGACAAAGTTGCATATAATTTTGAACAAAGCTAACAAGTTATCCCTTGCTGGATAATATAATTTTGCTTACTTGACCAGCAACATGCCTTTAAACACTTAACAAGGCTTTGACTGTTTCTCATTTTCAGATAGCTAACAGTTAATGATGGGAAGTGTAACACACATGTAAGTGAAGTCAATTTATTTAGCATTTCTTGTACTAAAACTTAAAGGGATTTTGTTCCTCTTCAATGAGAAATATGCAAAATGCTCCACTTTCAGTTGAAACTTAATTCAATGTATTCAAAAGCAAAATGTTAACCAATTTTTTCTCTTTTAACGATGCTTTAATTTGGACCGTTCATCTGACAATGCATTGAACCGTGTTTGATACGCTGACTCAAAAACCTCAACCGAGTAACCTCGAGCCGAGCCGTAATCTTCGAGTCTCTTGAACAATTATGAGAAAACTCATAGCCAATTCATGTTCTCGGAAGAAGTTTTCTTTCCTTACTCTACGAAGCAAAGCCTCAAAGAATCAGTAAGATGTTGTAAAATTCTTAGTCCGATCATTTAGTTCATGAGGTTCTACTAGAATAGAAAAACCATGGATGCCATCGCACCCTCTTGAGCTTTTAGCCTTGTAGTATCTAGGGCTAGCAAATTTGGTTGGCAAGTTAGATTTGACTGGAGCCTGAATATGACCTAACTCGTTAAGCTCAACTAGAACCCAACCAGATTAATAAATAAAGTGCCAACCTGCTAACATGACCTATTTATAGAATAATTGCTTGTATATGGGTGACCCAATGCTTACCCAACATGATTGCGTAACCCAAACTCAGCCCATTTAACAACCAGTCAAAAATCAGAACCTAAATTCAAAATTTTTGGGTCCGATTTGGATTAGAGTTACAAGTCGGGTTCACGAGTCGGGTTATAACTTGCCACCTCTAGTATTATCCCAGAGCTTACCGCCAACGTTCAAACTATAGCCATTGTGCAATGACGTCATCATTGTCCCGCTTCCAATCAGTTATCTGTAGGAGATTTGAACGGTAACTTGTGACCATCTATTAGGTCAGCAGTGTATTTGGAGAGCGAGTTCTTCATATGCTCACACTGGAATAGAAAGTGGTATCTCGCCATCGCTTCTCCATGTAGCCAATGAGGTAGAACTTTGCATGCAGGAGCTTCATGAATTGCTTTCATGTCAAACAGAGAATGTAAATCAAGATTTCAAATTTTCAAATGAAGAGACAAAGGGAACAAAAGGAAAAACACAAGAAAATTGGGAGAACTGAACTTATAAAAATGTCAAAAGCTTGGATTACATTTATATTTAATCAAGCAATCAATAGATCAATCTTTACTTCAAAAATCAAGTAATTTTGCCAAAGCTGCATAAATATGCATTCCACTATATCCAAACATGATGAATTATCTTTATTCTTTAATCATGCAAAGTAAACATAGATACATGTGTTACAACTATATATTAACAAGTATATCTCCAACTAGTTGATCAAAGTATTCATCGAACGAGGATACATTTTTGTCTTGACTCTAATATATATATTACATATGTGTTGCTTCATTGTAGTTCGTTAATCCCTCTCAGATTTTTTTCTATTTGCTGGGAGCATGTGGGAGTTTTTTCATTTCTTGTATTTAAGTTAACTAAACATAATAAATATAATATTATAACTACAATTTGTTCCATTATAATTTAACTCAAGATTAACCGAGCTAAGTCAAAATTTTATCCGAGCTAACTGAGATCAATTCATTTGGAGTTGATTCGACTTGAACGCAAATTCATTCGAGTTGAAATCAATATTGAGGTACATAAACTAGCCACTTAACAGCCCTACAGGGTTATTTTTTTATCTTGTAGGCAGTTTTAGTCAAACTCAGTGACCACAAAATTTTTCAATGCTCTTACTTTTTAATTAAAAAAAAAAGAATTAGATCCATACCATGAATTATTAAAGGCAGCCTAAAATTCCATAGAATATGTGCTCAACCTCCATGTTCTCCTCTTATTTTCAGCTCATTATTATAAGATTTGAACCTTGCTGTTTCTAAAGATTGCCAACCTATACATAACTGGGTCTCCCCTTATCTTCTAAAGCAAGTAAGACAGCCTTCTTCTTCCCTTATGCAAGTAAAGAAATCAGGTCAGGCAGATATCAGAAGCTTGTTCAAAGCCTGCTCTCATGGGGGCTGAGAGGTGCAGAGCTTTCCTGTCAGCACTCATCCTGGCATTAGTTGTGCCTGCTGCTTTGGCAGGTGTGTTTCATTATTTCAATCTCATGCATTCTTAAAAATATCTATTTTAGGCAATAAGTTTAGGTTCAGGATGATTGTTGATGAAATATAGCTGTTGTTGCTTATGAAATATGCTTGAAAAAAATCATAATTCTCATGAAAGATAGCATATATCATCCACCTGATATTCAGTTTGCATACTATATAACAAAACATATCTATTCAGTTTGCTTATTTTAAGTAAGGCTGTGCATTCAATTGGTTTGATCGATTTAGTTAAACTAATTAAACAAAAAGACCAAGTTCTATTTCGAAGTCAAAAACACTAAACCAACTAAATAACATTATAAAATGTAAACCAAACCGTTCAAATAAAATTTGATCATTGCAGTTAAAATCACGTCCCAAAATACCTATATTGACTATGGTTTTAAGTTTTGGCAAAACCATCAGTTTCGGTGGTTTCATTTTGGTTTCGGTCAAAGATTGATCGAAAACATGGCCACTTTTTGCATTTCAATTCAGCCGAGACCCTTGAGTTTCTACGGAAACACTGAAACCAGTTGAAACTCCTTATTCTTAGGGAAAAATTCCTTGAATTTTGGATTTTTAGATCAAAACTCAAAGTTCATGACAAGTATTTATATTGGAATTGCCAAAACTAAAACTACTAAAATTGTCGAAACTGCCAAAACCAGTACTTTCGACTAGTGAATGAAACCAAAACCGAAACTAAACCTACATTTTAAAACCTTGATATTGATAATGATTTGATTGATATCTAGATGTCATCTCATCACCAATACCACAACACCTTTATATGACGCTATTTTCAATCTAAGCTCTTGATGATGGGGAAGCAAATACAAAAAATTATTTTAAAGAGAAATTGCTTTTTGGTCTCTGATGTCTGATAATTGTTGGTTTAAATTATAATATAATAACATTAAATCAAATAAACAATATTGACAAGTAACATAGACTTCTAGTTAACAATGACAACTAAACATTTAGATTACAGTTTGAACCAAATGGCACCCTATACAAATCACCAACCAAATGCTAATTCTACATATTCAGATGTGCTCTCCATTGAAACTTTTGTCCTGGATGGCATTGAAGAACTATTCTTCTTGAATGCTGAGTGATATTGTTAAGCCTTAAAAGAAAAGATGAGAGAAATACGTTTCAAAAAGTAACATAATCAAAATTTCTTTGCTATTTCTTCCCTATAATTTTTTGCAGGTGTTGGACACAGAAAATGGATTGACAAATCTGCAGGATCATTGAGAAAGGTATCAAATCATGTCAGTTTGATCAGTTCCCATCCTGGTTCCATTCTAACGTAATATATTTTCTATCTGAAATTTAAATATTAAAGATCTACAAGCAAAAAGGTTTCATGCCTAGGGATACTAGACATCTACTCAGCATCCACAATACCTGTTAAGAAAATTGATGGAGAAAGAATCAAATAAACACAGTGATTAATCCTTAAGCAGCATTTGACAAAAAAAAACTCAAATATTAAAAAAGAATTAACAAAAAGAGGAGCAACAATTCAAAATGATAGAATGTGTGACTTTCTCGGGGTATTTAAGATCGAGACTACTCTACGACAGTCAGGTGGGCATATAGGTGGTAATTTTCAACTGTGTATGGGCCATTCTTACTTGGGTACTACTACCCCAAGTGTGCTGGTCTCTCTCCATTCTCGAGGAAGTTTTGGTATGTTGCTCCACACCCAGAGAGTGATGAACAAAGCAGGCTTTGCAATGACAGAATTTGAACTAGTTTAGTGATCTATCTGCTGATTTCTTTGATCCCTTCAATTTTCTTCCCTCAGTTAGCCTACCCCGAGAAAAGGTATTCTTGAAGTTTAAAAAAAATGTTCTTTAATTTACCCTAGTCCACAAAAGATCATTTTGTACGCTAACTTTTGAGGCTTCAGTATCATGAGTGGGCTTGGAACACCAATGATCTGCTAATGGGATTATATGCTTTTACCTATTGGCAGGAATTACCAAAGAAGCTATTTGGAGAGGAAGACATTGTTCTCCATCCCAGAATTCTCACAGTGAACACCAATGACTATGGGAACAACGAACCCACTCCATCTCTTCCGAAGCCTCCTTTCAAGCTCATTCCCAACTGACATCTATTTGCTTGCTCTCACCTAATCAGCTTAATTCAGAATCATGCTTCCATCAATCTGATCAAGCTTAAAAGAGTGTAAAAAATTTCCATTTCTGCATGCAATTAGGCTCTTTGCATATCATCACAATGCTGATTAAAGAAAATTTAAATAGGTGGTGAGGAGATGCATGCAATTGCTTCCATCTGAGTATATGCTGCTTGTGCTTCAATTGAACTTACTCATGTGCAATAAGTTTCATATCATATAACTTTTGATTACGGATGAAACAAATGCAAAATAAATGTGTAATTATGCAGAACATGACCACCTTTTTGAAATAGATTATGCAAAACAAATTTTGATCAATGTGTAGTTGTGCAGAACATTCATTAAATCATCATGGCCCTGTTACTGAAATCTGTCCCGCTATGTTTGTTATGTTGGCCCCAGACCTATCTTAAAATAACCAAAGCACTTAAGAGTAATTTTTTGTTAGCTCTAACTTATAAAAATGGAAACTGTAAACACCGTCTGTTTCACATTGAAACAGATCATTGAAATAGATTGTAAATCTGATCGCCCACACTGGTTGGTTGGCTTCATTTGGAATGTTATAGCTTTCCTAAGTAGAGTTGATCTACTGTGTGACAAATCAATGTAACCAGTTGCTCAACACGCAAGCTCTCGAGTCGATCATTTAATCAACAAAAAAAACTGTAAGTGTGCCTAAACAAGAGAGCATAACTATAATAAGAAAAAGCAAAGGACACATAGGATTTATAGTTTCTCGTTCAGGTGTTGTACTCCACAGTGTAAAATTTATTTATAAAATGTAAACATTAAGGAATCCCTTGGAAGCCACAGACTGCATGTCCTGAACACACTAAAAAGTGAGCAAAGTCATGACACTGCCTTAGTATAATGATAAACTAATCGGATTTCATCCTCACTTTGGATGAATGCTGGTCAAGAATCTGGTATAAAACATTGGAAATAGGATAGACACTTGACATATTGATAATTTAACTATAGTTCAATGAAGTTAGTGGATATCATAAACCACTGCAAGTTCAATGATATGTGTATTCAAGAAACAACCTGGGCAGATGAGACGACAGAAAAATTGATTCTCAAAAATTCAAACATTAGTATACATGTAAAACTAAAATAAAAATAGAATTAGTATAATTTTAAATAAGAGCCTAAAAAAACAAAGTGGATATTAAAAGGGAATCAAAGGCTCTATCAGAGAAAATACTTTTAGTGGCAAAAATTCAAATGGGCAAGTAGCAAGGGAAGCAACAAAATTTAAAGTTTTATGATGGTAGTACTTTTGAAGATGTTGCTTGTTTACACATGGATTCTTCGATCAATCTTACCTATCATGAGGCACTCGAGTTGTTGCCTTCTTCTGAAGCAACACCATCGCTGCAAACCAAGCCACATAGACTTATCATACTGGGCCTTCATCTGAAGCTCGAGTATCATGCCCGATAATAGTCGTGCCATGCAAAGAGATCCACTAATCCTGGGATCACCCAAATGTTCTCAACATTGTATTATCACTGCTTAATGTCTGTGTTGCCCTACGTTCGCTTTGCTTAGTATCATCCACCCAGGCATCATCGTAGATGCCACTTGGTCATTCTAGGTGGTCCCTTCAATCTGTCAGACACTCTTTTACACACTTTGCCCAATTAGAATCAAGTGAATTCGTGTCATCACTCTTGAAGAACTTGCGACATATTCTCCTACAACCTGTACAATGCAAACAACGATAAAGGATAATGGGTATACTGCAAGACAGCAGGACAAAGCATGCTCCCCTACTCCCCAAGAAAGATCATATGTCCTTGCTGCACTGGGATCTTCGGGCAACATGTCGCCATTCTGCTAGCAAAGTGATAGGTGATCTATGTTTATGATTCATCCACACTAGTTATAAATAGAGCCCCTCATGGCATGAAGAGGGAATTTTTTCTTCTTCTGAATTTTTCCTGTCTTTTCCTTAGATTGATCCTTCTCTGGTTCGAAGGTTCTCTCCAAGCTTTTCCATTTGTCCCTTTCTTTAGACCTCAGGTAACCCTCCTTACGTTGGGAAGCCTTCCAAAACCCTTGTCCCATCTTCTTTCCCGAAGCTTGTTCATTACATTAGTGTTCAGTGACCATTTAACTTAGTGGATCTTTGCTTTCTGGCACGGCTTGTAGATGTAGGAGGCTTGGCTTCGAACCACATAAATCATGGTGTTCTCTAATAGTTTTGACAGCTCCAACTCATACGACTCCACTCTTGCTTCACCATCATGACTTATCAGTCATATAGACATTAGAGGAGACTTGATTTTCTATCTGGCACAACCCGTGGATGTTAGCTTGACTTGGCAATTTTTCACTATTAACATCTTGGTGCCCTTTAGCAGGACTAAAATGCAGACCGTTAGTTTACAATACTAATGGTGAGCAAGGCGCACACTAATGCCTCTCTCTCGCATGCTGACTTGGTATCATCTTCTTGCAATAGGGCTCATTCAGAAGCCTCTATTTCTTTTGCCCGTAACCAATAGATCGAAAACATTCACAATATATTCGTTGCCCTCACACAAGTGATGACTAGGTTAATCCAGGCCCAAACCGTCGCCATAAACCAAGCAAGGATTGTCAATGGGGCCGTTTAGCGTGAATCTGTTGCTCTAAAGTAAGATCAAACTTCTCTTCACTTGGTCCAACTGGCAATCTGACCCACCACATCTGCCACAATCTAAGAGTCATCGCGACCTCCGCTAGGGTGTCTAGTAGCCTTCGCTTTAGTCCAAGCTTGACGTCCACCTCTTCAGCAGCTCAGTTCAATGTAACTGAGCAGCCTATTAACCAGAACCTAAGAGGGCTAGCCCGACAAGCCCCTACATTGTTGACTACTTCGGCCCTTCTCCCAGAGGCCCCCCAAGCCATCAGAAGAGAGGAGCATGCCTTCCCCCCTTCTCTGAGGATGACGACAACAGTGACTCGCCTCCCCCAACTAACTTTCGTACCATAATGTTGGACTTCTACTATGGGAAAACCAATGCCTAGGAGCACATCAAGTCTTTCAAGATATCGATACTCTATTTCTACCTTGATGAGGCCACTTAGTGTGTCCTCTTCGCCTCTACCTTCAAAGGCCTGGCCTTCACTAGTATATTTATCTCCCTCGGGGATACATCCTGTAATATCCTGACATTTTGAAGTCAAAAGAAATTGAAATATAAATTGTTTTGAGGTTTAAAAATTAAAACTGATTTGGATTTAAAATGAGAATTTTGGACCTGAAAATAATGATTTTGGACCTATTTACGAGAAGTTGGAAACAAGACCAAATTGCAATTGTGCCAAATTGGATAAGGCAGCCGCTGGCCCCCTTTTCTCCGCCCCTCCCGCACGACGCATGACACACGCGTGGCAGCCGGGTTTTCTCCCTCTCTCCCTCTCGGTCTCTTTCTTCCGTTCGATGTCGTGCCCCTCGTCGCGTCATTTTCGCCGAGCGCAGGACAACGGGAGCAGCGCAGCGGAAGCTGCCGCAGGAAGAAGAAGAAGAAGAGGAGAAAGAGAGGAAGAAGAAGAAAGGAAGAGGAAGGAGAGGGAAAGCTATTCAGGATTTCTAAGCTTTGATCGGTAGGT
>JAEMOT010001567.1:93247-151520 GCA_019297695.1 Apostasia ramifera | reverse complement strand
AGAGTTTCCTATATTTGTTATTTCGATGAGGACGGGGAGTGTACGCCGGATGATGTTCTACGAAAAAGAAATCATTGATACAAGGTGCGGCTCCTGTCAAGGCTTCTAGAATAACAAGCTGTAGGAACTCTTGTCAGACTTCTAGATGAAAGGGTATGAAAATAATAGAGCCACGTCATTATACAGAATATTATTATGTTGTGATGAAGTTTAGTGTGTTTAATGATAAATTATGATAATTAATATGTATTTATGGTATGTAAATATTATTGAATAATGAGTTGATAGTTGCATACATGATTTAAATGCGATGATGAGTAAGACAGGTTTCTCACAAGCGATCACACATGCCAGCTCGAGCTTGATATTGACGCGACGGCGTCCAAGGCCCTTTTGGGGCTGATGGGGTGACGACTTCATAAAAAATGGCTAATGAGAGTCATTGAAATGATTGTGGCATTTGAGGTGATTGGTTGGGAAACCTGGGGGCCCAGAGATAGTAAAGATGATTATGATATGATATTGATATTAAAGGTTAATATTTTTAAGACTATCTTGCATATTGGAATTGTTGCTGTAGAGATTGATTTTATTGTTGTATTCATTTTTGATTATTGTTATTTTGGATATTGTTTTATCTACTGAGTTTGTTGTAACAAACTCCTGCCATTTTTGGTGGCAGGTCCTGCACTAGAAAGATCACGGGACAAGGGAAAAGATATTGAAGGTATTTCTGAATTGTGATATTTAAGAATTTGAAGTTGAGAATAATAATAATAATTGGAAAGAATAATACTTTTTTAGCGTCCGGGTAACCGGGTCGTCACACATCCAGTCCTACAGGCAACTAATATAGACCTATCGCACGCTTCTTTGAAATGACGAAGATAGCCCATTTTCGAAGTTGTCCTCATCAAAATCAAACAAAAGCTCGAAGAGACACTAAAGGACTTCGATGATTAGTTCTTCAACATCGTGGCCATAATCGAGGACTGTGAGTTGGCAATTGTCATGTATAGTTTCATCGCGATGCTTATCTCGTGCGATCTCTCCAAGGAGCTTCCTTGCTACCTACGTTGAGCTCATGGTTGTTGTCAAAGAGTATGTAAAGATTGAAGATGCCCATGCCAAGCACCTTGACTCTAGCAATAAGAAGCGAAAGAGCTGGGACATGGCAGCTGAGCCTTTCCCGAAGTCCTCCTAGAAGTTACCAGAGTATAGTTGAAATGCTAGCTTAATAAGCCTCTCGTGAAGGTCTATGATGTGACTCAGAAAGAAGGCCTTCTTTCCTCTCCAGCCAAGAAGCCAAGGAAATAGTCCCCTAGGCACTGACCCGAAGAGCTACTTCCCCAATTATCGCTATTTTGGGCATCGTCTACATCAGTGCCGAACCCTGATGACAATGGTAGATCACCTCATTAAGGGGTATCTGCAAAAAATTTCCCAAGGCACAATGGATGGGAAATTGCTAATGGAGGAAAACATCGTGAATGACAAAGTCACACCAGCTCGTGGTGCAGTCAGGAAACCCAGAGATCCTAGCACCTGCTGCTTCGAGAGGACCAGATCCCCCCTAGTTCACATTATTGACATTCTTTTTGCTCCTGATCCTAAGGTTAAGAGAAGGTAATTTGCGAGAGTAACCAGGCATCTGGCCTTCGCTATCGCCATCACCTTTACCTAGGAGGATATGCCCGACAAGGATAACTCCTTCGACAATCCTACAATCTTCATTGTTTGCATCAACAACACCGATGCCAAAAAAGCGTTGATTGACATAGGGAAACATCCTCTTCGAAGGTACACTCTTGCAGATGAAAATATTGCCCAAGAACATTCTCTAACGAGACCTTAGCCTCATAATCATTTTTAGAGAGGGTTACCCAACTCAGGTTCATCATCCTCACTGTCATGTTTGGAAACAAGGTGGGAAGCCTAGTGCATATGTTCTCCTTTGCAGTTATCAACACCATGTTAAGCTACAATGCCATCTTGCAGAAAACCACACTCAATCTCTTCATAAAGTTCCTATCTTTGAATGTGTTCTCATCGTTAGAGGGGATCTAGTCAAGGCGCTATGAGCTTTTTAGATCACTGCATATCACGTGATGGACAAACAAGACCTTCACAATGAGACTGCAAATCCTAGCCTGATGAAAAGACTATCTATGTATCTCTAGATGGGGAAGGGACCTCCAGAAATTTAAACATTTCCTCATCACTTAACAAAAGACTGAGAGCTCGTGTTTGTGTCCTATTCACGATTATGTCGATGTCTTTGCATGGTTGCCCAAGGATATGGTAAGTATTGACAAAGCTGTGATAGATCACAAGCTAAATGTAATCTTGTGCATCAAGCCAATCAAACAGAAGAAGTGCCATGATAGGGATAGGTGGGCAGAAGCAATCAAGGAAGAAGTCCAAAAGTTGCTCAAAGTTGGGTTCATCTAGGAAGTCCACTATTCGAATTATCTCATGGTCAAGAATAATGGCAAGCGGCACACATGCATCGATTCTGCAAACTAAATGACGTGAGGCCTTTAGGCCTTATTTGATTAGAGTATGTTTTGCGATTGTTTGTTTGGAGAGTTATTTTTAGGTAGAAAAAAGAATATGTTAGTTTATAAGTTTGATGAAAAATAAAATTATTTTTACAATGGAAGATGTATAAGATGTGGAATAAAGTTGATTTAATGTTAGAATGTGTTGGATGTGAATAAACTTAATTTTTAATATAAAAAAATACTGGCTTTAGGAGTGGAGAGTGGTCTTGGTGGCAAAAGCAGCGATGCAGCTCCTAGTGACATGAAGGGGTCAGGTGGTTTAAAGCTAGGTATGGGAATATGGAGGAGCCCTTCTTTATCAAGAGAGGTGACTCGGAGGCTTGGAAGCTCCTTTGCTAGGGAGGCGAGATGGCAGTAACAATTGGTGGAAGATTGGGTCAAGAACCAGGTGTTCCACCCTCACTAATATCTGGATTGATGCCCTCCCTCTCAGTAAGTGACCCACCTTTGTTAATGTGATTCAACCCCACTAGCTAATGTGAGGGAACTCCTTAATGAGCACAGTGAATGGGATATGGAAACCCTCCAAGGTGCATTTAGTCAGGAGCTAATCACAAGAATTATTACACTCCCTCGGCTTGAGGCAAAAGAGAATGATGCCTTTATTAGGCTCCAGTTTGACACCACGAGGGACCCCACTACTGTCCTTTATGAGGGACATTTTAAGGGGGACGGGGAAGCATGAAGCTAGGCTTGGAAAGTAAAAAACCAACCCCGCTTCATCACTTTCCCTTGGAAACTTTACTTCCATGCCATCCCTACTCTCGCATGGCTCAGAAGGCGAGGGACCTCTCCCACATCATCTTAGATTGCTCCTTCACTAAGAAGGTCTTCAAGGAACTCAAAAATATTACAAGGGCTGATGAAGGGGACAACTCTTTATCAGTGATAAGCACTTCTGTAATGTTGAGCTAGATGACCTTAACTTAGAAGAAGTACTAACTATTGCTTATACTATTATTGCTACCATAGTGTATAGTGCAAATAAGAGACCTAGATCTTGGAAGAGGAAAAAAGGCCCTAGACTACATTGTTCAATTGAAGACCTTAGCGAGGTGTTGAATGCATATGCTAGAGAGGCGGTTCTGAGTAGGGATGATCCTAGGCACTATAGTAACACTGATCCTAGGGGACCTGTTATGAATCATGTACCCACTAAGCACTACAACAATTTCGACTCCATACCCTAGAAGAAGAAAAAGGTGAGGCACTATTCTACTGTTGAAACTACTGGCGGTCTTGAACCATGTAGCCCTACTACCTTGCACTACAAAAGTGCAGAGCCTGCTGAAAACTCTACTTGGCATAGTAGTAATGCTAGTCCTGTGCTATTGAAGACTGGTACGAGAAGTAGTTGTGGGGTCTCTACCCCCCATAATGTTGGTGAAATATTCAAGATCATTAGGAATGATAGCTATATTATTTGTACTAACACTTTTTATGGAAGTACTAAAGTTACTGAAATTGAGACACCACTAAGATGTTATCCCTTATAGGTGCTCACTACAATCCCGAGCAAGAGCATTTGATTTAGGCCGGGTGGAAGACTTTGTACCACCAAACCTTATTGAAGTTCAATTGGAGGATCACGGAAGTTTTGATCACAGGTCACCCACTAGTAGGCTGGAGTGCTTTCTTAGGCATTTGAGATATCAGGTGTCAAGAAACTGGAGCGATAGCTAGGTGACCCGTATCTCTATGGTCCTTTACCATATCTAGAGAGCACAGAATGCGAAGGTTCATTGTAGGCCCTACCCCTTAACAGAGACCATTGCGGCCATTGTTCACCCACTTGGAGCTTCATGTTCACCTATTCCAATTTTGGGGAATTGGGAGCCTATGTCACGTTGTCTCAGGTCATCCCTCTTCCTCCCAATGGGTTCCCCGACCCTTGGACTTGATTAAGGTGAACTTTGACGACTCGGTAATAACAAATAGTATTGTGGGTGCTAGAGCAATAGCTAGAGATCATGGTGGCAACCTCCTCGTACACTAGAGCAACTTTAGTTGCTAAGATCAGACGCACGTGGGATACTGATAGGCTCACTAGAGCATGGGCTGATGCAACAGAAGACATATGGCTAGAAGGAGATTCTTCTATAGTAATTGCTAACATTCGGCAGGCTATTAGATGTGACGTAACTCAATGAGATTTTTTGAACATTTTTAATTTTTTTGTGACTTCAATGCTTAAAAAGTCTCACATGTATATATAGGCTCGCTAATAAGACAATAGATTTTGTTACATTTTTTGCGATTGATGGTGATATAATATGGGAAGAGGGAATGCCCCTTCTATAGGAATTTTGCTCGATCCTTAGAGAGAATATGGAGACCTTGTACCTGATATATTATTTGTCCTTTTTAAGCAATTCATGAGGTAAGGCTGAATTTCAGAAAATAAAATTATTAAAATTTGTGATAAATTTAAAATATTAATAAAATAATAATTTAATTTTTTTGAGCCTTGAACTAAACGAGCCCTTTAAATTTTATTAAGATAGAGAGAAAATTTATTTAATATTTATGAGGTAGAAGAATATTTTTTTTATTACTAAGAATTGTGTTAAACGATAATTAAAGTTGATTTTTTTCATTGAAGTATATGTAAAATATGAAATAAAATTAATTTTTAAGGTTAAGATTTGTGTATGATATAAAATAAAATTAATTTTTAATATCAGAATTTGCTGATGATATAATATAAATAGTACAACGCATTCCTAGAGAAATTAGTATGTTTATTCATGTAATTACTTTTATTGCTTATCATATTAAAATAGCTTCCAAATCAAGTTTAATCTTTTTGCACATGACATTGATTTAAATTCATACTTCTTTCTTACTTGCGTGTTATTGAACTTGTAAAATATAAAATTTCTATGAAAAGCTTTTATTTAAACTTATTATTGTCTTCATCTACTGAACGTGGCAGGTACTATACTTATAGCGAATGAACACAGGATTGGGGAAGTTGAAGAGAAGAAGAATGGTCATAAAACTTTGAGTTGCTACTTAGTTGGAGATTATAAAAAATGAGCCAAAATATTTTATACTTAAAACTCTAAGGGCCTGTTTATTTGTAAAAATTAATTTTAATACAATGGAAATTAAACTTGAATCAAGATATTTTTTATTAAAAGTTGTGAATGAAGTGAAATAAAGTTAATTATTATACTGAAATGCATGAGAGAAGTAATATAAATTAGTTATTATTTTAATATGTGTATAGAATATAAAATAAAGTTAATTTTTTATTTTAAATTATGTGTATGATGTGAAATATAATTACTTTTTCATATTAAATTTTATGTGTAATATGCATATTTGATTAATTTTAATCAGGTTAATTCTAACCTAGCTAAACAAATAGGTCCTAAATCTTATTTTGTTATGCATATATGTACATTAAAGTTTCTTGAGTAGACTCAAATAAACATGTTGTAAATGATGTTGTATGTTTAACTTGTATTATCTGTTGTATACATATATATCTATTATGACATGAACTAAAAAATGTAATTTGAATCTATTATCTACAATCTAGAATTTTCAATGACAAACAATTTTGACCTGAAAAATTATGCTTGCTCAAGTTTAATAATTCTATTTGAAATCATGTTCGTGTTCCTTGCTATTAAGATCTTCCCTCAACTCTACCTCTTCCATCGTCACACCTCACCCCTTACCTATTCTAAACCCAATTCCTCTATTAGTGTTCTTCTGTAACATCAGGGTAAGTGGGCTATGACAAAGTGATATCAAAGCATAAATTTATATCTCTACTCAAATAAGAGATAAGTTTGGGTAGAATAATACGAAGAGGACACTTGCAGAAGTATAAGTACAATACTTGATATGTTTATATATGCAATCTTTATATTAACTTGTAACTTTTAGGAGGACAAAAGGCAATCTTGAGACACAAAGACATTCTACAGGAGTAGAAGAAGGAGCCCATTTAGATCATGTGTTGGAGCTTTCATAAGCCTGCATGTTAGCATTGTGGAAAGAGGCATTGTGGAAAGAGGCATTTTGGAAAATGCCAATTCAAAGGGAAGAAATGCTTCATTTGGGGAGAGACAAGGCATATCTCTGTTACTTGTCCGAAGTGGGAGTTCAATACCTGCTTTAGTAGCATCAACATCTAGAGGATGAGGAGGTGGTGCTACAACCACTTTCGGGCATGGATGAGACTCAAAACTACAGCCAGGAGGGCACGGAGCTGAGCCTCATGTATGTGTGATTACACAATAAGAGGCCTAGGAGTCACCAGATGCATTACACATACTCGAACGCTATATAACTCATCCGTAATTTTGTTATTTCATTCAGGTCCATTGCGCAATGTCATTTCAGAAAATATGGTGGAGGATATCTCTGAAAGTTCATTATTTGCCTAATATAGACAGCGTCATGTTGCTTACTAGCATGATAATTAAAGTGATAAGTGTGTTGATCTTAAGATAAACATCAAAGATCAAGAATTTGAGTCCAAATTAATAATGGAGCTGATCTCAGAATTTAATGTGATTTTGGGAATGAATTGGCTCTCAACATATTGAGTAGTTATAGACTATCGGGAAAAGCTAATTAAAGTTTATGTCCCAAGATCTTCAGATCTAATTTATTTTGGTGAATGGAAGAAGTCACTAATAACAGCAATGCAAGCACATTAATTGATGAAGAAGGGATGTATAGCTCCTTTGACTATGGAATTAAATGCTAAGGCCAAGTCAACATAATTACAAGATGTACCAATTGTAACTGAGTATTCAAATGTCTTTCTAGAGGATTTGCTTGGCACACCTCTCAATAAAAAAGTTGAGTTCACAATTGAACTCATGCCAAGGACTGAAACTTTTCTAGGACACCCTACAGAATGGCGACCACTGAATTACAATAATTAACAACTCAACTACAAGGGTTACTTGAAAAGGGCTACATTTGCCCTAGTATCTCTCCTTGGTGTGATGAAAAAAAGATAGTAGTCTAAGAATATGTATAGATTATTGGGAGCATAATCGAGTAACTATAAAAAACAATTATTCTTTACTCCGAATTGATGATTTATTTGATTAGCTTCAAGGAGCATCAGTGTTCTCCAGAATTGATTTACGATCAGGATATTATCAACTAAAGGTGAAAGAAGAAGAAATTCCTAAGCTTGAAGGACCAGATATGAGCATTACGAGTATGTGGTGATCCCTTTTGGTTTAACAAATAATCCAGTGGCTTTTACGAATTTCATAAACTAGGTATTCCAGCCATACCTGGACCAGTTTGACATTGTAGTTACAAATTATATACTAATATACTCCAAAAGCCAAAAGGAATATGTTTAACAATTGCACTTAGTATTGCAGAAACTTAAAGAAAAGCAGTTATACGTCAAATTCTCTAAGGGTGAGTTTTAGTTATCAAAGGTGCATTTTTTGGTATACGTCAATAGTGCTGAAGTCCTCAGACAATATCAGTTATGGTGGATTGGCCAAGACCAACTAGTGTTTTAGAAGTGAAAAGTTTCCTTGGATTAATTGTCTATGTAAAGAGTTTTCTTAGATTGCATTACCGCTTACTGAGTTGACTCAAACGACAATTAAATTTAAATAGAGTGCAGACTGTGAGGATAGCTTTCAGAAGCTAAAGAATTGTTTGGTGACAGTTCCAACACTTGCATTACCTGGAGGAAGCGAGGGATTCCAAATCTATAGTGATGTTTCTTTCCAAAGATGTAGGTGTATTTTAATGCAACATAATAAAGTAATTGCTTATGCTTGTCGTCAGTTACGACCACACAAAAAGAATTGCCCAATCCATGATCTTGAACTTGCGGCAATAGTTTTTGCATTAAAGATCTAGCTTCATTATGTATATAAGGTGAAATGTGAAATATAAATAAATCACTAAAATTTAAAGTATATTTTCACTCAGAATAAGCTAAATCTGAGGCAAAAGGGTTGACTTGAGTTAATTAAAGATTATGATTTGAATATTATGTATCATCCCGGCCAAGCTAATGTTATGGCTGAAGAATAATGGCTTCTATTTGAATGTTAAAGGTTATATCTAACTTGAGTTGGACAAAAATGTGTGTTAGAACTGTCTTAGATAGTTGTGAAGCCAATGTGGTTCTAGCAAGTGGTAAAAGGTCAAAACAAAGACCCTACCCTTTAGAAAATTATAGAAAAAGTCAATAAAGGCTGGCAAATCCGACTTTAAGTTAGCTGAATAAGGATTATTAAAGTATAGATATAGACTATGTATACCAGATGTAGGACTCAAGCAGACTTTGCAAGAAGTTCATGGCTCTAGGTATATAATTTGTCCATGCACGAATAAGATGTATAATGATTTGAAGCAAACTATTTGGTGGCCTGGAATGAAGAAAGATGTAATTGAAGTTGTTAAAAGGTGTTTCTTGTGCCAACAAGTAAAAGGTGAACACTAGTGACCAAGCAGCCTACTTCAATCGTTGCCTATTCCTATATCGAAATAAGATGAAGTAGCGATAGATTTCATTGTTGGGTAGCCAAGATCACAACAAGGACATGATGCTATCTGGGTGATTATTAATTGGTTAACAAAGACAACACATTTCTTACTCATCAAGACGTCATTCAACTAATAAGTTGGTGAAGGTGTATCTGGAATAGATTATGAAACTCCATGGAGTCCTGACAATTATTGTGTCAGATAGGGATTCAAAGTTTACATCTCATTTTGAAAAATATTACATGAGACCATTGGAATAAAAAGAAATTCAATACAACTTTTCATCCTCAGACAGCTGGTCAGATAATGAAATATTCAAACTCTAGAGAATTTGCTCAGATTACGAGGATTGAATTTTGGAAGCAATTGAGAAAATCACATTCCATTAATAGAATTCACTTACAATAATAACTACCAGTCCAACAACACCATGGCACCATTCAACCTTACTTAGAAGGAAGTGCCAGTCACCATCATGCTAATATGAAGGTGTTGAACGAGCAGTGTTGGGGCAACAATTAGTTGATGAAATGACAAAAAAGATCAAATTAATCAGAGAAAGATTACAATCAGCCCAAGACAGGCAAAGGAAATACTATGAAACTCATCATAAGAAAATAGAATTCGAAGTTGGACATGTATTCTTAAAAGTCAGCCCTATGAAGGATACCATTAGGTTTGGTAAGGTTAGCAAATTGAAACCTTGTAACATCAGACCCTTCCAAGTTATTGAAAGGGTTGGAACTCTAGCTTACTGATCAGTGTTTCCTCGTCAATTGGAAGGAATATTTCTTTCATGTATCAATCTTGAGGAAGTATGTTGCAGATCGAACTCATGTGATTTGATACTAGTTAGAGCAAATGAAAATTAAGTTAGATTTAAGTTATAAAGGACATGGAATCAGAATATTGGTCAAAGATGAAGAGGCTTCAGAATGAAGTGATCCCAATGGTGAAAATGCTTTGGAACAACCAAATGGAGAATGAAATCAATTGGAAATCAGAAGAGGAGATGCCTAAATCTTATCTTGAACCCTTCCCTTAGAATTTCAAGGATGAAATTCTTATAAGGTGGGGAGAATTGTGATGGTTAGATATGACACCAAATCATCTTAGTATGTTTAATTGTTAAAATGAAATTGGCAAGAAGCTTAAATCCTAAATTAAACTTAATAAGTTAGCTCATATTAATATATTTGTGTAGGTCTAATTGATAAATTAATTTTGAACAATGCTTGTTTGTAAATTTTAATTTATTCTGTTAAGGAATGGCTAATTATGAACAAAGCTCGTTTGCAATTTGGAAGAGATTCTGCACCTATGGTTAATAAAAGTTAGGTATGGGTAGTAGCAAGAATATAAACCAGAAACTAGCTCTTATAATCACTTTTTTTAAATTCAATTTGATAGATAGAATGATATTTCGAGAAACAGAAGTATGACTAGGACCAGGTAGGAATGTATCCCCCTAACAATTGAATTAGAAATAATAGAATAAAAACTGAACTGAAAGGAAAAATGGTATGCCGAATTGTTATGTTGTACAGAATTTTCTGATTTATTTTCTGTTCTCTGAGTTAAAAGATAAAGTCATTTATGTCCAAAAATTATGAAAATTGGCCAGTATAAAGCTTATGAAATCTACTATAAATCTTATGTTCAAACCTTTAATTAATTTTCCATAGAAATTGTTGTTTTGTTGTTATTAAACCAGGCTGTGAGGACTTCCGTACTTTCTGGCAGTGTTCAGTTCAGCAGGGAAAATCAATATTAAATGAAGTCCAAATTAAATGAAATTTGGTAGGCTTACAGTTCACTTTGGTACCTACAACTTCAATATTTTCCACATGATCAAAAGACGCTCACTTTGGACTGCTTAAAGTTCGGAAAGCAAATCTGTAGATATTTCGAAATAGTTTTGCTATATCAAATGGATTCTACTTTTTATGAAATTTAGCAGATGATTTAGTTAACCTGTTACTCTCTATGTTTCTTGTTTAATATTTACCCAAAACAGCCATTTGATTCATGCTACATTTAGTTTAATGTCATACTGAATCTGAATGCTGAAACTGGATCCATCTGCTAGTTATAATTGATTTTGTCTTATGAAAGCCAAATGAAATGAAACTTAGTAGCTGAGTAATAGACACAATTAGCTATAATTTTGATGTTTGGTGTTTGTCTTAAATCGGTGACAAACAGTCCAATAGCCTAAAGGGTAATCGTGAAACAGTTAATTGAGTTGTTTGAAGAGAAATTGTGACATTCAAGAATTTGAGTTGATGTTTAAAAATTAAAGCTGATTTGGATTCAAAATAAATAAATTTGAACCTAAATGTAAGAATTTTGGACCTATTTATAAGAATATAAAAGTTGAGAGACTAAATTGCAATTTATTTTTTAAAAAAAAGGGATATGCATGGGGCTGGCCCAACCCGTCCCTTCCTTCCCTCCTCTCTGCCGTGTGGCAGATATATATTTAAACAAAAAAGGGGGAAAGGAATTATTGATGTTTTGTTTTGTATTCTGCTCTCTGCGCATGCCCTGTTCCGCCTGCTTGTTTCTGCCAAGCCAAGGGAGAGCAGCAGCGGCAGCTGCTGCAGGAAAATAGAGAAGGAGAAGGAGAAAAAGGAAAAGAAGAAAAAGAAGAAAAAGAAAGAAGAGAAAGAAAAGAAAAGCTAGAGAGGGAATTCTAAGCTTTGCTAAAACGGTAAATTGGTAGGTAATTCTTTCCTTTGTGATGTGTGTTTATGAAATTATGATATTATTGAGAATGAATTAATTCGGTGGAATTTTGTAAAAAATCTCTTGATTTTTTTTATTGATGTTTTGATCTATTAAGTGGGTTTCAAGTTACAAAGAAATTTTAGCAGGCGTGTCTTTATGGAATGTATGATTTATAATGGAAAAACTAAGAAAAATTAGAGACAGATTGATTGAGAATGTATGAGATTAAATTGAAGGTTATATCACTAAATATGCAACAGATTGATTAAAGTGGACAATCTGGTTGGTAAATTAGGGTTTAATTTAAGTATAATTTATATTCTAATTTGGATCCAGGTGATTGATTAGAGAAAAAATAATATTTAATTAGATTTGAATAAGAATTAATTTCATGATCAGATATGTGAAAAGAGGAGAGATTTATGTTTATGTTCATATGTGAGCTGAATAGAAAAGAAAAACTATATTCTTCATCTTAATATAGATAGGAGTCTGCAACAGTTTGGTAAGAAGACAAGTATGAGAGTAAAAGAGTGGGGAGAAAATAAAAATCACAATTGGGGTAAGATAGGTGATCTCTTCCTTTATTGTGAAGTTGAGAAAATTATTAAGGTTGATCCTTATATGTTTTAAGACAAGTGAAGCAATGAATCGATGGGACAGAATAAAGTAAAATATATAGATCTTTGCATTTAGTCAATAAGATCATGTGAAATGAATTTTTATTATATCATGTATTTGAAAATTTCTATGTGATAGTCCTTACAAACTTGATGTTTATTTCTGGATATAAAGAATGATTATGTCATGCATGATAAATATGATATGCTATATGATATGTTTCATTTAATGTTTATAATGTCACAACAACGTCCAATGCCCTTTTGGGCTGATGGGGGTCACGACTTCCAAAAAAATGGTTAATGAGAACCATTGTGAAAGGATCCTTATGATAATTGACGTGACGGCGTCCTGTGATGTAATTCGAAAAGGTTACTCACGGGGAGGTGACCAAAATGACTGAGGCATTTGAGGTGATTGGTTGGGAAACTTAGGATCAATAAACAACAACAACAACCAAGCCTTAATCCCACTAGGTGGGATCGGCTACATGAATCCTTTGTTTCCATTGCGCTCTATCAGTTACCAAATTCTTATCTAAGTTTAAGTAACTAAGATCACTCCTTATAGTTTCTTGCCATGTCTTCTTTGGTCTCCCTCTTCCTCTTTGTACATGGGCAAAATCCAGTAACTCAATTTTTCTAACTGGAGCTTCAATTGGCCTACGATTTAGATGTCCAAACCATCAAAGCCGACTTTCTCTAAGTTTATCCTCAATTGGTGCAACACCAACTTTCTTTCGGATATACTCATTTCTCATTCTATCCTTTCGTGTATATCCACACATCCACCTTAACATCCTCATTTCTGCAATATTTATTTTATTTGTATGTTTCTTCTTTGCAGGCCAGCATTCAACACCATATATCATCGCTGGTCTTACTACAGTTTTATAAAATTTACCCTTAATTTTGGATGGGATTTTTCTATCGCATAACACACCAGAAGTATTTCTCTATTTTACCCAGTCTGCTTGAATCCTGCTAATAACGTCATTATCTATTTCGCCATCATTTTGTATAATTGATCCAAGGTATCTAAAGCGCTCACTCTTCTTGACAATTTGATCATAAAAAATAAATGGATCAATAAATAAAATAAATGGAATTATTAAGTTTTAATAAAGGCAATTATGATATTGATTCTTGTGTCTATATTATGCATATTGGAATTATTATAAAGAAGATATTAATTTCATTTCTTGTCTAATTCTAAATACATGAGATTTATTCAGTTTGTATGCAATGTTAAGTTGATAATTGTTATTTGGGATATTGTTTTATCTACTGAGTCTGTATTAACAGACTCCTGTTATTTTTTGTGGCACTAGAAGGATCACAGAACAATGGAAGAGAAATTAAAGGTTTGGCAAGTGATTTTAATTGTATGTTGTTTGTACTAAATTTGTAAAAAAAAAAATTGTAATTTCTGCCGTTCGGGTAACCGGGACGTCACAGCAATAATGGGTATGAATTGAAATGAATGCTCGTGATATGATTTAACATCGACTCTGAATCTAAAATAAGATCTCTTAGTGACCTTTCACCATCCTTATGCTTGAGTTTGATTGCATTTGATTCGGTTTTAATGCTCGGTTACCTGTAGGAAGGTGATGACCTTCGAAAATGAAAGTGATTATAGATGATTATCAAAGGATCATTTTGATTGACTATTGCTCCGATGACGTCTAGTGATAACCTATGGAGGATTCCTATAAGGAGATGACAATCTTCGAAATTATTTACAGGTGGTAAAGAGGCAAGGACTAAGAGATAAAATGGCCCTAAATTGAAGAACGAGTTAAATTTTTAACTTATGATGATTACACGGTATTCCTAAAGAAATTGGTATGTTTATTCATGTAATTACTTTAATTGCTTATCATATTAAAATAGCTTCCATATCATGATTGATTTTCCTGTACATGACATTGATATAAATCCATGCTTGCTTCTAACTTGTGTTATTGAACTTGTATAATATTAAATTTCTATGAAAAGCTTTTATTTAAACTTATTATTCTTTCTATTTATTGAGTCTATTCTAACTAACTCTTATCACTAATATGACAAATACTGTACCTACAGTGAAGGAACATGGGACTGGGGAAGCCGGAGAGAAGAACTGTTAGACTTTTAGTTTGTTACTTAGTTGGATGTTATAAAACCTAATTCAGAAAATCTTTTGTACTTAAAACTCTAAATCTTATTTTGTTATTTATATATGTACAAGTGGACTAAAATAAATATGTTGTAAATGACAGTGTATGTTCAACTTATAATATCTATCGTATACATATATCTATTATGATGTGAACTAAAAAAATGTCATTTGAATCTATTATTTACAGTCTAGATTTCTCATTGATAAATAATTGTGACTTGAAAAATTGCACTTACTCAAAGTTAAAGTGTTCTAATTAAAATCTTGTTCCTAGCTGCTAAGATCTTCTCCCGACTCTACCTTTTCCACCGTCACACCTCACCTATTTTAAACCGAAGTCCTCTAGTAATGTTCAGTTGTGAGGATCAGGGTAAGTGGGGTTGTGACGTTCATACAAAGAAAACCATTAAATAAAAACCGGAAAGGGAGCACAAATAGAAAATGTCACACAAAAACAAGTCAGGTTTTAAGATCATAGGTGCTAGCCAACTATCCCAAGAGATACAATAGTGCAATTGATATAATTTATTATTAACCTGCACATAGACACAAGACCAATGACACTCAAATATGCCTAGGCCTCTCGGCCTTTGGCACGAAAAAGGATTATTTGCTAATTGCACGTAATTTGATTTGTCTGGATTTTGCCATTGCTTTGGTACTAAATAATCCCCTCCCCCAGCATCTGGCCGAGATTCAAACACTTGACCTATGTTGATAGAATGGGTTCAACCTAATTTCATATTATCTCGCGTACTCACGTAATATCCACAGTATTCAAATGTGGCTACATCCCCAGCCTTTGCTATGACAGAGGATTATTGGCTAGTAACATGTAAATCAAACTCCCTGGCCTCTGCCACTACTCGGATACTAAATAATCCTTTCCCCAGTATCCAGTTTGAGATTCGAACACACGATTTAAAACCAGCTTTTTTATGTTCTAGGTCCTATCTATCTCAAAAACTTGGTGCCTATGATCTGAAAATTAAATCATACATGATGTAAATTCTTCACCAAAAAAAAAAATTGATATTACATACAGTACATTCTGAAGCCAAACTTTAATTGCTAATATACAAACCAGTTTAGAATACAGATAAAATCCCCTGGTGACAGATGATGCAGCAGCCATTAACAGGATCATATAACAAATACCACAACCAGTTTTTATAGGTCCCAATATGCACAATGAGTAGTGAATATACAGCACTCTAAAGTGAACTTGGTTAAAGTTCCATAAAAAATGCATGTAGAGAAAGTTTTACCAAACATGTGTGCTTGTATCTGGTGGATTATCTCGTTCAGTTGGTGAACCAGGCACAAAAGGGACAAACCCTCGACCGCCAAAGATTGGACGCATGAATGCATCATCAAACTTGCGCCAATAGTGATGCACGGACTTGGAAGGCTTAGTAAGGAGCATACGAAGGCTTGTCGGCCGAACAATATTTACACCTCCTGCTTCATCCTGTGGCCCCTGCTCAAGAAGTCGGCAAAGGAAGGATTTGGGACTTGGGGGATCTAATGACATGCTGCTCAGATACTTAGGACATGGAGGGAGCAGGAGCCTGATTAGAGGCTTTGTTAGTAATCCAAAGACCTGCACAATGATAAGAACTCAGCATGATGAAATCAAATTTCGTGCAGTACACACTGTTTTTACTTCTTTCCAAAATGCAAAAGCCATGAAACTCCTAACAATTAGTTTTATCTGAACTTGTGAGCCAAGAGTTATAAAAGATAACTCAGAACAGATAAGAAAAAGCTCAAGCACTCACCACGGTGCTAAACAGAACCACAGTGATGGTACTGGTAATCATGAAAGCATTGCCCCGCAGCTGCGTGTGGCCAGCTCTTGTGAACTGTAATTTTATCAACACAAACTCAAATTCAATAAATCTTATCAAATATTAACTAGAAAAGGTGAAAAAATGTAAAAGCATTACAAGATAATGCCAAGCATATCAAATTAATTTCAATACTCCATTTCATCTTTTGTATACTTCTTCCCTGTATTAGCAGTTGCAGAACGAGACCTTGAGAATGCATGACATTGTCGACAAATTTGAAACTACAAAAGTACTAGTATCGTTGATCAATAGACTCAAGCTTATCCTGACCATACATGTGTCTGAATCATGAAAGACATTGAATATTTAAATTGAATAAACACATTTGATAAAGCTACGATCGAAAATGTTGTGATTAAGAATCGAAAAATCCGATTTGATGAAATATCTCGAGGTCAGATGGCTATTAGTGTCAAACAACTATTAATGTCAAGCTATTAGTGACAACACTTTTTATCACGTCGGAAGGGTAAAAAGCTAGCATCAATTAAATGTGAAAAGACTAAAATGCTCTTTGAAAATAGGTCTTTAAATACTCTACATGGGAAGTTACAGGGGAAAAGGACAATTACAACAACTACAATCAAATCGGGATAAACTTTTGACGTGCTCCTACTCTTCCCAGTGTGACTTCTCATAAGGGCATTCAACTCGAAGACCATTTAGAAATATACTCTTCTACATCTTATATTATACACTTTCATCTTGTACTAAAAATACTTATATCTAGTGGATTTTGAAATCACTAAAATCGGCGATGACATTTTTTTTTCCCATTTATAGGTTTTTGCACATTCAAAACTTGTGTTTTGGTCCATTTCTTCTTTTTTCTTTTTTTTGCTACTTTATTCAAATTTGTTATCAAATTTTACGTCAACAATGTGGTGGTTTTATTAAAAAATGGACCAACAACTGAATAAAATTATTGCTAATCCACTTACTACCTCTTCTCAATCACTGTCACAAGTTTCCTCCTTGCAGCGTCTCGAACAGCAGTTTGAACAAATGACCACTCACCTTACTCAAATGGTCGTGGCAATGAACAACATCTTGACCAAATCTCTCTAGCAAACCATGCAAGCTTTCCTTCAAAATCTCCCCCCTACCGCTAATCCGGTTCCTAATCCACCTCACAGTCCTCTGCCTCTTGAAACTCTTATTGCCTAGCAGGTACGACAACCATCGGCAATTCAAACTCCTATTGTTGATCAACCACAAGCTTAGTCAGTTCCATCAAGATTCTCATTCACACTCTCAGCTGAGCTCGAATTCGAAAATGAACAAGATCAGGGGCATGTCGAAGTTTTCCTTCCTAGTGATGTGAACAACAAATGTGGCTCTCCTTATGCACCTAATATTTGCATTGCCCCAGTACCATGAAGATTTAAATCTCCGACATTCGCTTCCTATGATGGGAGATCAGATCCAACACAACATGTTAGGCATTTTGAAAATGCTATCTAGACCACAAAAGCATTTCTGATGCCTATAAATGTCGACTCTTTGGCAATACTCTCACTGAGCTGGCCTTAGATGATTTGATCAGCTCCATTCGGAGTTAATCCACTCCTCTGAACAATTTTCTCGAGACTTTAAAGCAAGATTTTCGATAGCACCTGAACAATTCTGGAGCTTCAGAAAATTAGAATAGGACCAAATGAATATCTTCGTGACTTCATCAAGCATTTCTGCAAATTGAATGTAGAAAATAAATACATGAATGATGAATGATCTCTCATAGAAGAACTCCTTCAAGAAATCCCACTCTATGAGCCTGTTTATTTGTAAGGTTAAAATTAAACTTGGATAGAAATATTTTTTTATTGAAAGTTGTGAATGATGAGTTATTGTGTTGGGATATGTGAGGGATGTAATATAAAGTTAGTTATTATATTGGGATATGTGAGGGATGTGATATAAGTTAGTTATTATTTTGGTAATGTGTGTAGGATGTGAAATAAAATTAATTTTTAATATTACGTTTTATGTGTAATGTGATATGCCTATTTAAAATTAAATCAGATTAATTATGAACTGCCAAACAAACATGGACTATGTGTCTTTTTCAAGGAGGTGAACCAAAATTTTAACTGAGACATTAGAAAGAGTGTGCAAGATGACACATCTTGAAGATTCCATTAAGAATGCCACAGAAGAACAATAGAAGAAGAACATTCCTCCATCAAAGAACAATACACCCTAGCCTTCTTCAAAAAGGAAATAGGATTTTCGAGATAGATTTAAGAGAAAGATCGATAAAGGTAATGAATCCCATGTTTACCCTATCGAAGAATTGTTCACTCTTTTGAAGGATAAGGGGTACATAAATCCCTAAAAACGACAATAGCCTCAACCACATAAAGATGATTCGAAGTATTGCAGTTTCCATAATAAGAATGGACATCACCTTCATGAATGCCATACATTAAAAATCTCAGTCAACTAGCTCATCGTACAAGGACATCTCATGAGCACCAGAAGCTGAATGTACTTGCCCCTACTAAGACCGCATGCCAAGCACTTTTTCTACCTCACGCTACTCCTAAATCTTCTAACCAGAGTGTATCTCAAGTCTCAAAACAACCCGAGAAAGAAGTTTATCATGACCACCTTCGGGTCCAACCATGAAGATGCTTTTAAGCAACAAAAATAGCATAAATTTCTTGGGTGAGATAAGTGTCTCGACACTGCTAACAAAGAAATATCCTCCTATTACTATCTTTTTTTGCAGATTTCCCGGAAGGAGGAAACCAAGTCAAAAATCCCCTTGTGATTGAGGTCAATATGGTCGATATTGATGTCCACCATATTCTCATCGACATTGGGAGCTCTGCTAATGTTCTTCATTATGTCACTGTTACAGTGATGCAGCTTTAACATTTTTAGCCACTTCCAATTACAATGACTGTATTAAGTTTCCTCGGGGATGTCTTGCTCTATCGATTTCATCTCCTTGCCAGTCAAATTGGAAAGTGAAGTCTATTTCACTAGTGAAAAAATAGACTTCATTATTATCAATGTGCCGTAAGCATACAACGCCATATTCGGGAGGATTATAATTAAAGCTTTTGATATCATTCAATCCCTCCATAATTGCTTAAAATTCTCAATTGAAGAAAAGGTGATGACAATCTGTGGAGAACACAGATAACTTTCCTATTTCCAGCAACGAGAATTTTGTAATTGTTGCTATAAAAAGCAGTGAAAAATCTGGTGATGCCATCGAAAAATCTAAATGAAAACTAGGGGAAGATCCTGTTGCACTTTTTCCTTTTACATTGATGTTTTTGCATAGGATGTTCATGATATGCCCGGTATAATCGAACATAAGTTGGCCATAAAGAAAGATTATGAAATAATGTGACAAAAAAAAGGAGTTTTGGTGGTGAAAAATTGCAAGCTACAAAGTAGGTTGAAAAATTGCTCTCTGACAGCTTTATTCTAGAAGTCTAATATCCCGTCAATGTCATCAATGTAAAAAAAACAATGGGAAATGCCAAATGTATGTTGATTTCACTAATCTAAACCAAGCCTACATGAAGGGCTCTTATCCTTTACCGAAAATCGATAAATTGGTGGAGTCGACCTCTAGTTTCTTGACTCTTATTTTTCTTGATGTATTTTCGGGATATCATCAAATTAAAATGACAAACAAAGACAAAAAAATACAGCATTCATAAACAATCAAGGTATGTTTTGTCACAAAATTATGCTATTTGTATTTAAAAATGTAGGTGCAACTTATCAACGCATGGTCGACAAAGTCTTTGAAAAGCTTTCCATAAAGAGTTCGAGCTCCTCCAATCATCTAAGATCTCAAGCAAAGTTTCGACACTCTATGGGAATATAATGAGGCTGAAACCCAATGAATGTATTTTAGGAGTTTCTTTTGAGAAATTTCTTGGCTATTGGGTTATTTTAAGAGGGATTGAAGCCAATCCTAGCAAAATAAAGGCAATCCACGACATGTCATCACCAAGAACTCATCACAAATTGCAAAAGATGACAGGAAGAATTGCAGCCTTGGCCTGGTTCATCTCAAAATTCGGTGAGAAATGTCAGCCTTTCTTTAAGTGCCTCCAACAAACTTGAAGAACTAAATGGAATGACGATTGTGAACATGCCTTTGCTTCCCTCAAAAAATATCTTAGGTCAGTACTGTCAACTCCTATTTCTAAGCCGTGTTCTTTAATTTGCAGAAATCAGGTACACCCCACTTAAAAAACTTTCTTTTGCTCTAATTATTGCATCTAAGAAACTTTGGCACTATTTTCAAGCTCATCCAGTCAAAGTAGTCACCGATCAACCTCTAAAGCTTATGCTGCATACACAAAAAATCTTGGGGAGAATGCAAAATGGGCAATCGAATTAACAGAATTTGGCATTGAGTATCTACCTAGAATGACCATTAAAGCATAAGCTTTAGCAGATTTTGTGGTAGAATTAACAACTCACGAAGCTCCAAACATTAATATTGTGACACCCGTGGCCAAAGAGGACGGGAGCGATCGCCGGGTAATGTCCTCAGAGAAAGGAATCACTGAGGTAAAGTGTGGCTCCTGGCAGGCTTCTAGGCTGATAAAAAATGGTAAGAGGAGCACATAAATGAATCGTCCTACATCGAAAAGGAAGGGAGATCCTGAGCTGTATAAGTAGATAACGTGATCTCAAATGGTAGAGGTACCTTTTGGGGCAAAACCGTAAAGTTAATGATGGGAACCTTCATAATTAAGCGTGCTTGGGCTGGAGTAGTACTAGGATGGGTGACCTCCTAGGAAGTACTCAAGCCACAACTAATCATGAGACTGGTATAAATAAGGATCAAGCCCCATGGATTTTGTACGTTGATGGTGCTTCAAGACAACAAAATCATGAGACTGGTATATTGTTCCTAAGCCCTTTCCATGCAAAGCTTTGTCATTCTTTTCAATTAAAGTTCCAAGCCACAACTAATCAAGTAGAGCATGAAGCACTAATTCCCGAACTGCTCCTCCAACAAGCAAGAGTTATTTACTCGATTGTAGAGTCAACATTTTGCTATCCGCTCATTCCTGCGGGAAGAACTAAGAGTGAAGCAAGTTGAGCACAAAAGCAAAAATTAAGTGGGTGTATTGGTCTTCACAGTATTGGATTAGGCGTTGGTTGGAAAACTGGATTCTACTTAAAAGGAACAATACTCATCCCTTGGCCAAACACATTTGGACGAAAAATGTCGAAAAAGCATTGAAAGAAGTACATTCTGGGGAATGCGGTATGCATGTTGCTGGACATAATCTCACATTTCGAGTCCTTCACCATGAGTACTTACTACTGGCCTGACCTTCATAAAGACGTAGAAGAATATATTAAATGGTGCCCTCAATGCCAACTGTATGCAAAAATATCTCACAAGCTAGCGAGGTTACTTAAAACTATCAACATTTTGTAGCCATTCGCCATTTAGGGAATGGACTTTCTTGGCATATAATTAATTTTACCTTCTATTGACAATTGACTAATTCAGCAAATTTGTGGAGGCTAAGGCCATGGCTAACAATCGGTGATCGTGTCAAAAATTTTATCTAGACTCGAATAATTTGTTGTTATGGTATGCCGCTAAGTTTAATTTGTGATAATGGTACAACTTTTACTAGTAAGGTTGTTTGGGATCTCTGTTCAAAGAATGGGATCAATCCCTAATTTGCGTCTATTCGCAGCCCCAAACAAATGGACAAGTAGAAGCTTAGTACAAAATTTCTTGAATGCACTGAAGAAAGGGCTCAAAGGCACTGGAACTACGCAAGTAATCAAATTATCTACTGTGCTTTGGGCAATGAATACACCCTCGTCCGTAGTAACGGGTGAAACCCCTTACTCCTTGGTATTCAAGGGGAGAGGCCTGTTCAAATTGGAACTGGTTCGTAACTGAATCAACAAAACTAGTTTGATCCCATAACCGATACGACTTGTTCTGGCCCTAGGAATAGACCAGACTAGAAGCATCTTTGTGACGCCCATGGCCGAAGAGGGTGGGGAATGATCGTCGGGTGATATCGTAAGAGAAAGGAATCACTGAGGCAAAGTGCGACTCCTCACAAGCTTCTAGGCCGAATAATGAGTGGTGAAAGGGGCACAGGAATGAATCGTTTCACATCGAAAAGGGAGCGATATCCTGAGCTGTATAAGTAGATAACGTGATCTCAAATTGTAGAGGCACCTTTTGGGGCAAAACCATGAGGCTAATGATGGAAAACTCTATAGTTAAGCGTGCTTAGGCTGGAGTAGTACTGTGATGGGTAACCTCCTAGAAAGTGCTCAAGTTATGCAATTTTTCTAAAGCCAAAGCGGACAATAGTTGGGATCACAGGATGTTACAATATGGTGATATCGAAGCAGGTTTATTATTTATAAAGATAAAATGATGTAAGCATGGGTAGTAATGATAAGATTTGAGAATTTCACACACTTGTACTTGCCATTATTTTCTATTTGTAATGATACTAATATTAATTCTACAGACGGACATTTCTTAAGGGGCAGCGATCGGGTAGTAATCCCGATACTCATAGTCGACAAAGGAAAGAGGAGCATAAGTGAATAAAGATGAGCGGATAGCTCAGGCATTGAGTGCTATTGTGACATCCAAGAATTGACTTAAGGTTTAAAAATTAGAGCTGATTTGGATTTAAAAATGGATGATTTTGGATCTAAAATAAATAATTTTGGACATATTTATAAGAATATGAAGTTAGGGGACTAAATTATAATTGTTAAAAAAAAAAGATAAGGATGGGCTGCCAACTGCCAGCAGCAGCAGCAGCCAGCAGCGCCAGCCCACCGCCTCTCCCATGTCTCTCTCTGCCATGGTTTTATAAAAGAGAAAGAGAGAGAGAGAATATTATTCTCTCTATCTCGCTCTCTGTTCTACGTCACTGTATCGCCCGCTTGGGCTGTTGCCAGGCCAGAGAAGAAGGAGAAGAAGGCTGGGAAGCACAGCAAGAAAAAGAAGAAAAAGAAAAAGAGAAGAAAGGAAAAAAAAGCTGGGAAGAAGATCCTATTTGCTGCTGTAAATGGAAAAAAAAAAGAAGGGGAAGGAGAGAAGAAGGAGAAAAGGAAGAGGAAGAAAAAGGAGAAATAAAGGAGAGATTTCAAGATTAGCCAAAACGGTAAATCGGTAGGTAATTCTTTTCCTTGTGATATGTGTTTATGAAATTATGATATTATTGAGAATGAATTAATTCGGTGAAATATTGTAATAAATCTCCTGATTATTTTTTACTGACATTTTGATCTATTAAGTGGGTTTCAAATTACAAAGAAATTTTAGTAGACGTGTCTTTATGGAATGTATGATGTATAATGTAAAAACTAAGAAAAATTAGAGACAGATTAATTGAAAAAGTATGAGATTAAACTGAAGGTTATATCATTAAATAAGCAACAGATTGGTTAAAGTGGCAGTCTGGCTAGTAAATTGGAGTTTAATTTAAGTATAATTTATATTTTAATTTGGATCCAGATGATTGATTAGAGAAAAGATAATATTTAATTAAATTTATATAAAAATCAATTTCATGATCAGATATGTGAAAAGAAGAGAGATTTATGTTTATTTTCATATGTGAGCTGAATAGAAAAGAAAAGCTATATTCTTCATCTTAATATAGATAGGAGTCTGCAATGGTTTGGTAAGAAGACAAGTATGACAGTAAAAGAATGGGGAGAAAATAAAAATCACAATTGAGGTAAGATAAGTGATCTCTTCCTTTATTGTGAAGTTGAGAAAATTATTAAGGTTGATCCTTATATGTTTTAAGACAAGTGAAGCAATGAATCGATGGGACAGAATAAAGTAAAATATATAGATCTTTGCATTTAGTCAATAAGATCATGTGAAATAAATTTTTATTATATCATGTATTTGAAAATTTCTATGTGATAGTCCTTACAAACTTGATGTTTATTTCTGGATATAAAGAATGATTATGTCATGCATGATAAATATGATATGCTATATAATATGTTTCATTTAATGTTTATAATGTCACGACAATTATGAAATTAAGTTTTTAATATCTAATGTGGAATGTACATGTTGTATTGGAAGAATGAGCATGTTATACGTGAAGAATATGATAATTAATACGTATATTTTATTTGATGTTAGTAATACGATAATAATCAAGAAGTGAGGATTTATGATATGAAATGTAAATATTATAATTAAGTGATGAATTGTTATAAAGAGGTCACCGAGCAAGTAATGAAAGAAAAAATATTTGCATTTATGATTTAAAGGCAATAATGATTACTTCCCTGTTTGTTTGCCCGTTTAAAATTAACCTGGTTTAATTTTAACCAGGTATATCACATCACATATAAAATTTAATATTAAAAATTAACTTTATTTCACTTCTTACACATATTACTAAAATAATAACTAACTTATATCACATCCCTCACATATCCCAACATAATAACTAACTTTATATCACATCCCTCACACACCCCAACATAATAACTAACTTTACTTCACATCATTCACAACTTTTAATAAAAAATATCTCTTTCCAAGTTTAATTTTAACCTTATTAAATTTTATCTTACAAACAAACAGACCTTAAAGATAAGTTTCTCACAAGCAATCACATATGCCTAGCTCAAGCTTAAATTATATGATATTGGCGCGACGGCGTTCAATGCCCTTTTGGGCTGATGGGGGTGATGTCTTCTAAAAAAATGGTTAATAAGAACCATTGTGAAGGGATCCTTATGATAATTGATGTGACGACGTCTTGTAATATAATTCGAAAGGGTTACTTACGAGGAGGTGACGAACTCCAAAATGACTGAGGCATTTGAGGTGATTGGTTGGGAAACCTAGGATCAATAAATAAAATAAATGGAGTTATTAAGTTTTAATAAAGGCAATTATGTATTGATTCTTGTGTATAATATAAAAAGTATATATCATGCATATTGGAATTATTATAAAGAAGATATTAATTTTATTTCTTGTCTAATTCTAAATACATAAGATTTATCAGTTTGTAAGAAAACGATTGGTGAAAACATTACCAACAAATCCACTTAAAAGAAAGACCATTAGAGGCTATTACTTGGGAACAATTTATGGAGGTTTTCAGACAGAAGTATGTTCCGCATTCTGCCAGGATAAAAATGAGAGTTGAATTGGAGAGATTGGTACAACGCAATATGACTATACCAAAATATGAAGAAAAATTTACAGCTTTATCAAAAATTGTGCCCCAGTTGGTGTCTATAAAGGAAGACAAGTGTTACATGTTCCAAAAAGGGTTGCGAGACTCGATTCGTGCGGCTGTCATTCCAAGCTTAGCACAAGATTACTCCCAGTTGGTTGAGGTGGCAACCTTGATTGAGCAAGATCAACAAGCAACCCAAGCAAGGAAAGAAGCAGTTTTCCGTAAGAGAAAGGAGGTATTTTCAAAACAGTTTACAAGAAATTTGCAACTAGTACTGAATTTAAGGGAACTGCAAGCAGTTTAACCAGTAAGCCGCAATGTCAAAGATGCAAGAAATGTCATTGGGGCAGGTGTTTTTAAGATGATAGAAGATGTTTTACTTGTGGAGAACTAGGTCATTTGGCTAGATTTTGTCCAAAAGCTATGGAAGCTAGTAGCGGAGCTGTGATACCTACCTCAGTGTTTGTACTACTGGAGCACGAGGTCATACTGTTGTGGCACCTGGTCGTGGCAGGGGAATTCCTACTCAGACTGCAGGGCGTGGCGCACAGCCCCGCGTTTATGCTATTACACAATAGTAGGCACAAGAGTCCCCAGACGTTATTACAGGGACATTATATCTACATAATTCACCTGTAGTTGTGTTATTTGACTCCGGTGCATCTAATTCTTTTATTGCAAATGATTAGAAGTTCACAATTTAGATGAACCTCTTCATGTGATATTGCCTACGGGTACAACAATGAGGTGAAAACTTGTATCAATGTGTTTATTGAAATTAAAGATTGGAAGTTTGAATCTAGATTGATTGTAGTACCATGTTTTGAGTTCGATGTTATTCTAGGCATGAATTGATTGTCTATGTACCAAGTGATCATAGAATGTCATGAAAAGAAAGTAAAATTTGAGTTCATGGATCATCGAACTTAATATTCTTTGGTGAAGGAAAGGTGTCATTGATTTCAGCACTACAAACTCATAAATTATTGAAAAAGGGATGTACTGCTTATTTAGTTATAATGTTAAATGCTAAAATTGAAGCAAGACACCTACGGATGTGCCAATAGTAAATAAATATCCTGATGTATTTCCAGAGAATTTACATGGTTTACCACCAGAAAGAGAAGTTGAATTTGCTATTAAACTTATAGCGGGAACTAAGCCAAGTTCAAAGATGCCTACCGTATGGCTGTGATTGAACTCCAAGAATTAAAAACTCAGTTGCAAGAAATATGAGATAAGGGGTATATTAGACCCAGTATTTTACCTTAAGGGGCACCGATATTATTTGTGAAGAAAAAAGATGGTAGTTTGCAGATGTGCATAGACTACTGAGAACTGAACTAGGTGACTGTTAAGAACAAGTATCCATTGCCAAGAATTGATGATTTATTTGATCAACTACAAGAAGCATCAGTATTTTTCAAGATAGATCTTCGATCAGGATATTATCAATTAAAAGAAAAAGAAGAAGATATACCAAAAACAGCTTTTCGGAACAGATATGGACATTATGAATACTTAGTAGTACCTTTTGGTCTAACTAATGCTCCTGTAGTTTTTATAGATATAATGAATCGGTATTTCAACCATATCTAGATCAGTTTGTTATTGTTTTTATTGATGACATATTAATCTACTCAAAGAATCGGGAAGAGCATGTGAAGCATTTGCATTTGATACTACAAAAGTTGCGGGAAAAATAATTGTATGCTAAATTTCCTAAATGCAAATTCTGGTTATCAAGTGTTGTTTTTTTGGGTCATGTAATCAATGGAAAAGAAGTATCTGTAGATCCACAAAAGATTTCAGCCATAGTTGAGTGGCTTAGACCTTCTTGTATCAGAAATTAGAAGTTTCCTAAGTTAGCTAGTTATTATCGTAAATTTGTCAAAAGTTTTTCCAGATTGCTCTTCCACTTACTAGATTAACTCAAAAAGAAGTGAAATTTGAGTGGGACACTGATTGTAAAGAAAGTTTTCAAAAACTGAAGGAATCCCTAGTATCAACTCTAGTGCTAACTATACTAGAAGGTAATGAAGAATTTCAGATTTATAGTGACCCATCTTTTCAGTGATTGGAATGTGTTTTAATGCAGCATGAGAAAGTAATAGCATATGCTTCTCGCCAACTACGACCACATGAGAGAAATTACCCAGTACATGATTTAGAACTTACAGCAATTGTTTTTGCTCTAAAAATTTGGCGTCACAATTTATGTGACGTCCCAACGTCCGGGGCGCCGGAGCTAGAACATAACCACATACCCTTGCGTCATCCATTACCTTGCAGCAACCTGCGATACCTCACACCATATCCCGTGATCCTTCTTGTACAGCACCTGCCACCAAAAATGACAGGAGTTTGTTAGAACAAACGCAGTAGGTAAAACAATATCCAACATAAATTAAATGCATATAACATTTCAAAATATCATCATAACTCACACATGAGTGCACTTGCACATACATATTCTCATACATTTCATATTCTCTCACCTAGAAGCCTGACAAACGTTCCTTTAGCTTGGTATTCTTGAAGCCTTGACAAAAGCTGCACTTTACCTTGGTGATTCCACATCAAGACATCACCCATTGTACACTCATAAAATGCATACGCATATCATCACCACATGAACAATAATTAATTGCACATCAGTATTCTCACAAAAATACATCAACACCAAATCATTGCAAAGATAATCAAATCACACTCATTTCCCGGTGTATTTAACAACATACACCACTTCAGACATAAACAAAATACACCATAGCAGACATAAACAAAATACACCACATCAGACATAATTTCGTAGACATAACCAACAAATCACACATAATCCTGCATACACATCATCACATCAATACATCATTTCATTAACATAATAAATCGGAAAGGATTACCTACCGTTGATCAAGAAACAGCGCTAAGAAATCTTGCTCGGGCTTTCCTTTTCCTTTCTGCGGCTGCTGCTCCTCATTCTTTCTTCTTCTTCCTTCTTCCTCTTCTTCTTCTCCAACTGCAGGCTGCGGCTGCTGCCTCGGTTCCGGGCGCGGGCGACAGAGAAAACCGTGAGGGAGAGAGAGAGAAAACTTTTCCTTTTCCTCTCACCTGGCGCGGCGACACGCAGAAGAAGGGGGCGGCACGGGCGTAAGCGGCATAGCGGCTGCCCTTATCTGATTTGGCACAATTACCATTTGATCCCCCTGTTTCCAACCTCTTATAAATAGATCCAAAAAGCATTCTCTTTGAGTCCAAAATCAAAATCTGATATTTTCTGGGATGTTACAATTTATAAGGAGTAAAATACGAAATATATACAAATCATCAAAGTTTAAAGTATATTTTCACTCAAAAAGAACTAAACCTAAGGCTAAAGATTATGATCTAGAGATTATTTATCATCCAGGACGAGCAAATGTAGTAGCAGATGCTCTGAACAGAAAGGTAAATTTAAATATAATAACATTAGACCAGGAAGAGCAGCGACTGGTATTTAAAGCAGAACGGTTATCATTAGCATAATTAATACTGAAGCCTAATTGGATACAAAAAATAATTCATAAATAGAGTGAGACTCAAATTTTAAAAAGATCATTGAAAATGTAACTAATGGAGAACATTCAGACTTCACATTAGATGATCAAGGAGCATTGAAATTTTGAGAAAGGTTGTGTATACCGATGATAGATGATTTTCGATAAAAATTGTTAAGAGAAGCCCATAACTCCAAATATATAGTGCATCCTGGTGTAACCAAGATGTATAATGATTTAAAAGGAATGACATGGTGGCCTGGTATGAAGAAGATATAATAGAAGTAGTAAACAAGTGTTTATCATGCCAACAAGTGAAAATTGAGCATCAAAAATCAAGTGGGTTACTTTAACCACTACCTATTCCAACATGAAAATGGGATGAAGTAGCAATGGATTTTATTATTGGCTTACCTAAAACTCAGCGGGGACATAATACAATTTGGATAGTTGTTGATCGGTTAACAAAATCAGGACATTTTTTACTAATTAAAACTACAGATTCTGCTGACAAGTTGACAATGGTGTATGTAGAACAAATAGTGAGACTTCATGGTGTTCCAACAACAATCATTTCAGATCGAGACTTAAACTTTACATCTCACTTTTAGAAGAAATTACATCGAGCATTTGGCACAGAATTAAAGTTTAGTATGACATTTCATCCACAAACGGATGGTCAAACAAAAAGGACAATTTAGACCTTAGAAGATTTATTAAGACGCTGTATACTAGATTTTGGTGGTAGTTGGGAAAATCATATTCCGTTAGTGGAATTTGCATATAATAATAGATATCAATCTAGTACGGAATGACACTATACGAAGCTTCATATGGAAGAAAATGCCAATCACCCATGTGCTGGTAGGAAAGTGGTAAACAAGTAGTATTTTGGGTCTACAATTGAATGATGAAACTACAAAAAAGATAAAAAAGATACGAGAAAAATTACTAACAGCTCAAGATAGGTAAAAGAAATATTATGATGCTCATCACATGAAAGTTGAATTTCAAGTGAATGATCAAGTATTCTTGAAGGTTAGCCCAATGAAAAGAGTGGTTCGGTTTGGAAAGGCCAGTAAATTAAAACCACGATATATTGGATCTTTTTCAATAGTAGAAAAAGTTAGTACAGTAGCCTATCGTTTGGCTTTATCTCTGCAATTATCTGGCATTCATGATGTCTTTCATGTATCAATATAAAGAAAATATATTTTGGATCCATCATATGTGATAAAATTTGAACAAGAATAGATAAAAATCCAATCCAACCTGAGTTATAAAGAGAAACCAATCAGAATCTTGGCAAAGGACGTCAGAAGATTAAGGAATAAAGAGATTCCTATGATTAAAGTTCTATAGAGTAATCAGATTGAAAAAGAAGCAACTTGAAAAATCTGAAGATGAAATGAAGAAATCTTATCCTAAATTTTTTGCTTAATTTCAAGGACGAAATTCTTAGAAGGTAAGGAGAATTGTGATATCCAGATTATAATTTTTATTTTGGATATCATGTTTTGTTAAAATTGAATTACTTTTATAATTTATAGCAACTCAAATTATGAAATAGAATTTACTAAATCTGAGTTAGATTTAAAATAAAGAGATTTGGACTTAAGTGTGAAGATATTGGACCTATTTATAAGGAGGTGAATAATTATAGAATTATAGATTAAATTGCAATTTTCCTATTAATGGGATAAGCTTAAGAGGGCTGTGGTTTTCTGTCTCTCCCTCACCGCCTCACGCTCTCGCCCGCTCTCTGTTTTCGCTCCCGCCAGCTATCGCCGCTGCAACAGCTCTTCCACCTTCTCTGTTTGCCATGAGTTAAATTCAATTAAATTTTTAATTATTCACAATTCACCGCTCTCTTGGAAAGTGCTCGAGCCATCACCCTCCTTGTTCGAGCTGGGAGACGGGAGATGGAGAGGACAATGAGGATGGAGAAAAGGAGGAAGAGAAGGAGTAGCACCGCGTCCCATCTGACTTGACTTTGAGGGGCAATATTTGGCAGAGGCACTGGCTGATGTGCGGAAGGACCTAGAGAATAACTTCTCTGTGGTAGACAAGGAAAGCCACGAAATCCTTCTCTGCCTGGCAGGTTGAGAGCTGAAGCTCCAAGTAGTGATTGACAAGGCCAGGACTGTCAAAAGGGGAGGCTTGCAGCCGAGATGAGGAAGGTGGTGGCCCAGATGAAGGAACTGTCTGAGGCACTCAGAGCGTCGCGACAAAAATGCGTCAACCTAGAGGCCCAGGGGGACAAGGCAGAGTGGTCTGCTCGATTGGCGAACGAGCGACAGTACGTTTGTGAGGAGGAGAGTGCGAAGGTGGCCCAAGAGTGGGAGGATGCCAAGGAGTGCCACCAGAAGACCCTAGCAGATTTTGCGGCACAGAACAACGATTTGCAAGCAAAGTAGACTTTCTAGATTTTCGCCCACAAGAGTTGCTAAAGAAGATGAGAGATGAGTGCAAACGCCTGATCAAGGAGGAGGAGGCACAGAAAAAGTGGAACGTCGTCAAGAAGAACTAGGTGATGACACGCCATAAGAACACCGCGATGGTTGCGGAGGTTAGTATGCTGCAGCAACGGATTGAGGTGCTGCAGGCGCAAAACTTGACCCTCTAGCAAGCCATAGGCTACAACCGTGACCAAGTTAATCAACGAGTGCGGATATCGAAGAAGCAGTGTCCCGAGTTGTGGAGATCACCAGCGTCTCCCCGATCGGGTAGGCCCGACAAACGTAGGTTGCCTACGATTACCTATTGCAGTCTCTAGTGGATGTGGGTTTGCTCTCGGAGATGGACATGTGTTATCACGTGCTATTGCCTCTTGTCGGTCCAGAGGAGCAGGATCGATTTTTCTGCAGTATGCGTTGGCTGGTAGTTGCTGTTGGGATGGAGAATGGCTATGAGGAGTATGTGTCTCACAATGTGAATGACATGTCATTGGAGCAGCAACAGCCAGAACCAAAGTGAGAGAGGCCTCCTTTTGTTGTTTTTCTTATCTTGTGATTTTGTAATTTGTACCTGAAAAAGGTTAGTTTTGAAGTGTAATATATTTTGCTTGGAATGAAATGTACCTTCATTTGTATTTTTTTTGTTTTGCACTTTTGTTTTGTCCATTTTGCATGCTTGAAGAATGTTGTGTTGCCCGTTGAAGTATTGCAAGTCTTGTAGAGTGCAGTCCTGCCGATTTGCTTAAGTGTTGAACCGTGCTCTGTTTGAGACCTTGCGCTTGTTACCGTGTAGACTGTTTGCACCTATTGACATGAGTGCGGAACCTACCTGGTAGCGCTAGTAAAAAGCGGACGACCGAGATCAAATCAGATCTCGTTGTTGTCACTATGCAAAGCTATAAAAGCAAGAGCGTGGGGAGCGACAAAGGCCTATTTTTCCTTGCGACTATTTGTCTGCCAGCCCTGCTCCACCTCCTTCTTCAACAGCTACTCCGACGACCCTTATGACTTGTTAAGTCAGTCATGGGTCTATTGGAGAAGCTCTTTAAGGAATACGACGACCATCGTCACAACTTGATGGCGAGTCATGAAGTTCTAAACGCCACCAAGGCCTTTCAAGTGAACTCACAACTCAAGGTCAAGGCAGCGAAGAAGGAAGATAGGCCCAACAGCTTGCCAGCGAGCTACATCTGCGTCTACAGTATCGTCCTGGACATGGGAATGATGTTGTCTCCACAACCAGAGTTCGTGGAGTTGCTAAACGGCTACAAGCTGGTCCTGGCGAATATTTATGCCTTTGCTCACGTCCTGGCGAATAGTAAGGACATGAGATATGAGAATCTTTCAGGTGTTCTTCATGTTCCAGGAGAAACCTAGATCTCTATTTGCAAACACTCCAACAAAAAAAACATTTATCCCACCTCTCATCAAAACCCCTTTACCATCATGCATCAACTTGAAAAGGCAACATGTGCAAGAAAGCCAATATAAATAAATTATAATATGTATTGCACAAGTTTACATTTACATGTATACAAAATGCTTTTGGTATTCGAATAAAAAGCTACCTCAAGGCAAAATGCTTTTTTATACCTGGTTATAAGCCAATGCAATCGAGACTGCACCTCGCATTAGACCTGCCCACCATATTATAACCTGTTAACCAAGAATAGAGAGCCAGATGAATAAGTGAAAGCCAAAGAAAGATATAACTTGGGTAAATTACACTCGAGTTCCTAATGTTTAACCTTCCTTTCTTGGGCACCAAGTCTTTGGAACCAGTTCACATGGGTGTTCAATCATTTTACGCAGGTCCTTCAAATAAATTTGCTATCAAATGTGTTGAGCGGTTGGGAGGTAGAGGGAAGAAAAACAGGAGTGAGCCATTTTGGTCATTTTTTTAGCTAAAAATTAAATTACTGGTGAAAACCCATTAAGTGAAGCACAACAATAACAAAAAACACAACAAAACCCTCGTCACAAACTATTTGTACATATTCTCTTCTCTATTTAGTTCTATGTAAAAAAATGCTTCGTGAAAGCAAATGATTCAAGGACACATTTTATGGCTATATCTCACGTCAGTTTTGATATACTCTTTCCTCCCTAACACATTAACATAAATAGAAAATTTTGGAGCTAAGTTAAACCAAAAATGGTGGGAAAGGACCAGCATGACACGGTTCAAAAATGTGAATAGAGCCAATCCTCAAGTGAATTTACCCTTACACACATATATTAGTGTATATACATGTACATCCTTATGTATATATATAGATACATATATACGTATATGCATATGTAAATAGATAACTGAAGCTAATGCCGCTCACTTGTTGTCTTATGCTGATCTTTTCTTCTGGAGACTTTTTGGGTAAGTTTGACAAGAATGATAGCGGGAAAACAAATGCAGCTCTTCCCACTAAAACCAAGCCTATAAGAACAGTGCTCAAACCAACAGATTTTGTAGGACTGCAAAGAAAACATTAAAAAGATATTTAAGGACAAACTACACAATAATTATCAACGATCAGGTAACAAGAACTATCAATAATTTTTCAACAAAATATGCAACAAGTGATTAGAGCACACACATGGAAGTGATTTAAAACAAAAGGTTAAAAATAATAGAATGGCAGCATGAAAGTAAGAAATAACTACGCCTATTCAAGGTGCTAGCACCATAAGCCCTTAAAGGACCTATTTGGCAATAAAACTAATTTGGTCTTACCGTGAAATTTATGGTCTTGCTTTGATGTATATGTATGACGAAAAATAAATTTAGTTATTTGGTTGCAGGCATCACATACAAAGAAGAAGAGGGAGACTAAAGAAGACATGGCAAGAAACTATAAGGAGTGATCTTACTCACTTAAACCTAGATAAGGATTTGTTAATTGATAGAGCGTAATGGAAACAAAGAATTCATATAACCGACCCCACCTAGTGGGATTAAGGCTTGGTGGTTGTTGTTGTTGTTGGTGGTAGTTGCAGGCATCACATGAAATTCAACAAAGCAGCTCCATCCTTCATTTTAGGTCACCAATTACCACAAAAATCCACTAATCTCCACTCAATTGAATGCCATTTATTGAAAAGACTAAATAAAGGATAACTATCATTAAGGAGCCTAATTGAGAAGATTCAATTTGGATGTCTAATAAGGCCCATACCTCGAGGACCCAAATACAATTCTGCCCTAAAATAGAACATACGGAAAAAAACAGACATTACACTATAATGAGTCATAAACTACCCTAACTTCTAGCTCTCACCTAAACCCTCGCTATAGCACTTGTAAACATATAATTTACTGATAAATTCACCCAAAAAGCCCATATTAAAAATCCAAATATCTTTCCCTGGCTAATCACACCAATAAATTACCAATTAAATCATATGGATACTCTCAATCATTAATGGAATTTCATAAAGAAAAAAATTTTGATGCTCAGATAGGTCAGAGATCTTAAACAGTGCAGTTTTATTCATATGAGTGCTCAAGCAGCCTCCATCAAGCCAACACCCAGACGTGAAGACCTAAAAAAACCTGACATATACCTCTAATCCAAGTACCTGGGTGTTCTAATAACTTCTATAATCAACGTCAGGTCAGACCTTATGTTTCTATGACCCATAGCAGTGTCAGGTCTCCACATCATATCCACACATGAAAGTGTTCAAGCAACCTCTGCTGTGAGGCTAATGCTCCAATGTCCATAACCTAAGGAGCATGATATCTGGTCTCAAAAAATCAAGACGATTACTTATATCAAGCTCAATAAAAGGTTAATTCAAAAGATGCTAAATATTGATTACAATCCAATTTGATGCAGCCGTGCTACACCATTTGTGGGCCTCATCATGTCCCTACCTAGCAAGGAAGAAGCCCACAACATCCAACATACGTTGAAAAGTTTGTTGGGCTACATAAAAGCCTCCAAAGGAGTACATAGAAATGCAATATCATAGAACTAGAGCAATGATAATGAAAATTATTAAAATGTGTATACCTAGCTGAGTAGCTAGGTGGTGCCACAGTAAGGATACACGATCTTGGTACGAACCTAGCCCTCATCAAGCTAAGGCCTTTACACCTAACTGAGGTAAGGCTCATTGGTCAACTAAACAAAATAATAATAATATAGAGCCATCCCTTACCATTTAATGCACTATGTTTCATTTCACTACTACAACGGCCCCCCTGTGCTACGTTCCCCTCCTGCGCATATTACCCTTTGCAAGTCAATGAGACACTACATGACTGTCAAAGAGAGAGGTGCCTTCTAGAAACACAAATGGTGATTCCCTTGTACTTGAATAAACTCGTGTTTTCACAATGATTCAATCCACCGATCTGCACCAAGTTCTTCCACCGACAAGTCTTTAGTCGATGCTCCTCCAGGCAACTTTTCGTTTATACAAAATCATTCGTACTGACATGATAAGTAGATATAGACTATCAGTAACATATAGTGATTAGAAAAGGATCACTCAAATAGACCTCCATTGAATGTGCTCAAAGTAGAAGTTTTGTATAAGAATAATAATATCAACAACAACAACAATAATGACCATAACAACGATAAAAATGGTACCAAGGTGGGCTAGAAACCATCCAAGTACAACTAGACCTTCGACAAGAGGCTAGCCTTTCACAATAAAACCTAATAGTAGATCTATTCTTTAGTAGCTGATCACGATGAAATATACCAGGTGATATAGTATTCATTAATTACACCCAATCACGGATATGATTTTTTAAATAGTTTGGGTGAAGGCCACCTTATCTAGCATGGTAAGGAGATATGGAGCATCATAGGTGTAACAACCCATGATCCAAATGTCAAAGTATTATCCACTTTGGCTTTTGAGAACTACATGACTTGAGTACTTCCTAAAAGGATCACCCATCCTACTATCTACGATTTTACCCCAAAATGCGTCTCTACTATTTGGGATCACATTATTTACTTATACAGCTCAGAAACTCCCATCTCTTTCCAATGTGGGACAATTCATTCCTGTACTCATTCACCTAGAAGCTTGCTAGAGGCCACTCCTTGTCTGGGTGATTCTAATTCACTCATATGAACATTACCCCAACAATCACGCCCTACCCTCTTTAGTCCTAGGTCATCACAATAGGTATCACTTCATACAATGAAAACATTATCAAGTTTAGGCTTGATTTGGAGCCTATCATTTACTTTTGCAATTTTATTTTAAGTGACCTTGTTTTGAGGTATTTTATGAGCACTTGGCGTGTCTACAAGTAATATGTATATGACGTATTTCCATGTATTTGATGAACATGTATTTGATGAACATATATTTGAGTAACAATTTTGTAAGATGACAAGGGACAACATCGGTCAATTTCTACAGTCGCTTATTGGGAAATTTGCAAATTGCTCACAATGTAATTGACCGCAAAATGATACAAATTCGGTTTATTTCACTTGTTTGTCAGAGCCATGTGCTCTGTTTCGTACAACCGAAATAATGCAGCAAGTGTTGATTGGGCATTCCATCATGAAATCAGTCAATATGAAATGACCAACAAGGAAAAATCGACTAATCACGAGCATAACTATGAATAGACCAATTCTTCAACAGTGATCACAGGTTCTACATCAAAGGCTAGGAATTGTCTTGTTGATCAAGCATATTTAAAAGTTATAAACAGAGGAGAAATGATCAGGTGAGGCCGTGGAGGAGTTTTTAGTGATATTGAAGATTTTATGAATCTTGAAGCTTGTTTTCATTAGCTTGAGCACAGTGGATCCACATCTTATTGCATCAAGAAAAGGATCTACGTTTGTAATCCTACGAGCTATGAGTTTGAAGCATCAAATAAGGAGATCAATTGGTTGGGCTTCCAGTCTTCTTTGCTTATTTATATTTATTTGTCTGTGTTTTCTCATTTTCCTTACATATCCATATGGATATAACATGTCTTATTTGATATTTTGCATGCTTAAGCTAATGCCAGAATTACATCTTGCCCAGAATTTGTACTTGAACTTTTATGATATTTCATTGTTACTATATTTTTTTGTATCTTCTATTTATCATATATTTTTCAAGAATGCTTATAATAATAACTACCAAGCTTTTATTCCACAATGTGGGATCGGTTACATGAATCTTTTGTTTTCATTATATTATATCAATTAATAGCTCATCATTTAGCTCTAACTATGCAAAGTCATTCTTTATAGTTTCTTGTCATATCGTTTTTGCTCTTCCTCTTCCTCATTTTAGATAAGCAAGATCCAAAAACTAAATTTCATTACCGGAACTTTTATCGGCCTACAATAGTCCAAAACATCCAAGCTGACTCTCTAAAGCTTACCCTCAATTGAAGCTACTCTAACCTTTTCACAGATGTACTCATTTCTCATATTGTCTTTTCGTGTATATCTACTAATCTATCTTAGCATTCTTATTTCTGCGATACTTGATTTGTTCACATGTTTCTTCCTTGTAGGCTAGCATTCAGCATTATATAATATTGCTAGTCTTACTGTTGTCCTATAAAATTTACCTTTAAGCTTAAAGATTAGTTAAATTTGATAAATTCTGAAGGTCAAACTAGATAAATTTACCTGAACAAGTTAATAAACAAATTCAATAATGGCATGGACGATTTTAGTGCCACAATAGCGTATTTCAATATGTCCTAGAGTCTTTATGGTGGGAATTATGCATAACACATGCTTCGAGAAGCATATATTATACGAGCTATCGACTTCCCAGTAAATGTCACATACCTACTTCACAAGAAAACGACTAAAGCTATACCTGTCAGTGACAAATTTCCACTTTTCAATGTCTAATGCATCCATGCCAACATATAGAAAGAGAAATGTTACAGAGATGAACGATAGTGTTGCAAATGCATGCCTGCACGATTGGAAAAATTCAACAAATTAATTTGATAATCCAAACTGAAAGGAACTATTTCTATACTATGAGAATACATGTCTGTCTGAAGCATTTAAAACACATACTTTGTGGTAATTCTAGAGCTTTCTGTTACATTGTGCCATGTATAGTGTGACATTACTATCCCACAAAAAAATACTGTGAGGATACCACTTAAATCTAATAGCTGCAAAAAAAGTAGAAATAAGTAAGAAAAACAACATATCCACCAAAGAAGAATATTGTGAAGGATTAACTTATATAACTTTGTCTATCAAAGTAACAATCTCACTTCAGCTAACATGTAGGACAGATAAGCCATGAGCATCATAAGTGAAACTTCACGATCAGTAGAATGCCTGCAAATCAAGAAAGGTTGTCAGAATTGAACTTAAAACAGCAAAACAAAATAATGATTGTCATACTCCACTAGTTACGAAAGATACATTATTTGAATATGAATGAAAGCAAACTGTCACCAAAGTCTTAAATAATTATAGCAATCCCAGAATTTCTACTTTCGATTAGGCTAAATAAATCTAAGATGTAAATAACAGAAATTTCAATTTGAAATGAAAATAGAAGTCAAACAAAAAAATCCTCAACAAACCTGCCAAAATATAGTTTTTTGATAATATAAGCACTAAGCAGACCAGCCTGTAAAATAGTACGCATGAGCCTATGGGAGCTTATTTGTTCTTCATGGAAACTCAGTTATTGAAGTGAATCTTCTCTAATAAATGGAACCTTAGAGATCAATGTGGAATCTTACAGCAGCTCCAAGAAAGGTACTAGTGGCAAATAGATAGAAGAAGTTCCCAATAAGATGTAGAACCATAACAGCATCCATGTGGACCAGATCAAACTTCTGGATTGCATTGAAGAGTACAACAGATGTTGCATCATTTACAACACCCTCACCAAAGACCAAGCTATAAAGCAATGGAGTCTCATCTTGACTGAGCACGTAAACCAGTAAATAGCTTTTTGCATAAAGTGAACTTTCATTTCTTAGTGAATTGAATAGAAAACTATGAAAGAAATAAAAACCTGTAAAGTGCAAACAGAGTCTGTTGCAGAAAAGATTGCACCAATTGCTGGACAAACACAAGAAAATAAACACTGACAGCATCAGAAGAACAAAACATAACAAATTGGGAGTAGACAAACAACAAAAGGAATATGGCGAGAGCTTACCAAGATAATCACCAATATCCAAAGAACCTATATTCAGCTTTTCAAATATACCAATTGCTCCTGGAAGAAAAAAGAAATAAAACTTTGAAGCAAGAGCGCTTGGAAGAGCAGATAAATTTTGTTTATAATGCACCTATAAAAAGTACATTAAACAGTAAATAATGAATATATTAAGGGCTATGCTAATTACCGTTTAATATCTGGTGTTAACCATCGGTTCATAATTGCACAAAAATTATGATAAACAATACTGGATCTTACTGGAAAGAAATGTAACAGCATCAATGCAAAGGCATCTATTTATTATACAATACTTCTGCTAACTAAAAATAAAACCAAGCCTGAAATATGATCATAGACTCACGAACAACTGAGAACTTCTTAAAAGAATTAAATGTATCCATGAATGGCTAATTGATAATTACATGAAAACTATAGGTAATCCAAAACTACTTAATTCTTTAGGAATACATCCTTTCTACAAAAAACTTGAACCATAATGGTTTCTTGAGATGGACTGTCGGAAACCAAGTTGTCATACTTAAAATCATAATTTGTTGTTGCTCCAACCATAATTTGCCAGAGCTAAGGCAGAGACCTAAAAGAGAACAAGAAACCAAATTTAATATCATTGTCATACTTAAAATCATGCATGCAAAACAATTTTCTAGTCAAATTTTACAATCCCGTACACTTGGCCGTACTTGACATCCCAATTTATTTCAAACGTTATATGCCAGTGACTCGTTATTCAGACCAACACATTGTCCTCACAATTAAGCAGCAAAAGTGTTACTCAATAGTCTCATAGGTGTGCACTAATAGACAATCCAGAGTTGGAGACCGAACAGTCCGTTCACAACATAGGGACCGAACGGTCCGTTCACAACTATCCAATGAAGGCTTCAGACCATCCAATAATTTTTATCGATCGTCTGTCTCTCATCAGACTGTCCAATGTGTTCAGCCCACCACTAGACTTTGATCTAGCCAAATGGACTGATAATGTTTCTTGTTCATTCAGTCTACCACACTGAACGGTCCATCCAGCTCACAAATCCCAGGTATTCAACGTTATTCAATTACAACTTCATCTTAGAAGAACTCATCACAAACTAACATGAGATATTACGAGCATGAGAGGGCATACAGATATCGTCATTTACAGCATTCATTCAATACCCAATGGAAAAAAAAATAGCCAAGCCTTTATTCCACAAGGAAGGGTCAGCTACATGAATCTTTTGTTTCCATTGCATTCTATCAATTAACAAATTCTCATTTAGCTCTAAGTGTGTAAAATCATTCTCTATAATTTCATATCATATCATTTTTTATGTCCTTTTTACATTGTGAAGAACCAATAACCTAACTTTCCTTACTCTATCTTCAATAGATCTATAATTTATATGTCTGAATCATCAAAGCCGATTTTATCTGAATTTATCTTCAATTAATACTACTTTAACTTTCTCACAGATATACTCATTTTTTATTCTATCTCTTTATGTATACTTACTCATTCACCTTAACTTTATTATTACTTTTAACAATTATTCTGTTAATATATTTTCTCTTTGTAGGGCAGCTTTTGACGCAATTTATCTTCGCTAGATTTACTACTAAGGTATAAAATTTGCCTTTAACTCAGTAAAAATTTTCTTTCACATAATACACCAAAAATATTTCTTCACTTTATCCATTTTATCTAGATCCTACTAATAACATCATATGTACTTTACCATCATTTTATATGATTGATCTGGAGTATCTAAAGCACATACTCTTCTAGATAATTTGATCAACAATTTAACACACATCCAATCGAAAAAAAAACATTGGAGTAAAATCAATTAGTCAGAGCAATTTAAACTAGAAAGATTAAGAATGCCAACAACAATTTATCAAAGTAAAAAAACCTTTTTACTCGATATAACCTTATATTTGCAAGGAAAATCACAATAAGCCATAATTCATGTAATTGGGCTACCATATTCACCTACAATCATGATTTGGGTAGCATAAAATGCATGTAGAAGAGTTGTTCCATAGTTAACCCTGCTCATCATTCTAAATAATGAATCATGTTGAATACATATTAATTTTGATAATAACAAATACGTTAATAATAATATAGTCGACTAATCTTTTATTTATTAGTACATATTATACCTAAGCTTTTTACAATCAAAGAAGACTGCTCGACAAGATGGACTTGGCCCAAGATTGTTGAAACTAAGTCCAAGAATAAAGATAAAAATAAAGTTGATGAAAAACCCAAAGAGCATCAAGTTGAAAAGTCAATCTCAAAATGCATTTGCACTAAAATTTTGGACTATCATGTAAGTGCAAGAAATTTGTAACTCATTTATCTGAAGAAATTTAAAATAAATATAATTATGTCCATTTCATGATTTTTTTGAATTTTAGATAATTTTTTATTTTTTATTTTCGGATGAATTAAGATTTTCAATAAATTTTAAATGACACGAGTAAGTCTTCCGATGATGTTTTCTTCGATCTTCAAAGATTTGAAATTCTTGGTTGAATTTAATTTGACCAATAATTTCATTCTTTAATGTGTCGCTTAAATCTTAAACGATAAAATCTATTTTCGAATTTATATATATACTACTAATAATAATAAATAAAAAATTAAATAAATTATTTTAAAAATAGATAATTAAATTTTATGAAATTTATTGTCAATCGACTTCGGATGCTTTCAACTCATTTAAAACTTAATATTTTGAATTCCACTATCCTTACTTAATCTTCATTTCCTTATTTTGCTTCTTAAACTCAGCCATAAAACTTGCTAAATGGCTAATTTTGTCCCAAACTAATTTATAAAAAGTTGCAATACCTAAATTATCAATTTACCCCTCACTTCCTCTATAAATAAGCGAGAATTTAGGTTAATATTCTTCTATATCCAAACAAAAACTCGAAGCTCTCGAGTTCTTTAGCTTAAAACTTCTCCCCCTAAGCCAAAACTTTCTGTTCATACTATTGGGACCCTATTCTAGGGAGTTCTTGGATCTTTGAAGGTATTTATACAAGCTTTCTCTTTCTCTCTTCAAATCGAGTTCTTCTTAACACTTTAGGAATTTTAAACTACTTGTTGAGCTCCAAACGCTGAAGATTTTATTCCTTGTTTCTGGGAGCGTCAACATCATTTCAAAAGTTTGTGAAACTTTTACTTATTGGTCTGTTTTTAATTTTTATAAGTTACCCAAGTTTCAAAAAATTCACTTTTTTAATAAATTCTTTAACCAAAACTACACTTACAAAAAAGTTTTAGCTAGAGAAAATTATTCAAAGTTTCTTTTCACTCATTTTCAAATCGTATTACAGTATTTCATCTAGTTTTCTGATTCATTCTTTCTCTGATTTTGAAATCTCATTTCGCACTCATATAGGAAAGAGAACTCTATATTTTTTCTAGAAACTTGAGTTAGTTTTTCTTGGACATAGGATTGCCTGCAAAGTCCTAAAACGATTTTGTTTGTGCGACTCATAATGGTCAATGCTTACACTTGTACTTGCCTTATTTCTCCCTACGCGAAGAAGGGTTTTTCTTGTCCCTAAGTTAAAGATTAGGTGAGACTGTTTCTTGTCCCTCGTGAAAAAAATCAAGAGGTGACCTTATCCTTTGTGAAAAGATTGGGTTGGCTTTGTACCTTTGGACTGAAAAGATATAGATTTTCTCCTTAAATTAGGGCTTAAATTTAGCCAAAATAAGCTTGGAATAGTAGAACCTCGAAGGAGAAATAAAGGGGAGTGGACTAAGCTTGAGTTCAGGTCGAACCACTATATATCGTCTCTCTCAAATTTTTCTTATTGTGATTGCTTTCTTCCATCTTGAGTATCTTTTTGTTTTTGAGATTCGAATAGTGTCAGGCTATTGATTTCTCAAAATTGGGAAGAATGATGCTTTATTTCTTAGTAGGCTGGTCAATTTGTATTCAAGTGATCATCATTTTTTTGGACCAAATCGATTCAACCAACGATCTAAAATATAACTTAATTACTAAAATCTACTCTAATTTAACTATAGTAGTGAAATGGAGCTGGTTAGTAAATCGGATGAATTGAATTCACTCGATAAAAATGCTCGACGATCAATAATATTTTGACTTGCTCATCGCATTATGATTAATTTAATTATTCACTAACTTATTTTTGTGCCCTCAAAGAATATTTACTTATTGAAATTTATATTCTGCAATTTACTTATTACACTTAACTTACTAAAACTTATTTTTCTGCACTATTAACATTTCTTTATTACAATACTAACTTTTATTTTTTGCATATTTTTTTACTAATAATTTATTCACTATACAGCTAACTTTTAATCCAAAAAAACATTAAATTCTACTTTTTTTACTAACTATTAATACTAACATTTCTTAACATTTTCTTCTTTGTATATATACATACTAATTACATATATTTGACTAATATCAATTCATATATATAAATATCTATATATATATATATATATATATATTTTTTTTTTGATAAGAATATACATATTCTTAATAATAAACAAAAGAAAGGCAATCACTAGATTATTAAGAGATGAAGGAGTTTCTTCGCTCACTAGATTATTTAATATGATTTTGAAGACTAAAAGGATGTCAAATGAGAGGAGAAAAAGTATATTAGTACCTATTTATAAGAATAAAAGCGATGTACAAAATTATGCCAACTATAGAGGAATTAAATTAATGAGTCATACTTTAAAAATTTAGGAGAGGATGATCGAACAAAGGTTACGCCATAATATTATGGTATTAGAGAATCAGTTTAGTTTTATGCCAGGTAGATCTACTATAGAAGTCATTTATTTATTAAGAAGTTTAATGGAGAAGTTTAAGGAGAGAAAGGAAAACCTCCATTTGATTTTTATTGATTTGAAAAAAGCTTATGATAAAGTCTCAATAGAAATACTTTGGAGAGTTTTAAAAAAAAAAAAAATTTGCACTGCTTATATTCAAGTTATTAAAGACAAGTATAAAGGAGCTGTTATTTGTGTACGGACACAAGAAGCTTTGACTAAGAATTTTTCTATTACAGTTAGATTACACCAAGGCTCGGCTTTAAGTCCGTATCTTTTTGCTTCGCAAATGATATTGTCCTTGTTGAGAAAACTAAAGAGGGAGCTAAAATGAAACTAGAGCTTTGAAGGAATGCTCTAGAATCTAAACGTTTTCATCTCAGTAGATCAAAAACTAAATATATGTAGTGCACATTTAGTCGAAAGAAATACTTATATTGGAGACGTGACATTTGGTGATCAAATTATCAAGAAGAGTGAGCGGTTTAGATACCTTAGATCAATCATACAAAATGATAGTGAAATAGATAATGACGTTATTAGCAGGATTCAAGCAGGATGGGTAAAATAGAAAAATACTTCTGGTGTGTTGTGCGATAGAAAAATCTCATCTAGAATCAAGGATAAATTTTATAAAACTGTAGTAAGACCAGCGATGATATATGGTGCTGAATGCTGGCCTGCAAAGAGGAAATATACAAATAAAATAAATGTTACAGAAATGAGGATGTTAAGAATGATGAGTGGATATATACAAAAGGATAGAATGAGAAATGAGTATATCTGAAAGAAAGTTGGTGTTGCACTAATTGAGCATAAACTTAGAGAAAGTCTGCTTAGATGATTTGGACATCTAAATCTTAGGCCGATTGAAGCTCCACTTAGAAAAATTGAGTTATTGAATTTTGCCCATGTACAAAGAGGAAGAGGGAGACCAAAGAAGACATGGCAAGAAATTATAAGAAGTGATCTTAGTTACTTAGACTTAAATAAAAATTTAGTAACAGATAGAACGCAATGGAAACAAAAGATTCATGTAGCCGACCCCACCTAGTGGGATTAAGGCTTGGTTGTTGTTGTTATGTTTTACCTAATTTTCTGATCTTATGAAATTAATATGTTATCATGGTGACCGGAAAGGGGACGCCACAATGATAGTAAGAGTATTTTGTTGAAAGATGATAATATTGGGAGGGAGGGGGGAGAAAGGGGGGAGACAGAGAGAGAGAGTTTTAATAAGCTTTTCAATTAACAAACATCAACCAAAATTGGGGATCTAAATTCTCTTAAGAAAATGTCAACATTATGCGACGTATTCAAGTCTCTAAACTGAAAGGCATTAGAGAAGGTAAGGTTTGATAAACCTTGTGGACTTAATTAAATCTTTATTAAAATGTGGGAATGTAAAAAGGGCATTGGCGCAAGGTGGCTTACACAACAAAAATATGCATAATAAAACATTATATGGTGATGTGAAGCTATAAGAGATGGCTACTGAAATGAAAGTTGAAAAATACATGCCACAATATCAAATAATCAATTAGTTTTACACTAACAAACAATAATAGAGGTCACAACAACTGTTTTGCTGTCTTTTTTCTTAAGACAAATCTCATAACACGGCAAGTTAGAGATTAAACCATTGTACTATTATGATTGTATTCAAGACAAACTACATCGTCTCTTTTGAATTCCTAAATTATTATTTATTATTTTTAAAATGGAACAATCAATTGATTATTTGTGTTCAAATGTTTGGCTTCCCATATTTATGAAAACTCCAAGTTATTCAAATTTCCAGTTTGTTCCGAAATTAACAAAATATGGGGGATTTATTATTGTATTATGTTATATGTTGGAGAAAAGAGAAGAAGAAGATTGCTAGAAAAGATTTTTGATATTTTCTCTATATTTCATCTTCTCTTTTCTCCAACAAAATTGGTTTCAGAGCCATGCTTTCCTCATCATCTTCTGGTACCATGTTCTCTTATTCTCAAAGCCAAGTTCCTATCTTTGAGGGAGAGAACTATGGTTACTGAGCTGATCAAATGCGCTTCTTCTTTATATCTCGTGATCTTTGGGAAATTGTAGAAGAAGGATTTGAAGAATCATCATCAGCAAGCAATCTTCTTCTTCTCTTTTCTCCAACATTATATTCTTAGAGCATTTACATACATATCACTCAAAACTTTAAATATTACACCCTTATTTAAAAATATGCCATCCCATATTTCAAATTTTAAAGACGATGGCATGTAGTTAATAGTTAAAATTTTTTGTGGCATATAAGTAATTGTTCACATATTCTTTTGTGGATTCTACTAGAATTAATTAAATTCTCTGTATCTAACAAATATTTGATAAAAATGAAAGCAAATAGGCCATTGAAGATTTTAAGTCATTCCTTAGCAATCTATAGAAATACATTTACGACTAAATGATCTTATGCCAAAAAACATACACATATGAAGCTTCATTTTTTCATACTATTTCCATTTACTACAAGCTCCCCGACAAGAAATTACATAAAATATATATTAGCCCGACAATAGGGAAACCATGTCGATGTAAACATCCAATACATTAAGAAGAGCGAGGCGAGGAATCTTGAAATTTAATAGGTTCTAATTGAGGACAGGATTGTTGAGAATTCGCTTATACAAGAACGATTTAGCTAAACCCAATCAACAGCTTATTTACAAAATCTAAACTAAAATAATCATAGACACACAAGATCTTCAATTTCTTTTCAGAAAGGAATGAATGCATTTCTAGAAGGTTGGCAGCCCTAAACTATAAAATATAGGCATCTAGAAGTGGTCCAACTAACAATTCGGCCATCCAAGACCAAGCGTCTGACACCTGTGACCGAAAAAGGTGGGAAATGATTGTCGGGTGAATCATTGAAGCAAAGTGAGACTCTTGGCAGGCTTCTAGGTCGATAAATAGTGGTGAGAGGGGGCACAGGAATGAATCATCCCACATCAGATAGGAGGGAGATTCTAAGTTGTATAAGTAGATTACGTGATCTCAAATAATAGAAGTGCTTTTTGGGGCAAAACCATGAGACTAATAACGAGAAATTTTGTAGTTAAGCGTGCTTGTGCTGGAGTAATACTGGGATGAGTGACCTCCTGGAAAATACTCAAGCTACGCAGTTCCTTAAAGTCAAAGCAGACAATACCTCTATATTAGGATCACCGAATGTTACAAAGCAAAACTGCATGAATGTAGAATCCCCTTAATACCAACAAGAAAACAAATTGTGTAAGAACTCAACCTACAAAATGCTATTATTTCTTTTTTATTTCACCCCTTAACAACATAATTTTTCCCAACCCCACTTGAAAATTATGGTAATAATACAGTTCGAACCTGAGGCCCCCAAGTTTTCAGACAAGCACCTTCCCCACTAAGTTAAAACACCACTACAAAATGATGTTATTTATAATATTATATCTACCAAAAGTTATATAAATAAACACAGCTTACTTTCGCTCTAATTTTCCATAGTAGGTTTGCAAAGAAATGAACCAATTTATTAGTAAGAAACCAAAAACAGAAGAGGTCAATCTGCTTTTGGCTGTAAAAAAGGACATGTTCTTAATGTTAACCAAAAGCATACCCTGCATTGAATATAATTGGCGGAAGCAAGTATATGAAGAAGAGATCCTCACTAAAGACAAGAATATGCGAGCTTTTTCCTTTTGTTGTCAGAAGTATACCCACACCACTGATTAGTCCCTGTCACAGCACAAGCACTCAATCTACAATCTTCATTAGTTAGAACGGTTATTGCCATCACAGAAAACTCACGAAGAACAGAGCAGTGATCGATTCATTCATCCAGCGGTTCTCCTCCATCAGGTGGCCAATAACAATACACGCAGAGAGCAGAGCTACAAAGAGGGTAATGGGTACCACGGAAGCATGATCAGACTTCAGAGCCATCGTTATGCTCAGCAGAGCACTCCCCAGATTCAAAGCCATCTCCTTGTATCCTGCCCGACAATCCCAAATTTAACCGATGAAATCAAAAAGCAAGAAAATAACCTAATTTGACCCTAATTATCATAAAGAGAAAGATTGCCGTTACTCTTTTCATTCAAATTCAACCTGCTTTAAAAACTCGCATGAAAAGCTAAAGCGATTCGAAATAAATCACCTGAGTAGATTCCTCGCCTGTCCCGAAATCAAAAAATCACCAGAGGTAATCAAAACGAGGTAGCTATGTAGCTTTTCAACTGAACTTCTCGATCAAAGGCCAAGGCAAAACGATTTGGGAAGAATGACCATCATTCAGATAGAATCCGGCTCGAAATCGGGAGAATAAGTGATAGGATGAGTGAGCTACACTTTCAAATTAAGTTGCTCATAATAATTAATTGATTGATACTTTAATTTAGCATATAATTAAAATATACCAATGAGAACAAAAAGTTTTTTTACTTAGAAAACAAAAAAAGAAATACAAGCAAAAACCTTAGCAAATATATATATACTTACAAAAATATCATAAAAAAGAAAGTAAAAAAAAATTTCAATATGAACCAGCTTTTCTGATACTTCATTGGAAGCATAATCCTTAATTAAGATAAGTTTTTTAATTTGATTTAAAATTTTTGTTATGATGCAGATACTTTAAATTTAAAAATTTTTGTGTAATGTGAGTTGAACTACATCAAACTATTATCCCTGCTTATATCCTGCCAATATATATAATATAAAATATAATTAATTTTTAATATTAAATTTTATATATAATAAAATTTATATATAAAATTAACTCAACATAATTAAATTAATTTTAACCTAGATAAACAGTATTATGAACAAGTGAAAAACTCAATGGGCTTGTTTGACTGACCGCTTCAAGTAGTTTCAAGCGGGACAAAGACGATTTAATAACATTAATTAGCCAAACAATCCTGATTCATCCTATAAATCTGAATTCATTTTAGAAGCATAAAACGACTTCAAGACCACAAAGCCGAAACCATCGAAAAGGTGGTTTCAAACTCGCGATCGCTTCTTTTTTTTTCTCAGATTTTTAGAAAAAAATATCTGGGGATAAATTTGGTATTTTTCTTAAAGCTAAAATTAAGGGATAATTAAATTTGATAAATTTAAAATTTGAAAAATAATAACAAATCATCTTTTGACTCATAATCACATCCCTTAAATATCTCAAATTTTGATATATATTCTCGTGAGAATGTTAAATTAATAATATTTAAATAAATTATAAACTTTTGAATAAATATTTTTTATTTACTTTTATTATAAAATTTATGTATTTTTATTATTTTTGAGATTTTACTGTGAGATGAAATAATTTCTAAATTAATATTCATCCAAACAAAAATAAATTAAAATAGATTCAAAACTAATTTCAAGCCACTTTTCATCCAAATAAAATTTAAGTTTGAAACCGCTTCAAACTTTGAATTCAATTCTATTTATTTTGAATCTGAATTCGCTGTGGCCCAATGGAATTAAACTTTTATTAACTATAATTAAAAACTTTAGTTAATACATTTTAATGAAATTAGCTCAACATATATCTCATAATTAATATTAAATTGGTCCTAAAAATTAAAATTTAACACTATTTTAATTAACTGGTCAACATGAGTCATTATCTCTCATGTAAATTATAATTACGTTAACTCATTTATACCCAAATGCACATAAAGTCGATAATACCTTGTTAAGATGGTTTAATTTCAAATTAAAATTTCGAATCTAATTAAAAATTACATTACATTAAGCCTATTTGATAATAAAATTAATTTGACCTTTATGGTATATAATAAAAAATAAATTAATTATATTAAAATTATGTAGAATAGAACAAAATTGATTAATGTTTAATAAAATATTTTTTTTATGAAATTATATATAATATTATAAATTTTAATTTAATATTACTTTTTTAAATTTTTATAATAAATAAATTATTTGAAATTAAACCATCTTATTGTATACCATTGTAAAAGTTCAAATGACGTTGAGAAAGCTGTTAATTCTTTAGATTTTTTGTCTTTAATTTTTATTTGTCAAAATCTTGAAGGGGTAATTTCCAAATATATTTCATATATTTTTGTGAAAATTCTTCTAGAAAATAGATATTACCGATCTGCATTTTGGAGAGGATTGTTTCTATGCGTTCTATGTCTTCTGTATTATTAAGAGATCCTCCAACAAAAAATTTTCCTTCTATAAAAACCGTTCTAAAACTAATCATAAATATTGTTGTATCAATGTTCTACCAACATATAAATTTGACATTATTACTCCGCGCAATAATAGAATGAAAAGAATCGTATTGAATTATGAATTCTCAACGCCTTATAAGATGGTTTAATTTCAAATTAAAATTTCGAATCTAATTAAAAATTACATTACATTAAGCCTATTTGATAATAAAATTAATTTGACCTTTATGGTATAATTTTGTATAATAGAACAAAATTGATTAATGTTTAATAAATATTTTTTTTATGAAATTATATATAATATTATAAATTTTAATTTAATATTAAATGTTTATAATAAATAAATTATTTTGATTTTTAGCACAAGGTTCAAGTCTAAGCGGTGTTTTAAAAATTTTGTATTTTCTCATATATTTACGCTCCCTCCCTCGTAGATGTTCCGATCGCCATCCTCCGAAGGGGAAGTTATCCTTTTCGGCTTCGATTTCGTGATTCGGCGCTCTCACTGGCTTCCCAGTTTGATTCAGCTTTAGGGTTTGTTCTTTTGATTTGGATTATTTTACACCCTGCGTTGTTTTAAAGCTAAATCCCGTGGCGGTAAACCCTAGACCTTTTTCTGCGTTTATATTTATGAGCGGGCGGTTTGTGATTCGTTTTACTCGCATCTCACGCTTCTCCGCTGCTGCAGATACCCAGATACGTCTTCTGTGACTGAGCGGGTGGAATCTGCAACTATGTTTGGCTCCTCCAACCGTATGTTGATCCCTTTAAACCCCTCATTTCGTTTTGGTTTTGATCTGGTGGCTTGGATTCATCGTTTAGAGCTTTTCGGTCTTGTTTTTGTTTGGGACGGTATCGTCGAAGGCTTGCCTTTTTGCGTTAGATTTTCGCCGAGATGTTTTTGAAGTTTTTTTTTTATGGGCTATATATTGGTGTGATGGTTTTTTCCGCGATTTTGTTTTGTTCATTTCTGATGGGTACGGTTTTCATTTCGTTTTGTTGATGGTCTTTTGTTATTGTGAAGGAGCTAGGTTTTTCTGTTCCTTTCTGTTGGGTCATAGTACTTCAGTTGCTAGCTTGTTCAAGAACACTTTTATGTGTGAAAATTCTTTTTATCTTCTTGTGTTGCTCATAGAGTTTATTAAATTAATTTCTTTCCCTCATGAAATAGGAAGGTTCATTTTATTTTTGTTAATAACTTAATGAAGATCACTTGCTTTCATCAATACCTGCATATTACTGCAGTTTTTTCTGACACGCTTAGCTTCTTTTATTGTGTCTGTTGGCTGGATTGGCGCTTTTCAGCTTTTGGGCAGTCTTCAAGCAGCCCATTTGGTTCTCCTTCAGTGTTTGGACAAACAAGCAGTGGTACCGGTAACCCTTTTGCTCCAAAACCGTTTGGCACTCCAAATCCTTTTGGTTCTCAGACTGGGAGTTCTCTTTTTGGCACATCAACTGGGGTCTTTGGGCAACCTTCTACACCTGCATTTGGTGCGTCATCATCTCCAGCTTTTGGAAGTTCGATGCCTGCATTTGGGGCCTCATCCACCCCATCATTTGGGAGTTCTTCATCTTCCTTTGGTGGTGAGTAGCCTTCTGCAATGTTGAAAATATGTATTCTTAGCCTTACTTATATTGTTGCCATTTTGTTGATGGGATAGTTGGTACGGTGTTTTGGATGATCAGTCCTAATGCATGCATATTAAAATATAGGTAGTGTTGATTGAAATAACTCGTCGTTTTTTCTACTTTATGTCTCACATCTCCCTACCAAAATTGGCAAATAATAAAAACATTCTTGCTCTATCATGCCTGCACTTTCAATGAGGCTTTTTAGTTGCCAATAGATAAAATTTTACGTTTAGTTCTTCATTAGGAATTGGTGACTTATTTCCATCACATCACTGTCATTCCATTATCCGTAACCAAAATGTAGGTGATGATGAACCCAGATTAATAAGCATCTTTCTTATGTTCAGTTTTGTCCATTTTAGTTATAAAAATGTGCTGTTTTAGTCAACCATGGTAATTGCTTGTTCTTTTCATGTTTTAATGTGTTCTTGTTATATCAGAAGGTTCAGGTAATTTGCCTCCTGACTTTATGCATGTGATAAACTTGGGTCTTATTTAAGTTGAATAATCTCTGGCATAATTCCTACCCTGTATTATGGATTGCTTGGAAGCTGAAAGTCCAGTGAGATCTTTCTGAGTATTAATTCAGCAATATCAGAATAATCTAATGAGTGAATTTTCTCATTTCGCAAAGTTGTTGTGCTTTTAATATCTTATTCGTTCGAGCTAATACTACATTCTTCTCAGTACATAACAATATTTGCATTTTTTTATACTGATCTGAATTTTGTCAATCATAAACTTCATTTATTTTTATTAATTTATTATTCATGTCTTGTCTTTTGAGATTAAGTTTCTCTGCCTTTTACGAGATCTAGAGGTCAACTGTTGGTCATAGATTAACAAGTGAGAATAGATTTAAGATTACTGTTTCTTTTTTTGCCATTTTATTGTTCTCATATTCTTAGGATCTTCTGTGTTCGGACAAAAGCCAGCTTTTGGAGGGTTTGGATCAGCTCCCAGCCAGTCTAGTCCATTTGGTAGCTCATTTCAGCAAACACAGCCAGCATTTGGAAGCAATCTTTTTGGATCTTCTTCACCTTTTGGTGCTTCAAGTCAACCAGCATTTGGCGGGAGTAGTGCACCAGCATTTGGTTCGACGGGCTCGCCTGCTTTTGGTGCTACTTCTTCCCCGGCCTTTGGAGCATCCAACACCCCAGCTTTTGGTGCAACAAGTACTCCATCCTTTGGTTCTACTGCTTTTGCTTCTTCTTCAACACCATTATTTGGTAACACTGGAATGGCATTTGGGGCTTCTAGTGCCCCAGCCTTTGGTGCCCAAAGCACTTCTTTATTTGGCTCTTCAAGTACTCCAGCATTTGGTGGAATTAGTACTCCAGCATTTGGTTCTTCTAGTTCTCCAGCTTTTGGCACATCAAGTACTTCTTCCTTTAGCTTTGGGTCAGCACCGTCCTTTGGTCAGTCAACACCTACTTTTGGGAGCTCACCGTTTGGGTCAACACCCTCTCCATTTGGCACTCAGAGCTCTTCATTTGGTAAGTCTTCTTATGTTTATTGTCTGTTCTATATGGTTGCTATTGAGATATTTTTATTTTGGTTGGTTATATCATGTCTTTTATATTTTATGCTTTCACGTTATTGCCTTCTACATTCTCATCTGAATCATAATATGAATGATGCTCTCAGGTGTACAGACACCAGCACCTACATTTGGAAGTCCAGGGTTTGGGCAATCAACTTTTGGGAGTCAAGCTGGAGGTACTCGTATAGCACCTTATACAGCAACAACTGAGCCTGATGCTAGTGGCACGCAGCCTGCTGGAAAACTGGAGTCTATATCTGCAATGCCTATTTATAAGGATAAAAGCCATGAGGAATTGAGGTGGGAGGATTATCAACGTGGAGATAAAGGTAATCCTGTGAATTTTCATCAATTTTTATGAGTTTAGGGATATATTTTTGGCATAGAGAACCTTAATTGATTTTTTTGAGCATATCTTAAAAAACTTTGGACGATAGTTTTTGGTTTTTTTTGAAATGTGTGCATGATGAGAAATAAAGTTGGTTAGGTTAAAAATTTTGTAGAACTTAAAAAAAAATCTATGAATGTTTTGAAAAGTATGTAAATGTGAAATAAAGTAATATTTTAATGTTAAAGTTTTTGTATGATGAGATATAACATAATCTTCATATAATATTTAATAAAATAAAGTTTTTTGTTGATGGTTACAAAGCCAGTCCTTTTGGTATGGTTTCAAATGGGAACTAGGAGTTATTTTAGTGATTAATGCACTAATTTATTTTCGCTTTTTGGAAGATGGGATACATGATTGGATTGCATCACAATTTGTAAGATATTCATGTTTGACGAAATCTTAATGTAATTGGTGAAATTGAGCTTTGTTTTCTCTTTGGACTTAACGTAAGTAATATGACCTTTACATTGGAACAAGGTCAATGATAATTTATTTTTAAAGCTTATGTTTTCGTAAAAGACATATATACATGTGTATCTCTACATCAAATTTTAATATGGGAATATCAGACCCAACTCAAATAAATAACTTAAACATGAAGCTTGAGCTTCAGTTAATCACTACAATACCTGTCAAAGGTTATATGCATCTACGATTGAACTTTCGACTCTTCACCAATTTAGGTGTGAATGCAAAGGATACAAGTTTTTTAGAAATAGAACGTTGCTCCAAAAATGCAACATTCATGGTGTCTTGAGTTTGTGGTTTTGTATTTTAATTGTGAACAATCCAAAAATTTGTACATCAAGTATGAAACTCAAGGAACTTTATAAATAAAGAACAAGTGGTATCATTGGAGTATGGTATAGTGAATAGGTAAAATTAAGAAGCTTAGGTTATTATTGCAATTTAACCTGCTTAGTGTGTCATAACTTTTGAAGGAGTTTATTGGCTCACTAGGTTGTTTAATATGATTTTGAAGACTAAAAGGATGTTAAATGAATAGAAAAAGAGTATAGTAGTACCTATTTACAAGAATAAAAGTAATGTGTAGAATTGTGCCAATTATAGAGAAGTTAAATTAATGAGTCATACTTTAAAATTGTTGGAGAGGGTGATTAAACATAGGTTACGCCATGATACTATGATATTAGAAAATCAATTTGATTTTATGCTAGGTAGATTTACTATGAAAGCTATTCATTTATTAAGAGGTTTAATAGAAAAATTTAAAGAAAAAAAGAAAAACTTACACTTAGTTTTTATTGATTTGAAAAAAATTTATGATAGAGTTTCAAGAAAAGTACTTTGGAGAGTGTTAGAAAAGAAAAGGATTTGCACTGCTTATATTCAAGATATTAAATACATGTATAAAAAAGCTGTTATTTTCTGTTTTAAATTAATAAGTCATACTTTAAAACTTTGGGAGAGGGTGATCGAACAAAGGTTACGCCATAATACAAGACATTAGAGAATCAGCTTGGTCTTATGCCAGGTAGATTTACTATAGAAACCATTCATTTATTAAGAAGTTTAATGGAGAAATTTAAGGAGAGAGGAAAACCTATATTTGATTTTTATTGATTTGGAAAAAATTTATGATAAAGTCTCAAGAGAAGTACTTTGGAGAGTTTTAGAAAAGAAAGGGATTTGCACTGTTTATATTCAAGTTATTAAAGACATGTATGAAGGAGCTGTTATCTGTGTTCGGATACAAGGAGGTTTGACTAAGAATTTTCTTATTACAGTTGGATTACACCAAGGCTCGGCTTTAAGTCCGTATTTTTTTGCTTTAATTATGGAAGTCATGACTGGACATATCCAAGATGAGGTGCCTTGGTGTATGCTTTTCACAGATATTGTTTTTGTTGAGAAAATTAAAGAGGGAGTTAAAGCGAAACTCGAGCTTTGAAGGAATGCTCTAGAATTTAAAGGTTTTCATCTTAGTATATCAAAAATTGAATATATGGAGTGCACATTTAGTCAAGAAAGAAATACTTATATTAGAGATGTGACAATTGGTAATCAAATTGTCAAGAATAGTAAGCATTTTAGATACCTTGGATCAATCATATAAAATAATGGTGAAATAAATAAGGATATTATTTTTAGGATTCAAGTAAGATGGATAAAATGAAAAAATACTTTTGGTGTGTTGTGCGATAGAAAAATTTCATTTCGACTTAAGTGTAAATTTTATAAGATTATAGTAAGACCAGCGACGATATATGGTACTAAATGCTGGCTTACAAAGAAAAAATATATAAATAAAATAAGTATTATAAAAATGAGGATGCTAAGGTGGATGTGTAGATATACACGAAAAAATAGAATGGGAAATGAGTTATCCCGGAGAAAGGTGGTATTGCACCAATTAAGGATAAAATTAGAGAAAATCAGCTTAGATGATTTGGACATATAAATTGTAGGCCAATTGAAGCTCCAGTTAGAAAAATTGAGTTATTAGGTTTTTCTCACATACAAAAATGAAGAGGGAGACCAAAGAAGACATGTCAAAAAATTATAAGGAGTGATTTTACTTATAAGGATTTATTAATTAATAGAGTTCAATGGAAACAGGGGATTCATATAGCCGACGCCATCTAGTGGGATTAAGGCTTGATTGTTGTTGTTGTGTGTCATAACTTTCATTCCTTCAAGCTCCATGTAGCGCATTAGCTGTGTTCTTATTGTTAAAAATGCTAAATAGTATGCCTGAACACTGTTCTACACTGTTTTAGTGCTAATGGCAATGTTCCAATATGGTGATGTGACTTCTCTTTAGGATTGTCGTCCTTCAATCGAGTAATTGGAATATCAACAAAGAACCATGAACCAGAATGATTTAGGTCCGGTCAACCCAAATAATCTATTTTCATTGAAGGATGTATTTATTGATAAGCTATAAACCTAGTTTCTTGTTTTATTGGTGATTTTATGGATAATTTATGACCAAATCAAGTCAGGTTTGGGTCATCTGAACCCTACTTGGGAACTCAAGTTGACGCCCTTAGGTGCATTGGCTGCCATGCTGACAGTTATTTGACATTGCTAAATTTTATTATTTGGTAGATTTTACTGGTTTATTCGGTATTGATTGGATTATATGAGCTTCAATGCTTATGCATTATTTTAATTCTTTTTAAGATGTCGGGGAACTGAATTAAATCATTTTATTAAATAATAAAAAAAGTTCTCTTTACCTCAATTCTGATTTTCTCCCTCTCTTTAGCACATTCCATCATTTATATTTCTCATTCTCTTATAGCAAATGTTTGGCCCTTCTGATAAAGAGGCCTGCATAGGCATAATGTTTCATAGGTCTTTGTACCACATGTTGATAAGTGATGCGGGACGGGAAAAAAGGATGCCAATGATATTTTATATTTATATTCAACAAACTGATTAGTAAATTATTTTAATTAAGAGAAAAATATTTTCTAGATAAATTATATGATAAATAAGATTTTTGAATCCCGTAAATTAAGATATTTTAAAATTAAATTAAATTGGATCGTATGATAAATAAGAATTTATCAATTTAGATTAGGGCGTCAATTTAAATTCAATAAATCAGATCCGAGATTCAGGAATTTAGGACAGACGTCTCACAATTAAGTCCAACAGTAATTGACACGCAAAAAACTATCGGAGTCGCACAGTTAGAGCTAAATAAATAATTCAAATCAAGCGAATAATTTATATTGAAGTCAAATAATCAGCTTAATGAGATTCGGGAAAGAATTTACCAGCGATTTGAATCGAAGAAGAGTCACTTACGATGATTAACTGATCTGATCAGAGGCGACGCACGAATAACGCGCAAACGGCGCGAGGGCGCGACGGGCAGGCGCAGAAGCGCAACGGGCAGGCAGGAGCTCGCAGGCAGGGT
>JAEMOT010001567.1:50988-93196 GCA_019297695.1 Apostasia ramifera | reverse complement strand
ACGTCGACGAAGGCGAAGGCAGTGCGAGCAGAGCAAGCTTCGGGGCTAGGTGAATGCGCAAAGTTTTTTTTTTTTTTTTGAAAAGTGGATAACTAGGCTAATTTGAGGATTCTCACCAGAGGCTAACCCTACCCTTTCCTTCACCGGAATATCGACCCCTTAATCTAGGCTCTGAGAAAACTCAAACATAATTTCATTCATCAAAAACATACTCTATTTTACAATATAAAGCGACCTCTTTATATAGAGAGATCCCATGTAGAAATTTGAAAATATTAAATGCAGAAAATAAAATACCAAATAAATAAAAGCAAATATGGAACTAATTCTATTACAATAAAATAAAATCAGCTCCAAATGTGGTGAGTTTTCAAATCTTCCAGATATGCTCTGAATCAAATCAAATCAAATTTAAATAAAACTAATATGGAAATCTCTAATAGCTTTAATTAATTTGAATTTGAATTTTGATTCAGCACATGACGTCATCCTAGCCATCCGATTCGATGCTGATCTGTGTCCCCACCAATTCTCCCCATGTGGGAGGAACTCGACCCCGTCGAGTATGAGTCATGCGATTCGTGTGTATCCGAGTGGGTCAGATCAATTGTAACAGCCTCCTGAAAAAGTAAAATTCTCCACCGAACTAAATATCACTGATAATTGAATTCTATTAAAATTACTTGCTCAACAAGTTTATTCAATTAGCTCTAAAATTATTGAGGTGGATTTTGGCTGTGGACTCTCGTGGGTAAAGCTATACTAAAAGAGAATAAAAGGCTATTGCTTCACTGGGTATTACTGTTGTGTCCTGATAACCAATAGATCTGAAATATTGAAAGTATCAACTATTCCCATGATCTAATAATAATATTCAAACTTATTCAGTTGACCCAGTTTAATAAAAATTTTAAAATAAATTAAATTAGAGATTTAATTATCTTAAATTATCATAATAAAATATTTAGAAAATTTTTCTACACTTAATTATAATAGCTCACCACTAATTTTACTGATTTCATTTATTTTATAATATATAAATAAAGAAATTGACATATGCAATGAACTAAAATAAAATAAAATACAAATACTGACTAGACTCAAACCTACGATATTAAAAAAATAAAATGTATGTAAACTAGATTCTGATTATAGGCATATGGAAAATACGTCAGAGTCACAAGAGACGCGGTTCCTAATAGGTACCATAAAGTCCTCCAGAAATATCTGGCAAACTGTACAGCACACCAATTAGATGCTCGCGTAGCCCACCACTCAGTCTCATGCGTCATCTGCCTACATTATTCTATAGGTGTCGAATTTTCACAAAATCTAGGATATGCATAAGTATGCTTAACTAGATCGAACCTATTGACTTCATAATAATTGTGATGATTGCAGCCTATAATCATCTCAATGTGATCGATAGTGTTATTAATACAGTAAGATGATTTAGTGGTTCTTATCGAATCTATGATCTGTTTTTCTTTATAACTCAGCTCTATGATTGTTTTCTCAACTTGACTTTCAACTTCTATCATATAACTATTTTCCTCGTGCATCTCATCCTCGTACTTTTCATACTCTTCGGCTAAACTAGGATCTGCTATATAAATGGATATAGGTAAAAAATCAAGTTCCAATGCTTCAGGAAGAATGAAGGTCGCCGTGAAGGACTCATTCAAAATTTCTTTCATGAAGAAACTAGATTGGTCACCTATAGTCTCAATAGGTCTGGCAATGTGAGTAGGAACTGGCGCAAATGATACTAATCTAGGGTCATGTTGCTTATTAGGTGTAGATATGCGGTCAAACCTTGCGATAAGTTCGGTCAACATAGCTTCTAATTTGGGATCCATGGAAATAGGGAAATTAGACTTAGTGAGTATATGCAAACAGAAATAAATATATCTAAATGCACCCTATTCCAACCATGTTCTGATACCAAGTTGATGCGGGACGGGAATAGGGATGCCAATGATATTTTATATTTATATTCAGCAAACTGATTAGTAAATTATTTTAATTAAGAGAAAAATATTTTCTAGATAAATTATATGATAAATAAGATTTTTGAATTTCATAAATTAAGATATTTTAAAATTAAATTAAATTGGATCGTATGATAAATAAGAATTTATCAATTTAGATTAGGGCGCCAATTTAAATTCAATAAATCAGATCCGAGGTTCAGGAATTTAGGACAGACGTCTCACAATTAAGTCCAACAGTAATTGACACGCTAAAAACTATCGGAGTCGCACAGTTAGAGCTAAATAAATAATTCAAATCAAGCGAATAATTTATATTGAAGTCAAATAATCAGCTTAATGAGATTCGGGAAAGAATTTACCAGCTATTTCAATCGAAGAAGAGTCACTTACGATGATTAACTGATCTGATCGGGGGCGACGCACGAATAACGCACAAACAACGCGAGGGTGTGACGGCAGGCGCNGTCGCCGGCGCTCGCCGATGCTCTGCGGGCCGGCTGGAGGGCGGAGATGCGAGCGACGTCGACAAAGGCGAAGGCGGTGCGAGCAGAGCAAGCTTCGGGGCTAGGTGAATGCGCAAAGTTTTTTTTTTTTTGAAAAGTGGATAACTAGGCTAATTTGAGGATTCTCACCAGAGGCTAACCCTACCATTTTCTTCACCGGAATATCGACTCCTTAACCCGAGTCTAGGCTCTGAGAAAACTCAAACATAATTTCATTCATAAAAAACATACTCTATTTTACAATGCAAGGCGACCTCTTTATATAGAGAGATCCCATGTAGAAATTTGAAAATATTAAATGCAGAAAATAAATACCAAATAAATAAAAACAAATATGGAACTAATTCTATTACAATAAAATAAAATCATCTCTAAATGTGGTGAGTCTTCAAATCTTCCAGATATGTTCTGAATCAAATCAAATCAAATTTAAATAAAGCTAATATGGAAATCTCTAATAGCTCAAATTAATTTGAATTTGAATTTTGATTCAACACATGTCGTCATCCTAGCCATCCGATTCGATTGTGATCTGTGTCCTCACCAATAAGTATCCACTAGATTACTCATTTGGTTTAAGTATGTTTTGGGGATGTTATAAATGTTTTTGAAGAGTGAAAATTATTTTAAAGTTATGTAAAATAAAGTTATTTAATTATTGACAATTGTGTAGGATGTGATATAAAATTAATTTTAAAGTTGGAATTTGTATAAGATGTGAAATAAAATTGATTTTTAGTATTTGAATTAGTGTATGGCGTGAAATACATATAAAATATTGATGAAAGTGTTTTTGGAGGAGTTTGGGTAATTTTCGGCCCAAGCCTTTGTAAGTGTTAGATTTTCTTCGAGTAATCGCAAATACAATTAAAATGTACTTAGTATTAGGTGCTTTGTGTAATTCTTAGTATTATTTGCATCGTCCTGTTATGTATATAGTAGTAGGATAACAATGTTAGAATTCCTTATATCTTTGGACACAAGGGCTTGCTTGCTATTGGTGTGTCATGGTCTGGGACATTTTCATGAACCACTTTATGGCTTAAATATTATTGTTTGTTTGAATTCTTATCATCTTTATATTGTTATCTTTATTTGGGCATCATTTGCATGTTTCTTGCCATCTTGGACCAACAAATTTTGGACTCTTCATCAACTGGTGATTATTTATTTTTAGGTCAAATGTATCTCTAATTTTTCTCGAGTCAAAATTGATGTGGCATGACAAATATGAAAGGGAAGAAAATCAAAAAGTAAAAAAGACTAAGAAATAGGGAAAAAAAGAGAAAATATGGGAGGAACTTAGAAATAATTTTGTTCTATTTTCAAAGAGTAGTCATTACAAAGATACAAGGCTTTTTATAAAACTCTAGCTTCAATAAACTAGAGAAATTAAAGGCTAATAATAAAATAATAATAACTAATAATTGAAAGAGACTGAATACTCGAATATTTGAATTCTTATTACTAAACATTTAAATTTTCAACATATCATCTTCCTTCTCTTATAATTAAAGAATTAAATGCTTATATAGGATTATCCAGAACCACCTTATCTTTAGGATTATCTTGATTTACATCATGCTTTTGTTCTTCAAAAAAACTTGACTTCATCGAGCAGCCATATGAACACAACTGGAGGAGGTTTAGTATCAAAGATTGATCTGATATTATTTGTAGCCCAATCTGTTACTAAACTCATTCTTCATTGTATGTGTTTCTAAAAAGCAGTACTTTATAAAACAAAGAGCATAAATATGCCATGGTTAAATATTAAATCATTCAAAATTTAAATAAAATTATTCTCTAATTGTTTATATAATTTTAATAACTTTGCATTAAGTCTAAATTTGTAAAATTGAGGAAGAATTCAATGACTATAAAGAGAATAAATGTGGCTATTAAATTTGATAGTCCATATACAGAAGAAATTATCATGATAGAAATTTTGTAGTCTTAAATGGTTATAGCAATTCTTTCAAATTTAGGACTCCATCTGTGCGATATTTTATGTTATAATGTGTTAGTATCAAAAATATTTTTTGTTTACTTGTTAAGTTTTATTCTCTCTGGTTTTTACTTTCTTTGATATTTTAATCATAAGCTCAACTTGGGTGAAGCTTAGGGGAGACAACAACTCCCTAAGGACTTATGTTAGAAGAGTGTTGATTTTGCCCAGCAAACACCATTTTATCATTACTAATAACAGTTTATATTTTCATCCCCAACAGTTTTAATCTGTCAACAATCATCTCTTTTAGAATTTCTTTTAAATTCGCATTGACGTTGTCATCCAATTCTTCATTTTCATCTTGATTGTTTGTAAAATAAATATGTTTTGAGTAAAAAGTAAAAGATTAATAATCAATACCTTCAATAAAATTAATGCAAGTATTGTCTTGAACTGAGTTGTCATATTTTCTCAAATTTTTAATATTATTCTTGGAGTCCACGATAGGATCTTTATATCTCTCTAGTCGATTCTGAGTCTTATTCAACGGATTACAATTTATACTAAATAATCTCAGGAAAACCTGCATATTGTTTCAAGAAACTTCTTCAGTTGTATGATTTCATTATATTTCGTAATAATTAGTTGGTGTATTTATCGTATATTTGAATTTAATTATTTAATTACTAAAAGAGGATCATAATTTATTGAAATTTAAATATATAGTATTTATTTTATTAGAAAGTAAATATTTGAGAATTTAGAGAGTTTATTTATAATCTTTGAATTATTAGTAGTTATTTATTTATTTTTGGGACATTTACCTTATAGCTTTCGAAACTTCAAATATTACATATATGCCACTCATGTCACAAATTTTAAACTATGTAAAAGCATGTATTTGAAAAATGATACAATATTGAAAGTTTTGGATAACCTGTATGTAAATGTTCCTTTATTTTATTAGTTTTTGATTTCTTTAGTTTGTTGAGGTTATGTTCTATAAGTATGCCTTGTATTTTTGTAATGAGTATAAATGGAATAAACTGCTCTCTAATTTTTATGGTTTAGCAAAAAAAAAATCAGAAATAAAAAAAACTGAACCAAACTTGATTAAATCAAACCGAAGTTTTCGGTTAACTGAACTGATATGTTAGGGTTAGATTTTCATTTTGTAGAAACCAATAGTTTTGGTTTAGAGTCAGATTTTTAATATAAAAAACTGACGATTAATCAAAACGTTTTACCCAATATATTAATCTATTGTGCTAGACTATTTTATTAAATATATCTTATATTATCATAATTATAAACATGTAAATAGTGATAATGTGAAATATATTATTCTCCCTTATGTTCATTTGTACGTTCACACATATATAAGAATGTCCAGCTAACTAGTCACTTATAGTTTTTTTACTTGGGTGTTAGCATTAAAAGTTTTTAATAAATAATACCTTAAATTGATTAATTTATAAATTTAATATTAAACTTCTATTATTTAATATAAAGGGTAATATTATTTTTATAATTTAGGTATAACAAATTTTTTGAAATATTTCATTAATATTATTGATAATATTTATATTTAGTATTATTATGAATATTCTTTTAGTAAGTCAATTCAAAACGTTTGTATGGTATATTAAGTTTTTGAATAATATGCAAAATTCATAATATGTTTTGAGATAGAAAATGCATGATTAAAAATTGATATTGCAGTTAACTGATCGAAAAATTTGGTTAACCGAATAATCGGTTAATTTTTAGATCAGTTCTGGTCTAGGTTTTTGATATTGAAAAATCGATGGTACAGCTTTGGTTTTGATTTTTATATTTTGAAGCGGTTAACCGATCTTGATCACCTCTACTAATTTTGTCCCATTTGTTGCTAGTCCTCTCCAAGTTCTTCTGTTCCCTTTCTTATTTGTAGTGCTACATCAAGAACTTTTTTCTGCATACATACTGACACTTCTAAAAACATATGCTCTTCAGACAATTTCACATTGGCTTATTTGTACATATATGTTGTACCTTTGTCATGTGTATGCTTTTAGGTTTACAAGTCGTGTCTAGATCCGGTCAATAGGCTGCCAGCCTGCCAAGGAACAAAGGCTTTTTGATAGGTTTCTCTCTTGAATTTTCCCAACACATGGGTGCAGCTGGCTTGAACCGAGCCTGCATTTACTTAGTCCAAGCTCATATAAAGCCCAAGCTTCATTTTCACATTAATTGAACTAATTTAGTTCAAGTCAAATCCTGGTCATGCCCTGCCTGCGCCATGGCTGGCCCTACATTGCCCGGGTTTACTAGTGTCCCTGTGTCCCTTGGTATTTAATTCCACATTCTTGCAATCTTTTTGTGCTTGGATTGTTAGGACTTGTGGCTGATCATTTTTCCGAGTGTTGTCAGTCAATCGAATGTTAAGGAAGCTGGTTCCAGGCACTATTGGCACTAGCTTTCCATCAACTTGTTAGGTTTTGGTGATTAAGGTACATGACAGAGGAGGCTTTTTACCATAGGCATTTTCATTCAGTGGAATGAATTTTTCTGAAGTTTTGATGCCATTTTTAGCCAAGTTATGTTTGAGTATGTTCAATAATAAACTATGATATTTGTATTTCAACTTCACTAGTGTCTTGCACTTGCAGTTCTTTTCTATATTTGTGATGGGCTGTCACTTAAATTTCCAATATTTTCTATTTTCAGGGGGCCCAAATCCTGCCGGACAACCAGTAAGTGGAATTAGTTTTCCTTCTCCAACACAGGCAAACCCTTTTGGTCAAACCAGTGCATTTGGCCAAACTAGTGCATTTGGCCAAACCAATGCATTTGGTCAGCCCGCTTCAAATCCTTTCTTGTCTACTGCACCCTCAAATCCTTTTGCCTCTAAAACTCCTTTTGGCTCTACTGGTTTTGGATCTTCATCAAGTTCAATTTTTAGCTCACCCTTCTCTTCATCCTCAACAAGTCCTTTTGGCTCAACTCCTTCTACCACTTCACTGTTTGGGACCCCCACCGTCGCTGGATTTGGGTCTACTACGTCTTCTTCAATTTTTGGTGGGGGAAGTGCTCCTGCGTTTGGCTCCTCCTCACCTTCGCTTTTTGGCTCATCAGCATTGGGGTCAACTTCTTCTTTTGGATCTGGCTTAGCATTTGGCAACACCCAGTCATCTGGACTATTCTCTTCCACTCCGTCCATTGGGCAATCTCCGTCACCTTTTGGGCAGTCTATTGGGTTTCAACAAAGTACGCCAGCTTTTGGTTCAAGTCTTTTCAACACACCATCAACTGGCTTTGGTGGTAGCTTATTCAGCAGTTCAACGCCTGCATTGAGCAATCCTGTTGGATTTGGCCAAACAACTGTAAGTTCTTTAAATATAGTTTTTATTTTTAACTCTGCACGTGTTCTTATATGTATCATTTTAGAGAACTAGCTGAATTATTTCTGCAATCCTCACATTTCACTTCGTTTCAGCCTTCTGCTCTTGGGCAGACATCAAGTGCATTTCCTTTTAACATGGGCCAGACTCAAACAGGTAAAGCAGCTCATAGATAGTGCCTTTATTTTTGTTTTGCTTTCAGTTTCATTTGGTTAACTACTTTGTTATGTCGCTTAGTCACAATTATCCCAGTCAATGGATATGGATACAGTTTCTTTTTTTAATGTTAATACAATTTGCTTATACTCCATTTTATCTTCTTACCTTTTACCATTTAATTTTAGCTGGTTCTGGTGGGTTTGGCAGCTTTCCGAACACCTTTAATCAGGGCACCTTTCTACCAAGGTATGCTGTACTTCTCTTCTATTTTTATATGATTTTTTAAAAAAATTGTTGTTAAGTTGCTTTTAGGTTAAATATTGTGGATTATTTGTGAATGTAGGGAAGTTTTGGGAGTTAGTTTTGGTGGGGTTAATTGGCGCCTGTTTACCTTTTTTTAACTCTGGGATTAAGGAGTATAGCACTTTGGGGCTGTGCTTTATTTCTGTTCATTTTCTTTATGAATAATACTGGCTTCAAATTTGTTGTCCCTTTTTTATGTGAAAATTGGTCCTTGGATATTCTTAGGTACTGCTTAACTCCAGGTTTACTTTTGGAATGAAAACAGTTTTTCCTTAATAATTATTAATAAGGATCAACATAAAGGATTTCTCATTATCATCATGGTGTTTGACTAGCAGCTGAGGAATTTGTCCTCATGACATGTGTCCGATTTGCATGCTGTCATGTTGTAGAGAAAATTTCTTCCCTTGTTTTTTGATAAACTTTAGAGAAAATTTCTTCCCTTGTTTTTTGATAAACTTTAGAGAAAATTTCTGGGGAAGAACATTTAATTTTCTTTCCAATTTTAGCTATTTTTACAATACTTCTTTTCAATCTAAATCGTATCACTATACTTCATTTTTACATTGCATTTTGGAATTTGATAGCAGCTGGTTCTAATTGGAGTCATCTCATAAAGTTTGGAACCCAATTTGTTTGGAATGTTGTCTTTTGGCAGTTCACTTGGATTTATTTCTGTTCATTTTCAATATGAATAATACTGGCTTCAAATTTGTTATGTCCCTTTTTTATGTGAAAATTGGTCCTTGGATATTCTTAGGTACTACTTAACTCCAGGTTTACTTTTGGAAAGAAAACAGTTGTTTCCTTAATAATTATTAATAAGGATCAACTTAAAGGATTTCTCATTATCATCTTGGTGTTTGACTAGTAGCTGAGGAATTTGTCTTCATGACATGTGTCCGATTTGCATGCTGTCATGCTTTAGAGAAAATTTCTTCTTTTTTTTTTTTGATAAACTTCACAGAAAATTTCTGGGGAAGAACATTTAAGTCTCTTTCCAATTTTAGCTATTTTTACAATACGTCTTTTCAATTTAAACCGTATAATTATACTTCAGTTTGACATTGCATTTTGGAATTTGATAGCAGCTGGTTCTAAATGGAGTCTTCTAATAAAGTTTGGAACCCAATTTGTTTGGAATACTGTCTTTGGCAGTTCATTTGGATTTATTTTGCGTGGAACTGAAATTGTTCTGACAAGTATATCTTGTTCTGTTTTATTTTGACCCACCAACCAAGAAGTGCATGTAGGGCTGATGATTTTTTTATTCACACTGTCGTCAAAACATCCATTTTTATTTGCTAATTTTTATCTGATGATTTGATTCTCGGTGGTTTTCTATTTTACCTTCCTGTGCTGCAGTGCTGCTGTTCAGTCTAATATTGTGATGCAACCAACCTCCATCACAAATCCTTTTGGGACACTGCCTTTGATGCCTCAGATGTCTATTGGTCGTGCAGGCTCTGCTTCATCAGTACAATATGGAATTTCTAGCATGCCTGTAAGTTTTGCAGAGTTGCAATCTATTAAATGTTGTGACTGGTTTATGTTTGTATGCTGTGTTTTTTCCAATATATTTCTTCTGTCAGATGAAATATTTTTGTTTTTTTCTGCTTGCTTTAAGGAATAGTTTCTTTCATTAGCTGCATTTTGATTAATGTTTCTGACGTTTTGCAAAGTTTAATTCTATTAAATGTTGTAACTTGTTATGTTTCTATGTTGTCCCTTATATTTCTTCTGTCAGATGAACTGTTTTCTGTTTTTTCCTGCTTGCTTTGAGCAATAGTTTCTTTCATTAGTTACGTTTGTATTAACTTTTCCAATCTTGTTGCACAGGTTTCTGAAAAAACAGCTCATGTAAGACTTTCAACCTTAGTGGTTCCCAGACACGTGTCACAGAGAAGACTGCGTTTACCAGCTAGGAGATATCATCCTAAAAGTGATAGGGAAAGGGTGAATCTTTTTCTTAAAGCCACAATTTGAAGTGTTTGGTTTGAACTTTTTATTGTTTTGAAATGCCTTTTTGATTTTATTAGTTGATTTCTTTCCTTTAAACTGAATGCTCTTTTCATTTTATGATTTTTTAAGAAGGAAGCATCTATGATTGGTCCTATCAATTTCTCAGGTACCGTTCTTCAGTGATGATGAAACAGTGCCAACAACTCCGAAGGCGGATGCTCTTTTTATCCCAAGGGAGAATCCAAGGGCACTAATTATTCGTCCAATTGAACATTGGACCTCTATGAAAAGTGCTGATATGCAATCAATACAGAAGAACACTGCTCGTTTTGCTAATGTGAATGGTAAATTCTAATGTTGTAGCTCCTGTTTTTTGAGTGTATATTTGGCTGATAGCAATAACTTACCCTCGAGATATTTGCTGTCACTCGATTCCATTTTCTTCAGGTGGAGTCTCAGAAATGCCATCAGCTCCAGTTTTTGATGAATCCCATGGTGAAGATCTTGATGGTAATCCAGCTTATGTTGTGCTGTACACTTTAACGCTTAATGTTCTTCTGGACAGTTGCTGGTCAATGGTTGTCATACCAAAAATGTGTTATCCTATTCTCTAGGGGTGTACATTAAATGGTTCAAACTGAAAAACCAAACTGATTCGATCAAATTGTGGTGTTTCTTTTTGGTTTAGAGTCCGTCGGTTTCTTTTATTGTTTGATTATATTTTCGGGTCCGGTTTCATATATTTGAAAATCGAACTAATTAAATTAGCCGAATATGACATACCAATGGCACCATTCATTGATCTATTGTGGGGTCAGGATCATGTATCAGCATATATATGAAAAGTAGAAATCTTTCTATTTGATAGATTTCCTCATTTTGTTCTTAGCAAGATAAATGTTTTTTGTTTCTTTGGAAAGAGATAAATGTGTTTTCTAGTATAATTTATTTAATCATATTCAGTGTAATAGTTTGATTTTTCTTTTTTTTAAAAGTATGTTGTTCACTTGCTATTTTCATGTTTATGTTCCTTGTTTTTGCATTTATGAAATCCTTTAGTTGTGTTTTATATTGTTGTAAGAAGTTTTAGGTTTTTTGGATTTTTTGAGATAAACAATTAAATACAGAGGAAAGTATGGTTTTGATCAAATTGAACCAGCCAAATTTTATCTGGTTTATAATCTTATTTGGTTGATTTTTTTTTTAAATTCAAAACTGAAGTCGAAATTTGTTTTCGATTTGGTTACTTAAACTACAGTGTTGTCCTTTAATGGTTTAGTGAGGACGTAGCAGCTTCATTTTATGTACAAGTTATTCATCAAGCTCCATGCTGCAAAGATATGTCACAAGTTGAATCTGAGTTGATTAAAATTTGTTGATTTCTTACAACTAATGAGGATAAATCTTTTTAAAATAATTTTATCAATCTGAGTGAGATTGATAGTAGTATAACTTTTTGTGAACTTTGAAACAAAGTATTTATTCTTGGACAATTGCTATATATTACACAAAATTTTGAATATTTACACCTATCTTCTTCAAAAAAAATTGAATTATAGAGTGCTATGTATTTGAATGTGGCATAATATTTAAAATTTTGTGTGGCTTTGAAATTTGGACTTGCTACTTACTGAATGTCGGTGAGCATCGATAATTACTCAATATTTAGCATGGTATGTATTTTGAGTTGAGCTTGACAGTTTGTTAGGCCTAGTTACGCCCTATTTTTACATCTCGTATGTTTATTAAGGTGATTTCAATCCATGATCTAAACTGATTCAGAAAATAGTGTGTTTGCAGCACTAGAGCGTGAATGTGAAGGTAAAAAGACGTTTTTGAAAAGGCCGTATTGTTGATTTAAGTTTTTTTTTTTTTTTTGATGAAGGTTGATTTAAGATTGTTATATATATAGATGTGTGTGTGTGTGCATATATATATATATATATATATATATATAGAACTAAAAAATTCTTTTCATATATGCTTTGTAGAGTAGCTGAGAAAGCTTCACTTTCTTGTTGTGGCTATAAGTGGAAACTTGATTCCTTTATTGCATACTAATTCTGGTTCTGATTGACAATATCTTAATGGCTTTATCGTTCATCTTGAATCTTGATCTCTGCAACTTCGGCAATTAGCCAATTATGTCTGCTGGCCTTGTGCTAGCAGCGTGACTAGGGACTTCGTGAGAATTTATTTTAGTTGTAATATAGCTGCTTTTATAGCTTTTTTTTTTAATTATCATCTTCATCTTATTTTTTTTAATTATCATCTTCATCTTATTTTTCCTTTGCTATTTGCAATCTTGCAGAAATTCCCCTTGAGAACGGTTATTCCAAGGAGCAAATACCATCAAAATCCTCTCTGTTGTCAAATGGAGTTCAAGAAAACGAAGTTGAAGAGGAGAAAGAATCTTATTTCCCATCATACCGTTGGAAGGCCGGTGGTGCTGCCATCCATCACGACCAAGGCGCTGATGTTGAAGCTAGGATGCCTAAGCTGTGCCACAGTGACTACTACACCGAACCGAGTATCCCGGAGCTGGCTGCAAAAGAACGTGCTGACCCAGGGTGTTGTTGCCGAGTTAAGGATTTTGTTGTTGGGCGCCATGGATATGGAAGCATTAAGTTCTTCGGTGAGACTGATGTGAGAATGCTTGACCTCGAGTCAATAGTGCAGTTCAACCATCGTGAAGTTATCGTCTATAGGGACGAAAGCAAGAAGCCTCCTGTCGGTGAGGGGCTCAACAAACCATCTGAGGTTACTCTTCTCAACATCAAGTGCATGAACAAGAAGACAGGGCAACTGTACACTGAGGGACCAAGGGTTGAGAAATATCGAGAGATGCTGATGAAGAAGGCCCAAGAGCAGGGTGCTGAGTTTGTATCCTTTGATCCTATCAAAGGAGAGTGGAAGTTCAGAGTGAAGCACTTCAGCCGGTATGAGCTCAGTAGTGGGGAAGATGATCTGGATGTTTTAAGTTGCCATAAACACAACCAAGTAAGTGAAGATTTTGTAATCTAACTGTCTGCATTACTCAAAAGGGTTGATGCTTTTTTATTTAAAAAAAAAGGGTTGATGCTTTCTGCCTTTTCCTTCAAAGGCCCCAGTTAAGATTTTTAGATTGTAAAGAAGCCACTGTAGCATATGTAGAATTTATGGCTTCATTTTTGTGGCTGCTCTTGGTGTTCGTTTTATCAGTTTGGGCTCTACGTTTTTGTGGTTATTATGTATATGAATGCGTTTTTTCTTAATGAAGTTCGCACAGGTTTATGATCGGGATTGAAAGCACTTTGTTTGCTTTTCGCCTTCAAAATTGTATGAAGGTTAAGCTCAACTAGTAATCTGGCCTCTTTTTAGAAAAATTATTGGGTTCAAACAACTAACAGCCGGGTTGTTTGGTGCCAAATAGGAGCAATAGGGTGGGCGGGAGCACCTATTGTCAGCGTGTTGTAAGAAGCAACTCAGAAATGTTGTTTCTTTGTTAGTTACTTAGACTCAGATAAAAATTTGGTGATTGATAAAGCGTAATGAAAATAAAGGATTCATGTAGCCGACCCTACCTAGTGGGATTAAGGTTTGGTGGTTGTTGTTGTTGTATGATCATGCAAAATATTAAGAAGCATTTTTATGTTTATGGTACTATATATTATCAGTTTTTGTTTATCGTTAATTGCGTCGTGTGGCCATACAGAGCAAAAGTTCTATGCTTTGTATGGCATATGAAGCAGTGCATTGCAGCAGGATCTGCTTGCTCAGTTTGTTACGCCTCGCCCCTATTGGGTGTTGAGCAACAAGGGTTGTCTGAATTCTTTTTTTTTTTTTTTTTTTTTGATAAATAATTCAATAATTTTTTTATGGCATTTAACTCAATGATTTATATTTCTTATAATACTTGTTTGCAATAATGTGTACACTGCTTAGCTGATATTGGAAAATCAAGTGAGAATTATTGTGAAGCAAATGAATGAGTTGCAAATTGCAATAACTTTTTATGACAGTTAGCTGATATGTTGGTTTTTATATTGTGATCCGTAAGAATATTGTTGAGGTTAGAAATCAATCAGAGGATCGAAAAAGGGATTTTTTACGTGGAAAATCGACTGGACGGAAAATCACGGCGCTGTTTGGGCGGATTCCAAAGATTTTCACTGTGTAATTGCTTTTTTATAGGATTACAATAGTGAAGTAGGGAGAAAATTGAGCAGAGAGAGTTGAGTAGAGAATGAAAAGATTTTACCATTTTTTTTATTATAATGAGATTTTATATTCTGATTTGATCTCTGGAGAGTCATTTTAAAGGAATGGGCTTCATCTTTGGTGTCAGGCCAATGATGTCTGCTAGGCTGACGCGTCATGGTCTCGGTTGCACGGATAGTACTGTCCAGGTGGAGGGGAGCTAGGCCTCTTAAAAGCGTTATGGAGTCTTGTCCTCATGTCGTGTGTGGGCACTTCATCATGGGTCCTTCGGCATGGGCTCTTCGACAACAACCTTTCGCCTGGGAGTCCTCTTTTCGACTTTCATTCGCCGTTGAGCTCTTGTGACGCATGCCACGTAGGTCTCCACGTGTACGTTCCAGATGCGGCGCGCGGATCCGGATATAACAAATATAATACAAGATTAATCTCTCATTTTAGAATATATTTATGATTCATAGATTTAACTTGAAGCGCTTGCCAAAAATACGTCCACTGTTAAGTTTTCATCAAGCTTGAAAGCCCTGCCATGGTGTGGAGAGACTCTTTAAGATAAGAGAAAATAAATCAATATAAATCCTATTCAATTATATTATGCCAAAAATATAAAATATAAATATAGAAGAAATGCCTTAGCATGGGAAAAAGGTTCTAGTCAATTAAGTATTAGTGGCCAGCTCAAAAAAAATGAAAAGTTTCAATAATATTGCTATATGAGGCGTGATGAGATAACAGTTGAAATAAAAAGAAAATAAATAAGAATACTCATAATTTTGCCTATATTTGAATGATGGGTGAAATCTCAACAACTCATTTTTTATGAAAAAGTAAAATAGCAAGTTTTCATGATTTAACGATAATTTATAAAAGTAAAAACAAGTTATTTTTTAGGCATAACTAGTAGAGATTTTCTAATGAATAAACGAGATACAAAAGAAGCATTAAAAATGCTTCTAATGCTTAAGGAAGAGGTAGAATAGCAAGGCTTGATTAGAAATTTTGAGCAAATAAATGATAATGAATAAGATTCAATGAAAATATATATAAAAATAAGAAAAATAGTCAAGATTAAGAAGTAAATAATTAACAAAACCACAGAGACAAATAAAATCAATTTAGAAAGGGGATTAAGAAAACTTAATTCCAACTAAATTAAAGGTATTTTAGAAAAAAGATGAGTAAAAATTTTAGCAAATAAATGTAAAATAATAATTACAAAATAAAGTTCATATCTTCTCTTGGACTTGAACGATACTTATCAGATTGAATGATTAACCTGATTGCACACTAAATAAGAGAATTAGTTCATTGATCCTAAAGTAATTATATTTATCAAAATCAATAGGGTTTAATAATTATCATCATAAATCTCAAAAAAAACTCATTCTTAAGCTTAGTGTAGAGCATTGGGACTTAATTATTATTGAACTAATTCAATCAATCATTTTGATTTTTTTTTAAAAAATTTTTGTTTGATTGATAAAAATGAGACACTAATCACTGAAATGCTTTACTTATAAGATGGCAATGAGGAAGAAATACTCACTGATGGGTGAAAGGGTAAATACATTTTAAAATATTTAAAATATGAAATATATATAAATTTAAATTAATCTGCACCTGCAGGTCTCGCACTGCCTTACCTCCACTGCTTAGCTTGAAATATGCTTCACAGCACATTTTGTTACAATTAATTGACTGAAAATTGCTGCAAGTATTTTTTTAAAAAAAATTGCAATAAATTTTTTTTTTTTTTTGATGCAGAATTGCTACAAGTATTCATAAGAGATAGTTCCTCAATTTAAATAATTAAATCCAGCAAAATTATTACTCCAATCAATCTACAGAAAGGATGGATGCCGCTAACTCCGAGGTCACAGATTACTGCCGGCGCAGATGACTCCGTTAGTCTCCTTTAACGGCCGTTAACTGATAGAACGACTGGCACAGGCCCATCCGACGGTCATTATCCTCTCTCGTCGGACACGTGTCAGTTGTCCTCCTCCAGGGCCGCGATCCCAGCAATCCCTCAATCTGCTCTCCTCCTCCCTCAAAACAGCCAGCGCAGAAGGGAGAGAAAAAGGGTGGGCGAGAGGGAGACAGAGAGAGAGAGAGAGAGAGAGATGAGAGAGCAGAAGAAAGAGTGAGGTGTTCTCGCTGGCGATGGGCGGCGGGGGGTGCTGGTTGGCTGCGTCGATGTTCCCGGACGAGGTGTGGGAGTACGTCTTCTCCTTTGTGGAGGCGGACAAGGACAGAAACTCCATCTCTCTGGTCTGCCGCGGGTGGTACCGGATCGAGAGGAGATGCCGGAGGCGGATCTTCGTCGGGAACTGCTACGCCGTCTCCCCTGTGGCGGCGCTGCGGCGCTTCCCGGAGGTGAGGTCGGTGGCCATCAAGGGCAAGCCCCATTTCGCCGACTTTAACCTCTTGCCGGCTGACTGGGGAGGAGGTGCCGCCGCGTGGGTGGAGACCTTGGCTGAGGCGTGCCCTCAGCTGGAGGAGCTCCGGCTCAAGAGAATGGTGGTCACTGACGATTGCCTTGAGCTCATCGCGAGGTCATTTAGGAGCTTTAAGGTGCTTTCGCTTGCATCTTGCGAGGGCTTCAGCACTGCTGGGCTGGCATCGATTGCTGCCAATTGCCGGTACCAGATCTATCCTACAAATTATTCTCCTCCCCATCTGTTGTAACTGTTTTCCCTATTAGTGATGTGATTTGGTCAGATGTGGTTACTGTGTGAAAATGTTTTATATTGCTGAGAGATTTTAAGAGATTTAGGATATTCTTGGCTTAGATCTTTGATGATTAGGTTCAGCTGCGCTGTCAACTGGTACTACTGTTCTTCTATGAGTTTGTTTCTGGTGTCTGGTTCGATTAAAATGAAGTGTAATTTTTCTCTTCAGTTGATTTGTTAGACGTGATGCATCTGCTCGGTTGATAAGAACGCAGTTTGCTTTGTTTTCCGCGGAGATGATTTACTGACTCCGGCTGTTTTTGAAACTAGAAACTTATGTGCCAAGGTCCATTTTAGAATTTTGTGGAGGCTTTAAAAAGTTAACAACGGAGACTTGTTTTCTTTTTGCTTGAAAGTGTTTTTCGTGGGGGTTAACCGGATCTCTAACTCCCTTGATCTGAAATAAATTTTGCTCATCATTGCCGAAGGATGTCTTTTTATTATTATGTCTGTTTACTTGAATGTGCCGTCATCTATGTTTGGCTACTAATCAGTCGTATTTATGGAGGTAGTCCCATTTTTGGCAATTAGGCTAGTTTTGTCATAAGCTTTTCCGTGGCATTATGATATGTTGTATAGCCGGTGTCTTCTCTTGTTTCATTCAAGTGTAGTTGCTCGGATTTGTGGATTTGTGGATTTGTTGAAAGGGAATGTTACCATTTCAAACTCCATTCACATTTCTTATGTTGAATGTGTTTCACCGCAGAGTTGGTAGAGTGTGATGTTTTTTCATGTTTGATTTGTTGATGTGCATTTATAGCTGTGCCTACATATTTCTCTTTATTTGATATACGTTGAGGAAGCATACTTCGTTGAAAAGACAATAGATGATGAATTTTGCCTCTAGTCTTTTTCTGCTTTTAACCATTGCTTAACATTCAGCCAGTTTTATTCCATTTGTTCATCATTTATCTGTCAAACTCTATGTGTGAATTTATTTATGTCTTCCAATTGTATTTCCTTTTTGTTAGTTCTTTAGCTTTAAATTGTCACGTAGCTTCTAGAGGATGCTCCAAATACATCATTCGTGATGTTTCAGTGGTTAATCTATTGTTCAGCTTCAGTGCCGTTATTTTGTCTATTTGGTGGTTTAGAGAAAATTGACAGTATAATTAGTTTTTTCTTCATAAAAATTGAAATTTTTGACAAGATGTTATGGATGATTTCCCAGCTGCATTACATTTGGTATTCCTTTATCTGGAGATGCAGAAATGAGTTGACAGTTGAACCCGTGTGATCTTTTTTGCTGATAGTAGTTGGCATTTCTTGATTGTCATGATTTTTAACTTCTGATGGGACGAGATATGCTCTGGCTTGGTGGTACTGTGAGCATGAACTTACTTCCCTTGCATATAAACCATAATGTATATTCTGAATTAGATTTCTATAGTTGTGTTGTAGAAATCGTCCATTATAAGTGCAACTGTTAGGGAAGCAATATACTCTTCCCTAATTTCTAGCCCAGTTTATTCTTTCACAATATGTAGAAGACTGGCATCTGGTTATGTTCTGGTTTTCATGCCTTTGTCTGTGCAGAAGCCTGAAGGAGTTGGACCTGCAGGAGAATGACATTGAGGATAATTGTAGTCATTGGCTGAGCCATTTTCCAGAATCCTTCACCTCTTTGGTGGCTCTTAACATTGCATGTGTTAATGAAGAGGTAAATTTCTCTGTCCTTGAGCGTCTTGTTAGCAGATGCTCCAACCTCAAGACCCTCAGGCTCAACCCCTCTGTGCCTCTAGAACGGCTTGCCAGCCTTCTCCGTAAGGCCCCACAACTGCTTGATCTTGGAACAGGCAGGTTCTCAGCGGAAGTTCGTCAGGAGCTGTTGGCCAACCTTGAATCTTCATTTGCAGGATGTAGAAATCTGAAAAGCTTGTCTGGATTTTGGGAAGGTATTCCTGTATATTTGTCAACCCTCTACTCAGTTTGTGATGGGCTCACCTCACTGAATCTGAGCTATGCTACTGTTCAAAGTCCTGATCTCACAATGCTTGTCGCCCGTTGTAAGAATCTCCGGCGGCTATGGGTATGAAATCATTCCTCATATTATTTTTTTTTCTATGAAGTACCCTCTGCAGTTTTTCCATTCTTTTCACTACCTTCTGACATTTGTACTACTGCTGACACTTTTACATTTCAATTATTCTGTACGAGGATAAGCAATTTCTGGCATTTCTGTAATTAACATGATCGTTAGAGGTTACTTGGATTAGTTTACTTCGAAGTAGAAAAAACAATTTTAACTGTTTCTCAGGTCATGGATCTCATTGAGGACGTTGGCCTTGAAGCAGTGGCATCATCTTGCAAGCTTCTCCAAGAATTGCGTGTTTTCCCTTTTGATCCATATGGTGCCGAACCTGTATCTTTGACTGAACGAGGGCTTGTCAGTATATCTGCTGGCTGCCCAATGCTTCACTCAGTTCTCTACTTCTGCCGTCAGATGACAAATACTGCACTCATAGCTGTTGCTATGAACCGTCCCAATCTGACATGCTTTCGACTTTGCATCATAGAGCCACACACTCCAGATTATCTTACCCTTCAGCCGCTTGATGCTGGCTTCAGTGCTGTAGTTGAATCATGTCAAGATCTCAGGCGTCTCTCACTTTCTGGTCTCCTAACTGACCGTGTATTCAAATCCATTGGAGCTAATGCACATCGAGTTGAGATGCTCTCAGTTGCCTTTGCTGGAGAAAGTGATTCCAGCCTTCATTATATTCTGTCAGGGTGCCAGAGCTTAAAGAAACTGGAGATCAGAGACTGCCCTTTTGGCGACAAGGCTCTTTTGGCCAATGCCTCGAAGCTGGAGACAATGCGATCCCTTTGGATGTCATCGTGCTCCGTAAGCTTGGGGGCTTGCAGATTGTTGGCAAAGAGGATGCCAAGGCTCAACGTGGAAGTTATTGACGAGAGGCAAGGAAGGCCTTTAGAATCCAGGCCTGATGACTGCCTTGTTGAGAAGCTCTACATATACAGGACAGTTGCTGGCCCGAGGTCTGACATGCCGGCGTGTGTTTGGACGGTATAAAGGTACGGATTTCTTTCCTTTCTCTTAATTTTCTTTTGATCAATCATTACAAATCAAGTTTGGTTATTGAATGGAGAATCAGCACCCATATGATTATCTGTTGTGTAGTATCAGTATGGAAGAGTAGAGAGATGCTCTGGTCTCCGGTGGTGGTATGAAAATCAATAAATGGATGAATCGAGGGATGTGTGTGGTGTCGCATTTTGTTTTACCGAGTAGTTGTTCAAGTTAAAAGAACTGCTTCCTAGGCCTTTTTACATGTATATTAGGCTATTTTTTTCCCCCAATTTAGGTAGTGTATTTGCCAAACTTGTACTCTAACCTTTTCGAAAATTCTGGATTTCTCCTCGAGTAGATTTTCTGTTGTGTTCCCATTTCTGTTCCTGTTTATGTAAGTGATTTACATAGCATGATTTCTGTCTTCTCTGGCGTGCGGTGTTACATTTTGTTTTGGCGACTTTTGATTACCATCAATTCTATTCGACTGAGATCCGTTTCAATTAGCTTACTCTTTTACATATATTTTATATGACATACTTCAACATATTTACCTTATACATAATTTATATGCTAGTTTATATGGTCACAAGAAAACCGACTTTAGAAAACGGTGGGCATGCTAACTTCTGTATTCAGCTTTTTCGGCATAGAGATGTTAACTTTTGGTTTACTCGAGTGGTCCTAATCCGATATCATATAGTGTGCAAATGGGAAATTAGTCAGGAATTGTGCTTTCTAGTTTCTATTTTGATGCTTGAATTCAAAATTTGTGTTGTACTTAAGACTGTGCTGTGGAGCTGGGTCAAATCTTGAGACCTTCTTGAGACTAAACAGAAATAGTTAGAAAAAGTTTGGTGGAATGAACCGCTGGGATGAATTCATGTCTCAGGAGTAGTGAAAGCGGCTGCTTTTGGCTCTGTATAACTTACCATCCAACAAAAAAAAGAGGGAGATTAAAACTGGCATGTAAATGATGACAGGGTATGGAACAATCACATATAAGTGCACACTGTTTGAACCCAATTAGGATTTGAAATTATTATTTTATTTTTTTATAAGATTCTAATTGTATTCAAAATTTGAGATTATTTCAAAAAATTTTAAAACAGTCCGTGGCGTTAGAATTATTGGTCAAAATCTATTGGGTAAATTACACTCAGGTTTCTGTGTTTAACGCTTGATAATGCATAGGTTTATATTTTTAAAATTTATTATTGGGTCATGGGTTTAATAAGTTATCAAATTATTTTTTTTTTATTTTTTATTATTAAATTCTTTTTAAAATTTTCATTATACTCCTTCCATTCTCTCTCCTCCCCATCTCCGCGTGCACGGGGATCGGGAGGAGAGAAAGAGGTGGCCTCTCTCCCTCCTCCCGATCCCCTTGCAAGCGCGAGGCTGGTCGCTCGGCCGCCGAACCAACCGGCTGCCGCGCGGCCTCGCGGTGTGCGAGGATCTGGAGGAGAGAGAAAGAGGGGTATAATGGTAATTTTAAAAAAAATTAATAATAAAAAAATATAAAAAAATTCATTTGGTAATTTATTAAAATTCAAGGACCTGATGTTATAACGTAGATTTATGTGTTATTAAGTTTTAAACTCAGAGATCTGAGTGTAATTTACTCAAACCTATTTATCAAATTGATTTAAGGACGATCAGTTGAACTTCTATATTTATTTCTTGCAATTTTTATGGGCTGTGGTAAAAATATTAATTAAATTTTAATATCAATTTACACAAATAATTGAATGGTCAGTTCATGATTGAATCGGTTCGACTAGCCGGTCTTGTTGTTGTTGTTGATATATTTGATTTTACTCAACCGTGTTTGATTTATTGTTACTGGTTGCGTTGCGATGGGGGAATATCAAATCTGTTTGTTTGAGATGTATATGATCTGACCTATGAATCCGACTTAAACCTAATCTGAAAATTTTGAATATGGGTCATGAATTTTGTCCTGTTTATTAAAAATATCGGGTTTAAATTGGGCATTTATCAAAAAATATATTTTATAAATGAGTCGGGTCGATTCACCAATCAGACTTATTTATTAATCTGGTAGGATTTGGGTTATGAATTTTGACTCATTTAATAAATAGGTTGAGTTCAAGTTGAGGGTATTCTGATCGAGTAGGATTCGGGTTCGATCCAAATCCGACTTGTCAGCCCATTTTGGCACCCCTAACTTAGATTTAAGTTATTATTTTATTTAATTTTCTTTTTCTGAGCTGTGGGATTTACATTTTGTATTAAGTATTCTATATTCATATAAAATACATTAGGCTGTGTGAAGTTTTATAAAAAATAATTTTTAATAAAATATTTTTATTTTAAAATTTAAAATAATAAATATGCTGAATTTAGTAATACAAACTGTGTATATTTTGAGTTTTATGTATTCAGGATAAATCGAGTTTGTGTGATTAAGACCGACAACGGGTCGTCGAGTTTGAGTTTATGTTCAAATTGAATCACGCTTAATTTTTAATTTTTTAAAATAAATATTTATTTTACTTATAATACATATTAAATAAATTTTTTGAATTAAATTTATATGTTTTACATATGTTATTATCTTACTGCAAGGTTGGTTCACCATTATTATTTTTTTGAATAATTACCTATATATTACATAATTTAATTTTATTTATGTCTTACTCATTTATTCTTAATTAATTACGCTATGCACACTCAAAACATTATAAAATTTTACGTACATACATTTTAACTTATTTTTATTATAATGAGTAATCATAATTTTTCAATGACCTAACTATAATTAAATTACAAAAAATCTGCGTCGTTCATCATATATATTTAAGAATATTTAAATATATTTTGAGTGAAAATCCTAAAATCTTAATGTTTAGGTGGCGGTAAAGGAAGAAGACATCCGCGATGTGAATTGATTTTAGGACAAATCAACGCTTTAGTATGGTATTGAGGAAGAGAAAAATATATACTATTAAGAGTAAAAATATAATTTTAATAATTTACTAACAGAATATTTTTTTTTTCAAGTAGATTTTGATTAAGTTTTAACTCAAATGTGTGTATGTAAGATTTTGTAATATTTTGAATGTGCATAATATAATTAACTAAGAATAGATGAGTAAGACATAAATTAAATTAAATTATGTGGCACGTAGGTAATTTTTTTTTTTTTCAAGTCAAAGATGCATCAAATTATACGACTTTGGGCGAGATTTAAGATCGTTCAAAGCTACTTTACAGCGGATATGATTTACGAAATTATAATGTTTGTTAGACGAGACATTTCTTTTAGCTCGTAAAGTTGTGCATGCACTGTCAGTGATGAAATGAGTAGGTAACGATGGATGGATGATATGGACTGTTCCTGCTATGTGGTCCACATCATGCACTTATTATGATAACTTGTGCACTCAGCAACGCATCAAATTAATAACACCAGTGAAATTCTGCTGGTGCTTCAGCAAAAAATATATTAAAATTGAATAAAATAAAAAAGTAATTTTTATGCGGAAACTTGCATTTTCGAGGGAAAAATCACGACGTTGTCTAGGCGATTTAAATTCACTAATCGAATTCTTTCTCTTATAAAATTTGAAGATCTCTAAATAGAAATCGAATAAGAGAATAAGTACATGAGAGAGTGACCTTTTAGAGAGAAAGAATGAGAGAGTTTCTCTTTCTCCCACTTATTTATAGTTTGGAGAAGAGAGAATATAATAGTTACAGTCTGTCACGTCTGGCAAGGACGATTAGGTAGTGAACTCTCTTGCCGCCTTAAAAATACTGAGTTGACATAGTAGTACGGAAGGTACGATCTGGTGATATCTTCTTGAAGAACTGTTCGAGGAGGACTGTTCGACTACAGCTGTTTGATTATGGGTGTTAGAGAAGATTCTAATAGTGAGTCAGTTTTTTTCATATAAAAAATTTAAGAAAAAAATATGTTGTATAATCTCGACACATTGAAATTAATTTGACCGCCTTATTCTCCTCAGCCGCTTACTAAAAAAAAGAAAAAATTTAACAAAGAGGTTGCGAAAAATTTTGATTAATTATTAGAAATAACTTTATTTTATTTTTATTCTCTATATTTTTGATGTGTGATTAAATATTGTAAGAACTTTTGAATTTATTTTAAGAACTCAAATATAATATATACCAACTAGTTAGAGGAAGTGTTATAAAAATTGAGTATGATTGCTTGGTTCAATTAGTCTAAATATGAATTAGTATATCATTTGATCTAGTTTATGGCTGAAGTTAAATCAAATTAATTTATTTTAGTGATATTTATTATTCTTAATAATAACAATAAATTAATAGGTTGAATATATGTTATAATTTCTAATAATTATTTTAGTTTTGGAAAAGTTACATGTATATGTTTATTACTTAAGATTACATTTATATATTAATTATTTTTTTTAAATTTTATTTATCAGAATCACCTGTATAAATATATAAATATAACTTAGGTTAACATATATTAGAAAAAAATAGAATATATAAGAAATATTCTATTTGTATTATCAGTCTAACATTGACCCACATGCAACTACTACTATAATTCGACTACTATTAGCTACTACGTAGATCACCATTGTAACATCCCGTGATCTAATTATAGAGGTATTGTCCGTTTTGGTTTTAGAAAAACTGCGTACTTCAGTACTTTCCAAGAAGTCACCCATCGCAGTGCTGCTTCAACTCAAGTACGCTTAATTACGGAGTTTTCCATCACTAGCCTCACGGTTTTGCCCCAAAAGGCGTCTGTACTATTTGAGATTACGTTAACTACTTATATAGCTTAGGATCTCCCTCCCTTTCCTATGTGGGATGATTCATTCCTATGCCTCTCTCACCACTCATTATTTGGCCTAGAAGCCTGCCAGGAGTCGCACTTTGCCTCAGTATTTCCTTTCTCTTAGGACATCATCCGGCGATCACTCCCCGCCCTCTTCGACCACGAGCGTCACAACCATAGTTAGCAAGTTATTGCAAGTGACCACACTATTGGCTACTCGCCACTTGGCATCATTGGTTGCTACCGCCAGTCGCCATCATGAGTGTTTGAATTAGGTTAACTATAATTTAATTATAATAATATTGACAGAGTGTCACTAATATGATGTTGAAGATTATAAGGTGTTATATATGTAAAGAAATTTTAAAAATAATATATTTATAATTGTTTCTTTATCTTTTTACAATTTTTAAAAAAATAATTTATTACATTGATCAATTTGATGACCAATTTGATCATGAATATGAGTGATCAGTTCTAATGTTGTAAAAATCAAATTGAAACAGTAGACCACTAGTCTAATCATGAACTGGGGTGTCATCTGGTTCGGGTTGATATCAAAACCAGATGACATATTATACTAAATCAAATCATAATAAATTAATATGTCTTCATGATATTTGGAGTTCTTTGATGATAATAAATAATGTAATAAATAAATTTGTTATTATGAACATTTGATACTTATTTTGGCAAACAATATTATTCTTGTGAATATTTTTAAAGCTAGTAATTTACTAATTCAAATGGTTTGATGGCTAGTCTAATTAGTCTGACCTTGAACTGAGTAGTAGGCTGGTTTATAGTGTGGTCCGATTTTTACAGCATTGATCAGTTTGTAATCTTATCTAATTTTTTTCTTCACTTCTGTTATTAGTATTGAATCCAAAATGTGAATATGTCAATAAAAAAGGTAGTTTGAGTACCCGTTTGGTTCCTATACTAATTCGATTATATAAAAATACAAAATAATTTATTTATTATAAAAATAAAAAATAATATTAAATTAATTTTATTATATCTTAAATAATTTTTAATATAAAATTTACTTTTATTTTATATTCTACATTATTTTAATACATCAATCAATTTTATTTTATATTTTTTATAATTTTTATTATAATTAACTAATTTTATTTCTATTATACACATATTTTAAGTTAAGCACATAAATTTAATAGCATAGCCAAATTAATCACTTTGCCCAAATGGACATCATTTTTCATTCTTTGTGATTTATATAATTAGTTTTCCCCTTTGGGTTTATTTTTTTAAAATTTAATTTACATTAATTTTTTGGAAAAAATTTAAAATATAATGTTATATTCAATAAATATTACTAGTTTTATAATAAATTCTTAAAACTTATAAAACTTATAAAACTTATAAAAATTTTCAAATATAAATTACACCTTTTAAATTTCATCTATTGCAATCACAATATGTTACCCAAATTTAAATTTTATTTTAATAATAATTAAAAATTTTATTTCTTTTTTGCTGATTTAAATGAAATAGGAATATGAACATTCAAAGTAATAATAATATTTTACCATCAATTTAAATTGATATTGATCTAAAAATCAATAAAAAATAAAATAAATAATCCTATTTAATACTGATATATTGTTTTATTTTGAGTTATAATATCCTTCCTCAAAAATTGACCAGAAATTGTAAATAAAATAAAATATTATTCAAAGCTCATCATATTAGACATTTTATGTAAAGGTAAGATAAAATAAAAAAAATGTTATTATAATTAAATAATTTTTAAATTTGTTTATTTTATAAAATTTCATATCAAAGAATTAATGATATTATAAAATATAGAATTAAATTAAAAAGCATTGCCTTCTTACTCACAATCAATAAGTTCTAATATTTTTTTGCATGTTTAAGTTAATACAATGAATGGTGATAAAGAGAAAAACTATAATATTACAAATTTACAATATTTGTAATTTTACAAGTCTGTATTCTAATTTTTTTAAAAAATTGTCACTTAAAACTATTTTAAGTTAAAGATATTGACAAACAAATTATTTAAAATTTTAAATATTATATATATTTTTTAATATATTATATCTTATAATTTTATTTTTTTTAATGAGGGTTCACATAATAGCTGCTTTAAGTAAATACTTGCAATATATTAATAATCAAAAAAAAATTTTACTAATAAAAGATATTTGCATCAAAAAATTCTTATCTAATTATTCCCCCACCTTAAAAAAAAAGGAAAAATTGCATTTGGACCTCAAAAGTTAGATTAATATTGCAAGTAGGTCTAATCTTTTAAAATTCTCAACTCAGGCCCCTTTGAGCAGCATTTTCAACTCAGTCTTTTTGCTAGTTTTTTTAAAAAAAAATTATTTTTATAACAAAATTGTGCTTTTTCTCTTCTTTTCTTTTCGTAGTTTGCCCATCCACGGCATTGATTAGGAACTAACGACGATTTGGCAAATGAGTTATTTATGTTTATTTTAATAGCTTTGTCGTTGTTGGGACCTTAAGACAACACAAAAACTCTTACATGAGAGACTTAAAATTGAGGAATTTAAAAGAGTGAGGCTTATTTGCAATATTTGGCCAATGTCAGGGGTCCAAATGCAATTTACCCCCAAAAGAAAAAGGTATAATTCGAGATTCCGTAAGCGACTTCAGTTTCCACCGGGCACCATCTCCGGCGTCGCGCGATCAAAGAGGAGATGGAAATCGATTAGTCTGGAACTTCGTCGATGATCAGCAAGGCGGGCCGATCGTCTCCCAACGATTCATTCGACTGCAGAGAGCGATCGACAAACAGCATCTCGCTGCCATCTCGATTTGCCGCTTGCCATGGGCTGCACGCAATCGAAGAAGATCGAGAACGAGGAGTCGGTGAAGCGATGCAAGGAGCGGAAGCAATTCATGACGGCAGCTGTCTCCGCCCGCAACGCCTTCGCTGCTGCCCATTCCGCCTACGCCATGGCCCTGAAGAACACCGGCGCTGCCCTCTCCGATTACGGTCAGGACGAAACCCATGAGCTACGCCCTCCCCTCCCATCCTCCTCTACAGCCGCCACAGCTGTTCAGGCTTCCTCTTCCTCCTCGTCCGCAGTCTCTGCCTCAGGCGGTTCAGCTGCTGCCCCTATGCATCCCCCTGTCGACAAGCTTCCCCCTCCACCCCCTCCCCTTCCCCCTGACCTTTCCCCTGTCACTCCCCTCCAGCGGTCAGCCAGTATGCCCGGTCTTCCCGTTTCCAAAGTCCGCCGAGAGAAGTCTTCACACGACCCTGCGATCATCGAGGAAGACGAGCCCGAAGCTACTACCGATGACGCCGATATAGAAGTCACCAGTGGCACCTCTGCATCCCTTGAGACGCCTCCACCGCCTCCTGCACCCCCCGCGCTTCCAAAACCCTCTGAAATCCAGTTTCCTCCTTCTCCGGCCCCAGCGGCCAACGAAAATTCCTGGTACTTCAACCTTTTCAGCACTGATCATATTCTCCGTCCCTCGCTTGGCCAGCCAGAGGAACCGGTGCCTGATGTAGATGCGGAGAAATTCGCGAAGGCTGAGGCTTCTCCTGCTGCTGCTGCTGCTGCTAGTGATCATCCGCAGCCCGCGCCATCAGTAGTGGTCCCAGAAAAGGTGGCTTCTGAGTCCCTTCCGCCTCTACAAAAGCCCGTGAGGAAGACAAGGCAGAGCGGCGGCTCATCACACCATCGTTCTGGGTCTTCAGGTGGGGGATCGGAGAGCAAGCGTGGGAAGATGGTTGCCGCTGTTACCCAGAGCGTGAGCTTCTTACAGATTTTGAATGAGCTGGATGACCATTTCCTCAAGGCTTCTGAGAGTGCTTACGAGGTTTCAAAAATGCTTGAAGCAACCCGGCTGCACTACCACTCCAATTTTGCAGACAATCGGGGCAAGTTTATATAACTCTCAGTTGCATTGATTGTCTCTTTTGTTTCCAAAGTTTTTTTGCTTGCAAATATGAAGATTAAGGTGTGATGCAAATTCTAGAAATTACTTTAGCTTTTTTATTTTTTCTAATTGATAATATTTTTCTTTACATGTGTTGTTCCATGAGGTAATTGTTATGAAGGATATCATTGGAATGTCGATCTTTTAAGTCGAATCTAGGTTCTAAGAAAACTTAAACATAATTTTATTAATCAATAATTACCTCCTCATACAATGCTTGACTACCTCTTTATATAGAGAGATCCCATAAAAAATTTAAAAATGCAATGCTAAGTGCATAAAATAAAGTGCCAAATAAATCTAAGCAAATATGAAACTAATTCTATTATAATAAAATAAAATCAAACTTCAATTATGGTGTGTCTTCAAATCTCTCAAATCTGCTCTGAATTAAATCAAATCAAATTTGGATAAAGTCAATATGAAAATTTTCAATCAGCTTTAATCAATTTGAATTTGTACTTTTGATTCAGCACGTGTGTCATTTTGGCTATCAAATCTAATACTTATTCGTATCCCCACGACTTCTCCTTAGGTGAAATGAACTTAACTTTGTCGAGTATAAGTCAAGCGACTCACATGTCTTCAAGTGAATCAAGCCAATCAGTTGTAGTTTTTGAGTCTCCTAAAGAAGGTAAAAATCACCATCGAACTAAATCACTGATAATCAAATTCAAATAAAATTACTTGCTTAACAAAGATCAATTTGATCAGCTCTAAAATTCATATGAAGGTGGATTTTGGCTGTGGCCACTCGTTGGTAAAATTACACTCAAAGGGAATAATAAGCTAAGGCCTCATTGGGTATTACTATTGGATTCTAATAACCAATAGATTTGAAATATTGAATGACTCAACTATTCTCGTGATTTAATGATAAGATTCTAATTTATTTATTGGACTCAAATTAATATGTATGTATGTATGTATGCATGCGTATGCTCGAAATCTTCTTTGAGTGAGTCTCTCTCATATCGAACATGTCTCCATTCATTTTGAGCTATTGCCGTGTTATAATCTCATACTTGAAATTATTCAAATAAAGCTTAAATAATTTAAAATTTTAAGCTATTTATGAGTTTCAAATAATGCTGGAGATTCTACTATCAAAAGTAAAGATATTATTTTTCTAGTTCCTATCAATGTCCACACTGAAGCTTTGGAAAGTGGTTATTGTGAAGATCTTAAGAAGAGATACTGGAATCTTAGAAAGCTAATTTTGTTTTATGCTTTACTAATGAATGATGGAGCCTATATTTACAAACTACAGAGATATGAAAACGGAACTTCATAATTTTGTGTGGAAAAAGTGTTGTGTATTGTTTTTTATTGTACTTGTATTTTGGTTCCCTTTCATTTTTTGAACTCACTGCTTTGAAATGAAAATGGAACTTACTGCTTTGATATGAAAATGGAACTCAACGCTTTGATTTCTATGTTTGGGAGAACCTAGCAATTTAGCCCATCTAATAATTTCTTTGAGGTAGTGCTGTACATTTCGGATACATTTACTCCATATAGAATGTGGTGGCAAAATGGGTTGGGTTGAACCCAAATCTGACCTAACCTGAGTAGCTCAACTTAAGCCTGACTTGATTATTAAATGGGCCAAGGTCAATGACCCAAATTCGACTCAATTAATAAACGGTCAAGTCAACTTGCCAACTCGACTCCGCTGTAGAAAAGATGTTTATAAATGGGTAACCCGAATCCAATCCAGCCCGATTATGTATAATTTAAACTCGACCTATTTAATAAACATGTCAAAATGCATGACTCATACCAAAACTTCTCTGGTCGGGTTCACAAGTCGGTTCATATGTTGTCACACCTATATAGAGCTGCCCTTTGTGCTTTATGACCAAATTACACGTGGGCTACTATTTATGAAGAAATTTGCATTATTTTTCCTTTTTTCCCTTCTTCCTTTCGTAGGTTGTGTCATATCAAACTATCAATAGACAGCCCTTTACAGGAATCCAAACAAGCTTTATTTCACCTGTGCAGGTCGATACTTGCTATTTTCGGAGTGATATGAGCAAATTGAAGGTGAAGTTCCAAACAAGTTGAACTATGTTGCTAGGAACAAGTTCATTCCAGACTCTTACGTGTTAGGATCACTAAATTAAACTCATATATGCTAAGTAACTTTTTTCTGCACAAGGCTCATTTCTGAAAACAAAAGCATATGGAGAATATCTCAATTCCACACCAGGTAGTTTCATCAACAACTCAGAAAGCTTTTGAACAATGCATTTCGATTTCTAAAATCTGAACAAGGATTATCAGTACTAAGAATAGATATTGTAAGATCAAACACAGACCAATTAAAGGGTATTCAGGAAACAAACATTACATTTAAAGGGCAAACAAAACGGCATCGAGCAAGAGAAGGAAATCTAAAATAATTAACATGGTCAAATAGAGAAACCTAAGAGAAGTTAGAGATGGACCAAGTTGCTATATTTTATCAAAGTTAATGACTAAAGTGGTAAATTTAGAAGAAATTGAGGGATCAAATTGCATCACTTCAAAATGCAAGGACCAAAGTGCTTGCTCTTGTAGGAAGTAAAAGAAGGGTAGTAACTTTTTTCACTAACCCACTAACAGTGTTGTAACCATATAGGATTTTCTAATCAAGGGAAACCAGTTGGTAGAATTGGAATATTGAAGTTACAGCTTTGACTGCCATTAAGACATAGAGACAATGTGCTTTTTGCTTTATTTTTATTAGTCTTGGTAAGGCATAGGATAGAGTATTGGGAGAGTTTCTTTGTTGGGAATTGAAAAGGAAAAGTTTGTCATAGGGTATATTAATATTATTACGGATTTGCATAATGGAGCAGCTACTTGTATGAAAACTCCAAAAAGTGATTCAAAGGATTTCCTCGTTATGATTGGATTGTACCAATGTTCTACTTTGAGTTTTATCATTTAATTTGTTGTGATATTAGTAGACTCAAATTAAGATTCCATGCATGCTTTTTTGAGGATGAGATATATTTCTTACCCATGGAACTCGTAAAGGAATTAAGAAGAAATTGAAATCATAAATTAGTTTCTTAGAGTGAAGAGATTCAATTGAGTAAAATTAATACGTAAGTTTGGTGACCTGAAAGAGGTGATGAGATGAAAAAATAATCTTATCATACAAGAACTTCAAATATTTCAAATCTATTATTTACGTAACTAGGAGAATAGATAAGGATGTTAAACATTGAATACAGATTAGATGGTTGAAATGGAAGAACATGATAGAAGTTTTATGCAGTAGAAGGGTGTTTATTGAGTTGAAAAGACTAAATTTACAAGGCTATTTTCAGCAATGTTATATAAAGTATTGGGTAGTTATGTGAGGGGGAATAAGCCACAGTAGTACTGATTCGGTAGAGAGGAGCAAAAATATTTGGAAATAAAGATGACTTGAGAAAGCACCATTACATGTGATTTTGATTCACCTTGGAGAGTGTTGCTTTACGTAGAGTTGAACGATGAAGAAAAATTGAAGTGGGGGGAATGCCTGGAGTCAAAGGATCTATAGGAAGCTCGTGCTCTATAGGGCACTCATGTCGCATATTGGTAAGGAGTGGGTGGGCGTGCTTTGAGTTAGAGGGGCCTTAGGAAGCTTACGCTCCATAGGGGCACTCAGGCCGTGCATAGGTAAGGAGTGAGGGGAGTACTTGGAGTTAGAGGAGCATTAAGAAGCTTCTGTTCCACAATGGCACTCATGTTGCGCACTGGTAAGGAGTCGGGGGAGTGCCCAGAGTCGAGGTTTTCTAAGCTCGTGCTCCACAGGGGCACTCATGACATTCATTAGTGAGGAGTAAAGGTTTGTGCTTTTGAGGTTCTTTCAAAATAAAGTTACCGTTAGTTTCTATGTAGGGTGAATACTTGCATTGATTTGACATACTTGGAGCTAAATGAGGATTTGTTATTTAATAGAGTGTAATAAAAATAAAAGATTCATGTACACCTAATGCGATAAAAGTTTAGTTGTTATTGTTGTTGTAGATTTTAGAACTTAGCTCTACCAGCATTGCTAGGAAAAGATTAGTGTTGTTTGGCTACATTTTTTGGATATATGGTTGTTATTATGGTTAATTTCGTGTTTTGAAGGTTTACATCTTGCTGCTCTATTTTCATGTGATTTCTTGTTTGTAATATTTATTATGATACAACATATTATTTAGTGATTTATAAATTTATGCAATTACATAACAGTTTTTAGTTTAATGTTTTTATTTACGTGGTTAGCATTTATTTTAATTACATCTTTTGATCATTACACTTTGACCCACTTGTGCTTGTAGAGAGTGATGCTTTTAATTGTGCTAAATAAGAGAAATCCATGTAGTTTACTGATCTAGTTTGTTATTAATGAGGCTTTGTATTGGTGTTGTATCTTTTCATGTGATATTAGTTATTCGTTGCTGGTCTGTATTTGTTCCAATTTCTTTTAGTTTTTAGTTTTTTACATAGTGTCATAGATATTTAGTATGTCTGTGGAGTAAATAAAACCATTTATAATTATAGTTTACTTTATCATCGTTACTTCCTTGTTTTATTTGTTACCTTTGACTAATAGTTGAAATAGATACTCACAGGTCACATTGACCATTCTGAAAAAGTCATGAAGGTTATCACTTGGAATAAGTCAATTAAAGGCATCTGTTGTGATGATGACACCTTAGATGTCTTGGATGATGAGAGATGGGAAACTCATGCCACCATATTGGATAAGATGCTTGCATGGGAAAAGAAATTATATGATGAAGTTAAGGTAAATTTTCCCTTTCAGCTATCATTTTAAGTTTTCTGAAGTATTTGGTCATCTCTTTGGATAAGGAACAGAAAGAGGATGTTTGCTAAATTTTAAATCGATATTACTTGGCAAATTATTACAATTAAAGTTCAAATTTTAATCAAAACTTATTTGAGAAATTTAAGACTTTTAATTCAAAAAATTGTTTTGAAATTAAATTTAGAATTTTCTTTGTACGTTATATCAAAGCATTGCTAATACAGATACAAATGAAAAGGCATCTCCTTCTTGCATACGACTTAATAATTGACTGCAATACTTTTTTAAATAAGTAATTCAATGTAATGAAGAACAGAGTGGCTACTAGGCTGCTCACAAACTGATTTTCATTCCAAAGATATTGTACATGTATTAGGAACGAAATAGCTTCAGAAGCCAAATAACCTAAAGTATCAAATGCGAATGGCTAAAAGTCACCATCATTAGTTTGACAGCTGCAAAGTGTTTTCAACTTTGTGAACAATAGCACAACAAGCAGTTCCTCATATGGAGGATCAGTCGGGATAGTAGCAGCAACAGATGTCAATAGTGAAATACTCGTGACGTTAAGACAGAGATTGTTGTATCATACCAACTATAAACTAAAATATTAACAAGACGTATAGAGTGAGACAAATATGAGAAAAGTCAATGGAATTTCATGACAATATCACACACTGCAACGTTCAAGAACATTAATTAGTGCATTACATACCACATCATGCTGAAAGACATAATCAGGACGAGATGCATAGTGAATAACATGATTTTCCCACATATCTAAGAGTTCAGTACAACATAAAGGATAACACTGATTTCCAATAAACGTATCAACAAGAGATAACAGAGAATGAACGATACTCAGACGATGAAAATAGCTGATCATAACCTGACAATGTTGTGGCCAATAAGAAATCCTGAGCGTGATCGGCGATTAGACACTAGAGTACCAATCTAAAATGTAAGGGGAGAGCCAAATTGGCTTGTAGTTGGGCTGTAGCTTGATCATAGAAATATGTTGCCAAAGAAAGATGGGGTTTAGGAAAGGCAACCTTTTTTGATGATATGGTAATGAGCTCTTCACTAGAGCACCAAGACAAAATCTCCTTGTACTTCCGAGTTAGTCAGAAATCAACTATTAGTTAGCCCACACGGCGATGGATATGAGCTTGAAGAGAAGCTTTCTGATAGTAAGAGTCATAAAAGGTAAACGAACCTACATCCATAGTTGATAGAATACCTAATTGCCCAAATGAATAGGTAAAATAGTTAAACACCATTGCAAAGATCCAAAATCATGCTCATTAGCGACAATAATAAGTTCAAGATAATGACGAAGAGCCTGATCAAAGACAGTTGCTGGTGTGGTAAAAGCGTCTAGTCTGTCTGTGCGAAGAGTATACACAAGCTTGGGAATACCTAAACATGCCCGAAGTAGCATAAGCTTAATTCATGAGTTTGTTAAAAAGAAAATCAATCCATACCACCTTAATAACTTGATGACCCAAATTAGTGATAAATGTAGCATCATAATTACCTGCACTAAGAAGTTTGACACCATTATATCTCTGAGCGATGCCTAGTGGAAACAAATTGAGATCTAAGTGTCGAGGGTCAAGGACTAGCCAATACAACTCAGGTTTTAGCACAGTTAGGTGCAAACCCAATGAGGGACATATATTGCCTTAGCAATATCCACACTTTCACCTAGGCCTGTCAACGGATCGGATTTGGATCGGATCGACCCCAACCCGGATCCAAATCCATGAACCACGGATCGGGTCAATCATCGGATCGGGTCATAGTCAACCCGGATCCTTTCGGATTGAAACCCGGATCGGGTCGGAACTCGGATTTTCGGATTTGATCCATTTACTAAGATTGCAAATAATATACACAATCACAAAATTCTCAAAATTAAGCAGAGAAAAAGTTGAGATAATGAGATAATTAGCTTAAAAAATCACCTTAAAGAGATTATGAAAAATAAAATAAAAATAAAGTCAATAAAAATAAATAGTTATTCAAGACAAACTATTAAGAAAATAAAAAAATAGATGAACAGACAGAACAGATGAAGGAAAAATAGATAGAATAGATAAACAAAATTCATGGTTTCTAAGCTACTAAATTGACGAAGCTATATTTTCAAGCTAATAAAGATATTCATATTCATAGCAATCTAAAATATAATCAAATACTAGTACTTCTGAAGATGATATTAAATTAAACTAGAATAACGCAAAAAACATTAAAGCATTATATCTACAAAAAACTAAAAAAGCTCTTATATTGATAGCAATTTCAAATAGTCTTAAGCATCTTTAATATCTTCAATTTTGGTCTTCCATGTCTTCCTTCATGTTCCTTTTCTTTTTTAAAGTTTGTTTCTTTACACCTTCAGCTTTGCTATTAATTTAATTTTATGTGATATAAATTTTAATTAAATATATGATCAATAAAAATAATGATATGCAATAGTTAATATATGTTAAAATTTACTTAATAATATGTAATAATTAAATATGTAAACGGGTCGGGTCATTAACGGATCGGGTCAATAGTAATCCAAATCCAATCCTTTTAAATATAATCGGAGCGGGTTAGTAAACGGATCGGATTGACGGGTCGAAAAAAACTCCATTTGGGGGGTTAATTGGATCGGAACTCGGATCGGATCGGATCATGATCCGATCCATTGACAGGCCTACTTTCACCTCCAATAGTACCATCATCAAGATACCAAGCGTGAAAGTCTAGCTAGCACTTAATATGCAATTTGAGAACAGGAGAATGCAAAACCAAAAAAAATAATAAAGAGCCAAGAGGATCGCCTTGTTGCACTCTTATAGATGAGAGCATCAACTTAGAACCAACGTTCAAGTGTACAGCTAAGCATAAATAAATTCCACGCAAGGAGAAATAAATGGACACTGCTCACAACTAAAAAGCCAGATCACGATTCATTAAGTTAAATGTGTTGGTGAAATCTAATATGGCTAATGTTTTGGAGGTATTTGTTCCGAAAACTTCAATATAACGTCGGACTGAATGAAGAATAATTACAGGACCTCCAGAGACACCAACACAAACTGAAAATCAGCTAAATACTTAGAAAACTCTAGAAATACTATGATGCATGCTAACTTTGCCGCTAAACGGTGCCAGACCAAGCCAATAGCAATAGGATGAAGAGAAGAATTTGTTTTATATAGAGGGGTCACCAGTGCACTTGTTAGTAAAGGTGTCAAATCATAAGGATACTTACTTGCATGGAACAAGTTACATACTTGTGTAATAGCGCAAAGTGAAATCTTAGTGACTGACGAAGCTATTCCCCAGAACACATCAACCAAATGCTGAGCCCGTAAAGCATCTCTACCACAAGTTGTTCTCTTTAGAAATGATTTAATAACGACAAACATGATATTAGTATTGACATGAAAAGGGTTGCAAATAGCAAAGCCAACTGGTATATGGAGAGGGTGCTTAGTTGATAAGGCAGCCAAAGTAGAAGTGGAGGCTAGGGCAACACCATTAGAACATAAGATCTTAATAGCCATTGATAGTTAACCATCCATAATCATGATCCAACACAAACAAGCTTGTGTCACATCAAAAGACGAAATTCTTGCGTAGGGAGGCAACTAGAATTGCAAAACACAAGATAATAACCAGTGCATGCTATCTGGGCTAGAATTTCGAATATCCAAAGGGTGCATAATCATTTGGCGTTGCATGTCAGCATAAGTAGCACGATGATGTTCAATAGTAGAGATGGATGAAAGTAGATAAGTGTAAAACTAGATAGTAGTAAGAGACGAACCCATCTTTCACTCCAATTAGGTGTAGCCACCACTGCAAGGAGAGTCAATCAGAGTGTATCAGAGAAAGGAAAATGACATGAAGCTAGAATGCTTTGAAGTGTGAGCACATGTCGTCGAAAAACTTGATCAACTAAGGTAGCATCAAGACGAAAGCCATTTATAGGTATAGAAGGTTTGTATAACTATTCGTGTATTTTATTCTTACAATGTTTTTGCGTTTGTCCAAAAATCCGTGACTCACATTCTTACATGACTTGACGTCATACTTCAAACTTCATGCCCCATTCATTTTAACAAAATGACATGACTAAACGCAATCTTCAACGCATACTTGATGTCAATGGCAAGCATATGCTTTAGATGCCTATGCCCAAGAAGTACTAAGGGGATGTTGTTCTCATTTTTGGCTATCTTATCAATCACATGCCATCCTCTATTTTGGAAGGGCCTATTCCCTTTAGTTTACTGTATCCCAACAAACCCTTCTTCTTTTTCAATCTTATAGTTTTTGTTTGTACCTCTTTTATTCATCTTAATACTCTTGGTCTTGAAGTGTTGTCACCTCAGATGTTAAATGTATCTTTTTTGGGTGTTCTCGTACTCTGAAGGGATTGCTATGGCTTTGTTGGACATTGTTTCTATACCTCTATGGGTGTCTCCGTTTTCGAGTAGACATTATATTTCCTCTAGAGTTGATCAATGGGCGAGCTGCTCGATAGGTGGGTGAGCTGCCCGATAGCCGGTCGGGCCCGAAACCTATTTGTGTGGGCTTGGACAAAAAGAAAAGCCCATAAATTAGGATCATGCTTTTAAGCTCGAGCCCATTAAAGAATCGGGTCAGGCTTGGGCTTTAGTTTTTACTTTTTAGTTATGCTCGTGCCAGCTCGACCCTTTATAATTAAAAGAAAGTGATATTTTGGTTCATAAATTTAAGTTGGAGAGGGACTATATCATTCCTTATGAAGTGATTAAATTATTCAATATTGATTTTAGCACATAATGATTCATATGTAATACTTTAAAAAATTAAATCAAGTAAATAAATTAAATTGCTTGCTGGAATTGGACTATCTATATTATATAGACATTGTCTTTTATGATTTATAAGTTCTGAATCATATAAAGCTTATTTTGAAAAGTAATTATTGCTATAATAAATTATTTTTAGTGGTAATTATTATAAAATAATGTGAATTATAAAAAGATATTGAAATTAGAAGAAAAGAGTTATTGGTATTCTGGGCGGGCTTCGCGGCCTGTGGCAAGCCCGACATTCGGGCCTAGGTCTATCCTAAATAAAGGAGAAAGACTTTAGGCCCTAATGGGCCCCTCTTGCCTAATGATCAGGTCTGCTTGCTGTCTATTATTGTTGATACTAGTTCAATAGTTGCAGATACAACGCTATCTTTGCTATTCCATGACCCTCCCTAACCTTGACTTGCCTATGGTGTTATGGAAGTGAAACAGCCATGTATTTTTTTTTTTGATAAATAAAACAGCCATGTATTGCCCATTCTTTGCATGCACATGCTTCTCTTGATAAACTAAGCCCATTCAATCATGCCTTTGCCTCCTTCCCTTCATCTATGTCATTCCCTAGGACTTACTAGGAAGCACTATTACTTCCTAAGTGGCATGATGCCATGGATGAAGAAATGTCAGCCATCCTATTTCGTGAGACCTAGGAATTTGTTTTGGCCCCTCCAAACGTTGATATTGTTGCTTTTCTTTGGATGTTTACCCTTATGTATGAGCCATATGGTACCATCAATAGTTGCAAAGCTCGCTGGTTGCCGAGGGATTCACTCAAACATCTGGTGTTGATTATCATGAAACTTCTCCTATTGCATGTCTTAATGCAATCCACATCTTGTTGTCCTTTGTGGTTAATTAAGTCTGACCTAATTATAGTACAGTAGCTTAGTATCCAGAGCTTCATCCTGTTCTCCACTTCCTTTTTTATTCTAATACATGTAGCTTCTTCCTGTTCTCCACATCCCTTTTTAGTATCCAAAGCCAATTATTATACTACATGCAGCTTATCCTTTTACAATATAGTAGCTTTATCCTATCCTCCACATCCTCTTTAAGTATCCAGAGCCATTGTCCATGTACTAAGATAAGTAGACTACTATTCACATTGCAAGTAATCTAGTTTGGGCATGTGAATAGCCCTCTGTTGATGTTTTGTGAGTTAGGGTGGTGTGATGTGCTGTGGCGTGGCTGAAATATGGGAGTGATTCACAGTATTGTGTGCTGGGGTGCGATGCTGGTGGAACGACTGAGGTTGTGGTTGTTGGTGTTGTGCAAAAGCATTTAGCTTTGTTCAAGGTTGTGAGCGGAGTTGCTAGTAGACATGGGTTGATTAGTTGAGGGGCTTTGGATGCTGATAGGGCAAAGTCTATTGTGGGGGAGTTGTAGAAAGCTGGACGTAGAAGGGGATGAGGGATTTGCTTTGAGCTGGCACTTCAGGGCATGGACGATGTGGTTGATGATGGTTTTATTCATATGGTGAAGGCAGTGGTTAGATTGATGTAGCTAGAGAGAATGGTTGTGAGTTGATGTGGGACACATCATTGAGCAATGGGGCTGATACTATAGCAAAGTTGGTGGCGGGGGGTTAGTTAGGTGGTGGGTGGAGGTAAGGAAATAGCCGGCGACAAACAGGAGAATCATAAATGAGTTTTTTTTTTGTTACTCAATAAGGATAACTAGGTTCAAAGGATTCTCACCCAAGGTCTGGACTTGTCCCTATTTAGGATATCCATTCATGCAAATCATAGTTTGCTTAACCAATTTTTCAATAATAATAAGCTGAGTATTACAATAGTAGGTTGACTTTTTTATATAGAGACCTCGTTATAATGAAACAAAAATAAATCCAAAAAAAAAAAAATTATATGCAATTATGATACATGATAATACATTTCAAATAAACATGGCAAATCTTTATTTTTCTAAATTTGCTCCAATTCTTCAATCAAATCAAATCATCATCTAGATATATTGAAGTAGCTCAATTTAACTCAAATATGGAACTATAATCAATATTTACATGCAGGCTTTCAGGGTGTCCCTACCACCTTTCCTCTCCAATCTATCATATATTGGATTGATACTTATTTTTATCTTATTTTCGTGTACCATTTCTCAATTTTTGCTTATGGGCTAAAACAACTACAAAAGCAAGGACAAGTGGATCTCTGAGTATTGAGTAACTTTATATCTTTTTCTGAAGGATTTGATTCTTTAGAAAGCTTAAGTACCGATTAATGCATGTATTTTTCAGCAGTCTAAATTGCATTGTTCATGAAGTATCCTAATTTGGAGAATAGATGAGTTTAGGGTAAGTGAAGGATTTTTTCTTCATTTGTAGCATTTTGTTAAGATTTCAAGCAAGTCTGATATCAAAAAGAAAAAGTCTTGAACAAGTCGATGCAAGTTTTTTGTGCAACTTGGATATGGAAATGTGCCATTGTTTGAGTGGGCAGAGGAATGAGTTGGCACAAATTTTTCGAAAGTTATGAACCTTTGCAAAATAGCATACCGTAAACATATGCATGCATGATGGAATAGGTGTATTATCATATGCATGCTTGAAGCATAGTGTCATTCTATCTTTGGGGTGGCGTGGAGATCTGGGGGTTGGGGTCAGTGTGTGGGTGGGTTGCCAGAAGCATTTGCCTGAGTTGCCTCCATTGCCTATTTCCCTTACTGTTTGTGGCTATACATTGTTTTCTTTTTATGGTGCATACACATGCACATGTATAAGTTGGATGGTGTATCAGGCCTTACATGCACATCTGCATATAGATCTATTCTGATGCGCGGTTGCTTTTCTGAGCATGTCTATTACATATACTTGATGTCATTCTAACAATTTATTGTAAAGTCACCCGTAGGATATATTTTGCACTAGTCAAGGGCTGCATGATATCTTAATCCTCCATTTTTCTTTTTTAATATTACACTTAGAGAAAGTCGACTTAGATAGTTTGGACAAATAAATGGTAGGCCGATTGAAGCTCCAGTTAGAAAAAACGAGTTATTGAATATTGCCCATGTACAAAGAGGAAGAGTGATGCGAGACAGATGAATGATAATGCAGTTTAGAGATCAACAATATTACAAAGCAGATTATTCACAAAATAATGCTAAATATCAGAGAATAATTTTGTGATGACTGAGAAATTAATTAAACCCGCAAAAGCTGATTCCTTTCAAAATTTTAAATAAATTAGATCGAAGGTAATTGAAAAATTACCAATTCAGATTAGGGCGCAATCTGGTTTTTCAACAAATCAGAAACGGGGAACAGAATTAAGGATCTCATAATATTTAACCAACCGTAATTTAAATTCGCTCAATATTGAAAGGTCGCACATGTGAAACAAGTTCGAGCAAATCACAAGCGAGTAGAAAAATCCAGATTATTCGATTTTACCAGGTTAAAGGTTTTATTGAAATTCGTACCTGAGTTAAAAAGTTTCACAGACCAAGTTGTAATTCTTCCAAGAATTAGGGCTAGGCAGTGACTCGTCATAGCACGGTGGCGCGCGCGCGTAGCAGAGGCGCGGGCGCGGGCCCGGCTCAGTCGC
>JAEMOT010001567.1:11336-50818 GCA_019297695.1 Apostasia ramifera | reverse complement strand
CGAGCGGCGCGCGAGTGCGGGTCGGGCAAAGCGCGCGGGCGGGACTGAGGGGACGCGCGATCAGTGTTGGGGCGCGCGCGGTCGGAGAGCAGGCGCGTCTGACGGAACTGTATGAGGACGTCGTGCAAAGCTATCATCGCGTAGTAGGTGTTATCGGCGCACGATGACACATCTACGGCAGATCGGAGTCAACAAACTGGGCGCAGGCACGCATGCTAGTCGGTGGAATGGATGAGGAGGAATCAAGGTGAATGCTGGATGGTGCAAGATGAATGGATATCGATTCATTCCAGAATCAAATAACCCCGTGGGAAACACAATTCAAATTTATTCAGCATTAAGAAGATAAGAGTGACAGAGAGGCGTTTATATAGGCCTCCATACAGACTGACTCAATAAAGAAAAAAATACATAATGTAAAAAATTCCTCACACAAATAAGGAAATACCAGATAACATGCCTAAAGTGACAATCACAGAAATAGAAATAACTCATACAAAATAAATGCGAGAAATAAAATCATCCCAAAATGGAATCTCCAATCAATCAGAATGAATAGGAGATTTCCAATCCATCGAGTCAGCGATCCGCAACATCCATTTTTCCCAATCTGTCCTAATAGTCAATCAATCCAGATCGAAGCAGCATGACTAGATCTCGGTCGTCGACGGTAAACTCTGTCAGGAATGAATCGACGGTCGATCGTGGTGTCCCCACCAAGGAGGGAGACCAAAGAAGACATAGCAAGAAATTATAAGGAGTGATCTTAGTTACTTAGATTTAGATAAGAATTTAGTAATTGATAAAGCGCAATAGAAACAAAGTATTAATGTAGCCGACTCCACCTAGTGGGATTAAGGCTTGGTTGTTGTTGTTATTGTATTACATGTGAATAGGCTTTTGCGGATGCCAGGATGGACTTGAGGATTTAAATGAACCGACTGAACCTATTAATGGTTTGTTCAAGTTCATGTTCATTTACTAAAATTGAGCTCAAGTTATTCGAACTTGGTTTGCATAAAGACAAGTTTGGTGTTTCGCGAACGAGCTAATTGATGTGTTCACAAATGAGCTCAGTAATGCTCATTTAAATTTCAAATCATGAATGCGAAAATTATAAACACGCTATTATTAAGGACATTAATATGTTTACATAGTAATTCATGCTAATTTATCATTCATGAAGTTTTTTGTTTGATAAACAAGATATACTAAATTTCTAAATGAGCTATTAATTGAGCTTTAAATAAGTATCATATCGAGCCTTATAATCGAGTATATTCATGAGCTTCAGATGAACTATTTACGAACATTAGCGCACCGAACAGTAGTATGTTTAAACTCATTCATTTAACTATTTGTCGAACGCTTGATTCATTTATGGCCCTTGTTAGACTATTCAATTGGACTTATTTAGGACTGGCTTTTGTACTTGCTAAACATTTGTTTTCTTTTTGCACCTTCTCGGGGTCAGTTAGTCTTTCGTTATTGTGTTTGTTAAACTTCAACATTTGTTCATTGCCCTTGAAATGCAGGCTGGTGAATTTTTGAAAATTGACTACCATAAGAAGGCCATTTTACTGAATAAGCAGAGAAAACATGGCGCTAGTCCTGAAACACTGGAAAAAAGCGCTGCAGCTGTAAGCCACTTGCATACGAGGTACATGGTTGATATGCTTTCCATGGATTCGACTATATTAGAAATTAACAATCTGCGTGATCGCAAGCTATATCCAAAGCTAGTTGAACTTGTCCATGGGTAAGTCATCTTGCCTTTGTTTGTTGGCTTTATTATGTCTCTACTTTGGCTTCTATAGATGTCTACAACTATAAATTTGTTTTACATGTTATGCATGGTGGATACCAGTGTATTGTCATCTATTTACAAGCTTGTCTCTTTATATGCTTGGTAACTTCTAATCCATCGTTTGAACTTGTTCAATATGATATCATTGCCATGTAAGGAGCTATAATTGTTGGGAAGCTGAAGAAAATACGAGAAATTTGGTAAAGCTGGCATACTATGAAGTTTTTTCTTTTGTGTCAGGGTTAGTTGATGACCACTCATATACCTGGTATCTAGAAACAAAAAAATTTCAGATATTATGTACAAAAGACCATAAATAGCAAATAGGACTTTGTTTTTCCTTGATCTATGTGTCATCGTGAGGCAATCTATCTCAGTGTATTGTAAGGTACTCGAAGTACCAGTAGGAATTAATTTCATCACTGCAAGAGCGAATGATAGACTCAGAGAGTTCTTGTTATGGTTTATGTCATTATTTTCCTAATTTTCAAGCAAATTTGGTTTTATTATTTGTGATCTGCAAGGTCAACCTTTTCTCTTTAATCTGCAAGAACTTTTAGGAATTAAATTCATCTCTGCAAGAGGGAATGATAGTCTATAATAGGTCGCAATATGCTCCTAGTTTTCTGTCGAATTAGAACTTTAGTATATGTTATCTGCAAGGTCAGTTTTTTTCTTAAAACTTGAACTAGAGGTTTCTTACTTGGAATACATAGGTAATGCTAACCAATTAAATAATTGGTACTCCAAGTTCAGTCTTAAGCCTAGACAACTCTTTTCATATAAAAGTTAATAGATCAGCTGACCCATAATTAAAGAACTTAAATTCCTTTATATTCTTCATGCCATATGGTAACTGTAAGATTGAAAACAGTGGTGCACCATATATTTCTCAGTTATTAAAATGCTCTCATAAACTACCCGTACTTCTTACCGCCAGCATAATATTTCAATCTTAGCCTTTTTGCTTGTCTTCAGCATGGCTACAATGTGGGAAGCAATGCATTTACATCACAGCAACCAACATAAAGTTGTTGCAGCACTTAGAGCCTGTGATGTTTCAATTACTTCCAGGGAGACTAGCGAGCAACATCATGATACAACTATCCAACTATGGCAGGTAGTTCGGGAGTGGCATTCACAGTTCCAGAATCTTGTGACCCACCAGAAAGAGTACATCCAAGCACTTAATAGCTGGTTAAGGTTAAACCTTATTCCGATAGAGAGTAACCTAAAGGAGAGAGTATCATCACCACCTAGAACTGTCAAACCTCCAATCCTGGATCTTCTAAATGCTTGGCATGATAAGTTGGAGAAGCTTCCTGATGTCCCCCCAAGGACTGCTATTTATAGCTTTTCAGAGGTCATCAACACAATTGTGGTACTACAGGAAGATGAATTGAAACTCAAGGAAAAATGTGAAGAGACCCGAAAGGAATTCGTTCGAAAGAAACGTGCATTTGAAGATTGGCATCGTAAGTTTGTCGGACAGATGCGGGTATCATCAGCTCAAGAAAATGATCAAGATGACATCGAAGCCACAAACCACATGGACCTTGTGGAAAAAAGAAAGTTTGTAGTCGAAACTGTCGAGATAAGGCTTAAGAGTGAGGAGGAGACCTACCAGAAAACTTGTAGGCATGTGAGAGAGAAGTCCATTGTGAGCCTTAGAACACATCTTCCAGAGCTATTCCGTGCAATGTCAGACTTTTCCCTTGCTTGCTCTGAAATATATAAGCAGTTAAGGCACAACATTCAACTTGAGAAAAATGTGAATGCTGAAGAGTGACCTCCACACTAGCATTTATGAAATGCTCACCTGATGCATCCCTTTTTGTCTTTCTTTGCTCCTCAGTTATTGTTGTTTTATCTGATATGTGATTCATACATGGCTGTTACTGTACAGAGCTAATGTCAGCAATGAATGCAGGTGAAGGACTGTTTGTTCGCGTAGATCGTCAAACGTTTGCCATCAGTCTTAGGGTTTGTTTATTCTATTCCACTCTTATTTCTTATGAAATAATTATTTTCATATTTATTTCGGTGGAATAACTATTTCATATTTCATGGAATAGTCATTCGTTTTTCTTATCTAAAGAATAATTATTCCTTATCTATTTCTTATAGAATAATAATTTTATTCTAATTTTATTTGTACGCTTTCATCCGTGATGTACTCATCTTCGCACTCTCCTGCTTGCCCCCAGGACTTTCAATATTATCGGTTAGCTCAATTGAATATAGCAATTAAGCATGGGAAGATTTTCTCTGATTCTTTTCGAGTTTTTTTTTTTTTTTTTTTGTGTTAGCACTGATTCTTTTCAAGTTACCTTTGGATTGAGTAGAAAATATTATATTTGACAGTCATTTTTAAACTTTTTAAATTTAAAATTGAAGCTGTTTAAATTTGAAAAGCACATCCTTGAAATCTTTAAACAATTTTAAATTTTTATGTATGTTAAAACTCTTTGAAGTGTTAAGACATTTGAAAGATGATTTAAAATTTATAATTTTTTTAAAAATTTTAAGCAGTTTAAAAATTTAAAATAATTGTGCTCTTGTTGAGTTTCAGTTTATATCATTGCTATAATCTATTAGTTATCTGCATTAAAGAGGAATAAAGACTAATTATATATGAATTATGTTCGGTATGATATACATGATTTACTTCATTTTTTTGATACACTCTGTTTTTAAAGCTGAATAAGACTAAAAACTTATTTTATATTAAATTGAATTTTATCATAATAAATGAAATTATTTTTATCATATTTATTGTTTAATGATGCTGATGTAAGGGGGCGTTTGTTATTTTAATATTAGAATAATTAACTACATGCCACACAATTTAATTTTATTTGTCTTATCCATTCATTCTTGGTTAATTATGCTATGCACACTTAAAACATTATAAAATCTTACATACACATATTTTAATTTATTTTTATCATAATAAGTAATCATAATTTTTCAATAACCTAATTATAGTTAGATTACAAAAAATTTGAGCTATTTATCATATTATTTTAAAAATATTTAAATATATTTTGAGTGAAAATTTTAAAATCTTAATGTTTAGGTGGCGGCAAAGGAAAGAGACATCAGCGATGTGAATTGATGTTAGGACAAATCAATGTTTTAGTGTGGTATTGAGGAAGAAAAAAAATATGTACTATTAAGAGTAAAAATATAATTTTAATGATTTATTAATAGAATATATTTTTTTTAAATAGATTTTGATTAAGTTTTAACTCAAATATGTGTATATAAGATTTTGTAATGTTTTGAGTGTGCATAGTATAATTAATTAAGAATGGATGGATAAGTTATAAATAAAATTAAATTGTGAGGTATTTTGGTAATTATTTCTATTTGAATATTTATTATTATTTTTGATAAATTTTTATTATTTCAGCTGGTTGGATTATTTATGCGCCACTGTATTCTTATCCTAAGACAACCTTTCGCTTTTCATCACCTTACACCACATGTCGGACGCCACATCCCACCACACCAACCATCCGCAATGTCCGCCGCCGCCGTCACCTCAGTCGCCGCCACGGTTTGCTCGCAGCTCTTTCCCTCTTCTTTCCCTCCCTCCTTCGCCCTGCCCCGATCGCCCATCTTCCGCCAGCGTTTTCTCCGCCTCTTGCTGCGTAACCGTTCTAACGCCTGCCGCCGCCGCTCGGTGGAGATTCTAAGAACGTCTGCCGCCGTCCCGACGGCGGAGGCGGAGAAGAAGCAAGTCCTCATTGTTAACACAAACAGCGGTGGTCACGCTGTCATTGGTTTCTATTTCGCCCGTGAACTCCTCGGCGCCGGCCATGAGGTTACCATCCTCACCGTCGGCGAGGAGGGTTCTGATAAGATGAAGAAACCACCCTTTACCAGATTCTCGGTAGAATTCTATTTCATTCTACATTTTTTTAGCCTCGGTTTTTGGAAAGTGAAAGTTGTATTCTTCCCTTCTTTACCGGCTCTCATCCATCGGCTTTGCTAGCTCTACAGGAGTTGGTGGCTGCTGGTGGTCGCACGGTTTGGGGAGACCCTGCGGAGGTGGTTACGATAGTGGGCTCGGCCGCGTTCGATGTGGTGTTAGATAATAATGGGAAGGATATGGATGCGGTGAAGTGAGTAGATATTATGCCATTCATTTTACTTTCTTTTAAACATTATTTTTGTCCTGTGCCTACCTCATTTCTCCTTGAATCTGACAAGCCACCTTCAGTGAATTTCTTTCAAATTTTACACCTTCCGTTGAAATGAATTGATTATAAATGCTTAATAGGTTAATGGAGAACAAGATATAAGATGGATTTTGCTGGAAGTTTTTGGATTTTCTGAAATTACAACACTATTCAGTTGTAGGAATGGTATGTTTGGACCTTGTTGACAAAATATGTCATCACCAAATCAAAAACTGAGAGGAAAAATAAAGAATGTTGATGAGAAATGTAAAAATCAATAAGACAAGTTTTTACATGGAAACCAAAGAATCATGAGAAAAAACACAACGCCGATCTAACAGTTTAGATCCACTATTTTAGAAAGTATTTATAATGTGTATAGGTATAGTTTACAACTTGTAGAAAGAGATTGCTGTTGGGAGAGTTGGTTTGGTAGAATCTGGTTACTTGTCGAATAGGGAAATCGAGTGCTCCTGGATGATATAGTGAACACCGACAGTCGCACGCGGAGATCCCGATAGGGAGAAAGGCTAGACACCAGAGTTTGATAAGAAAGTGACGGTTCTGGTTGAAGAAGCACCAGGATCAAAGAGAGGGAGACCAAAGGAAGGGGACTGACGTTATTTTGGAGGTAAATGTTCTCTCCTACTGTTGTAGTTGGACTCTTCTATTCATATGCTTCATAGGTCAGCAATAATTGTAGCCAACAGTTTGGAGATAACATCATTTTATCTAGTCAAATTTTTGCACAATTTTACTTGGTCAAAAGTTGTGACGTTATATATTATTGTGATACTTTTTACCAGAACCTTTTTACTCCCTCAAGAAATAGATTTATCTCGTTGGAATATGACACAACACCTATTGGCATGACAAGATATGCCAAGCAATATTGTCGAACTGATTTTGTTCGATAAACCTATTTGTCAGAATTGTTTGACAATCTGTTCATGTGCATTTCTTCAATTTGAATGTCATCCACGTGTATGGTCTAGATTAAACGTCAAAATTGTGATCAACAGACATGTTATTTTCCTTACGTTTATTTTTTTAGCCGGATTACTGGGATGCTAGACAATAGATTTAGCAAACTCCAAAGCCCTAAAAATGCAACGGATGACTGAGGTAAAGCTATCATTTAGGCATATCACAAATTAATGTTGGAGTTTGATGGTGGAGTCAAGAAACATTGAAGGTGGAGATATTAGTAGGAAGTAGATGGGACTTATTCTTGTTCATTCATATTGCACTTAAGTTACAATTGCCATCTTACATGTCTTGTCACTCTTTAAGTCCTAATTGCCTAACTGTTCCTGAAATTCTAACTGCGTAACCATTCAGAAATATTTCTATTCTTTTTTTTTTATTCCATAGAAATGTTTATGTTAATTCTCAGTAAACCGGACAGTCCAGTCCTATGAATAATGGCCAATAGTTATCTTCCTCCATCTGCTCATGACAAACTCCAATTGCCTTAAGAACCTTTCTTCTTGAGTGCCTGGATTGACCTCCAGAAATTAGCACGCATATCTTCAATTTCAATGTTATTTGCAATTCGTGAATTTGGCCACTTAATGACAAGCTGATCCACCAATTTGGTCTTTATAGGATAATACGGTGATCCAGGATGGTTTTGAGATTTGAAAGCTGTTAAATGAGTTAGATGGCCCTCTGTTGGTTTTTTTAGCTTGGATACATGAAAAACTGGGTGGATTTGAGCCTCTTGGGTAGCGTTAGTTGATATTTGTGCTTCCTTCTTTTTCAAACTTCTGAAATTAATCGAAAATTTAGGAGCCAACTTGTGATTCTTTCTATGCCAAGATACTCTTGCCTATGGTGTTTTAGTTTCAAAAATCCCACTCTTCCACTCTATGAAGCACGGACATAACACGGGGGGACACGAGACACGACACGACACAACACGGCGACACAGTGATTTTCCAAAATATAGGACACGGACACGGCATGACACGCCAAATACAATAATAAAATTAATAATTTATACTTAATATATATATATATATAATTTAATACAATTTTAAATTTTTAAGTATAAACAACTTGTAAGTAGTATTGAAGTCTCATAGAATCAATATGAAAACTTGAGAACAAACGTGATTGACATTAAAAAGATTTGAGATATAAATTTAGGATTTACTTTGAATAAGTGAAAATATAATTTTGCTTATTAGGACAATCACAGTGAGCACGACAATAAGAGAAAGTAAGAGCTCTCGGTGTTGAAGATGAAAAAAAGGATAAAAGTGAAGCTAGAGTTTTAAACTTTTTGTAATTGGTTTATTTTCATAAGGCTTAAGGGCAACAAAGGAGGAAAAAATTTGATTTAACTTGGTTAACCTAGAATTTTGACTTATATTAGGTAAAATTTTAACAATAATAAGAGATATATTTTTAATTTTATTAAATAAAATTTTAACGATAATAAAAAAATGAGATAGATATATCCATAAATTTTATTAAAAATATAAAATATTAATAAATAAATTTAACATTAATATTAAATATATCCAATTCTATCTTATGTATGTTAGAAATGTCATGTATCTCTGAAGTATCCTAGAAGTGTCTCAAAAGTATCTTAGAATTGTCTTAGAAGTGTCCTAAGGTGTCCCAAAGTGTCTTCGCGTGTACAAAAAGTGTCCTTTAATTTTTTTAATATTATTTTATTAGGACATGCCACGTGGCGTGTCCGACACCATGTCCCCGCTTGTCCTCACGTGTCCCTGAGTGTCCGTGTGTTCGACACGGACACGGCGTAGTTCTTGAAGTGTCCATGCTTCATAGCTTCCACTCTTCACTCCATTTACCCAAACACACTTTGTTAGCCAACAATTTCTACGTTGGGCCTATCGTGGGTGCTTCTTTAGAATGTTGAACACGACTTCTTTGATGCTTAGGCTAAAAGTCCATGATTATCACTAGTGAATCTCAATCAATGTAGAGAACTTGCATAGAAGTGTGTGCTGTAAAAAAATTCATATGTAGTAGTTAAGTAGCTTTAGTTGTTGAATGATGGTTGGAATTGTATGGAATTGTACCGTCGTACAGTAAGCAACCTGTCCTTGCCTTTTGTCTATCCCCTATCATCAATTCCAAATTGTTCTCCAAGCATCTATTTGTTGAACCCTTATTGAATTTGATGATAGCAACAACTTCAAACTTATTTGGACTACAAATCATGTTTAATTAATCGATGAAGATGATAGAGTCCATATGATTTAATCATGAAGGTCAATCTTTATTTATCTTTCTGAGGATATGATGTATGCATGATACATTTGCCAAAGTGTTTACACATTTATTTCTTGGTCAAAATTGCCAATAAACTTTAGTTTATTGTTAACGCAAGAGTTGAATATAAGGATATGACGTTTGATGGAGAAACTGGAAGGAGAGTAACTTAAAGGAAAAGTAACATTAACACCAATTTTAGCATAGAAAATCATATGAATCAAGAAAAAATTCTTCTCTGCTCTAATTTCACCCGTCAAACCTTCCGCTTCGCCTTTTAGACTTTCATTCTACCCCCTGAGGAGGTTGTTCTCCTCCTTCTCCTGCTGCACTTCCTTCATTGGAATTGTTTGAGGCCCTCAGTCGATTGCTAGCTTCAAGAAAATCTACTTAAGGGCTAGGTTGGTCTTGCCTTGTTCATTTAAAGAGAGCATTTCATCCTTCAAAAAAAAAATCCTTCAAAATAAAAAGAGAGCATTTTGTCCTTCTACCTTACCCCCAATGCTTTTTTAATAGCAAATGTGTAATCTGTCAATTTTTTTAATGAATTAATTGGAATGAAATGTATTTGGCACTATACTTGTGATTCTTATTGATTGTCTAATAGTGGTATTCAACTTGTGGACTTATTCGATTTTGATCGTAGGGATTTGCATTTTGATGCTCTCAAGTTTATTTGATTGTTTTGGATCTCTCATCGGATTGTGTTAGATCTATTAGTCTTGTTGGAGCGATCTGACTGATGTGATGGCATTGGGGAATGGTCTCGATTTTTAGAGTGACATGACCTCGGGCTTTGAGTTTGTCACGATCCGACTGTTCTCCAAAGCGTCAGGGAATAGGATTGCGACACATGTTTGATTCGTGTGTCTTAAAAGCGACCAGATCTGGCTCGATGTAGATAGGTACGCCTGTCTTGGGATATAAAAAAGGGGAATGATTTGATCACCATGCTCTTAAGTTTGTCTATGTCACTTTACTCTTTTTCCATCTCGCTACTTTCTTGGAGCCAGACCATATGGAAAGTGAAGGTGGAGCACCATGGTGTAAGTTCTTGCGATGTTAAGTTTTTCTTAAGAACAACCTCCTAGATCTGATGTTTGAAGAAAGGCGTAAGGTTGGCGAAGGTGACTTCGGGGGATTGCCACAACAATCCCCCAAAGGGGATGGTTGCAGTGTATCTTCACCACCTAAGGTGCAGTCTCTTCCTTTCTTCTCTAACCATTTGTAGAGAGTACACTTAGATTCTACAGGATGGTTTTGGCGCAAATAACGTCAAATGCCATGGTTCTGATGTATTCACTTTGAGGCCCTAGAAGACATCGGGCTAAAGTGGGACTGTATACTTTTAGGTTTGTGTTTCACTTGGAGAAGAATCTTATGGAGAAGGGATGTTTTGTGCTCAAAGGGAATGACTGGAGGAAGTTATTTGAGCTTCATGACCGTCATATGTGGATTGGTGAAAGAAATACTCCTTGGGAAGCTAAAGTATAATGCTTCATGGTTGATGTTCCTCATCAAGTTCACCTTACACAACCTCCCATATTGCACGCGAACTTCAAGTTCATGGCTACTCTGATGGAGAAACCACAACATGCCGAAGTCTATTTGCGCAGGCTTGATGAGAAGGTTAAGGCCAGTACAAGTAAAACTTTTAACCTTTGTTTGTATTTTGTCATCTTATTCATTGTTTACCTTAGTCTCACTTCTATCCTTAAATAGTTTGAGAGAGAGTGAAGGTGAAGAGGCAGGTGCCACATTCCCAACCCGTTGACGTTGAGGGTGAGGTTAAGAAGAAGAAGAACATCAAGAAGAAAAGAAAGACTCCTCTAGAGTGACCGCCTACTTTGACTCTACATCGCATTGGAGAGGGTGGGCTTTCATTTCTGACGTTGGTGGTGGACATAGTCGTTGTTTCTGTAGGGGTGGCAATTTTTTATCCCCTGGAGTTATTTTTTTTTTCCTCGAAGTTTTTGACAATTTTTTACCTAACCCCAACCCAACCCGACTCTGCTTAACTGGGTATGGTTCATAAATGGGTTGACTTTAATTTGACTCGTCTAAGAGAACTTGAGTACGAGTTAGCACATCAACCCGACTATAACTCGATGACACATTTATTAAAATTAGTACATCTTCTTTTCTTTTATTATTTATTTTAATAGTAATTATTAGATGTGTATATAAAATTTAATAATATTGTTTGGGTAAAAGTTTTCAATTTAACGTTAAGGAAAAAGAATAAGAATAAGGTGAGTTTTAGAGATAGGAAATGGGTAAGGATCCTTCCAGAAGTTGCTTATAAAGGTGAAGAAGAAGTGGGTGACTTAGCTGCATCATTCAAAGGGGAAATATTGCTGAGTGGAGTGAGCTGAATAATGCAGGTTTGATGGAGACAAAGAGCTGAAAAAGCATCAAACAATTCTTTCATGTTGAAACACGTGAGGTCCCGAAATTTTCACCACTATCATAAATATGACTATTTATAATTGAGAGAGGGTAAGTGGTGACAGGCAGATTAGGTGAATTCCATCAATATCCTCGTGGTAAGTATAGTTATGTAGTTTGCTTATGCCCATAGTCAATCCATATTATAATGATGATCATCTCTCTATAGCCCATGGCCTAAAGGTCGTACGATAGAGGGATGACTTATGATTTAACTGATGGGTGTGTCCGGGCTAGGAACTTGTTGGATACTTTGTCCGATTGATACTGTTTAGCCAATCTCAAGTTATTCTACTCTGGAACCCAATTCGACCAAACCCTACTAGTTGTTTGAGAACGCCATTTGAGGGATAGTAGACGAATTAGCTTTAAAACGCCATGTTTTTGGTCACCATAATGTGGTGCATTTTTACCTTAACAAGTATTATCAATGTCCTTAATTAGATTATATGATTATATTAAATTAAAGTAAAAAATATTGAATTTATCAAATTTTGATTCCCAAAAATTATAATAAATGATTGCGGGTTGGGTCGAGTAACCCATTTGTTAAATGGGTAGGATTCGGGTCCTAATGCTTGACTTGTGTCAACCTGAATTGCCACCCATAGTTTCTGATAAGGAGGACGTAGTTCGGGTTACTCTGGTTGAAGGTGCCTAAATTAACTTTATTTCACTTCATTCACATAATTCAAATAAAAAATTAACTTTATTTCACATGTTATATGCATACCAAAATAATAACTAATTAATATCACATCTCTTACACAGCCCAACATAATAACTAACTTTATTTTACATCATTAATAATTTGTAATAAAAAATATCTTTGTTCAACTTTATTAAAATTCACCTTTGCAAACAAATAGTCTCAGGGTTATTTGTTTGAGGGTTATTTTGATTGGGGTTGAAAATATCCTGAAAGGTTATTTATAACTTAAGTGTTTTTGAGTTTTTTTTTTATGGTCGTTTGGGTTAAAATAACCTTAGTTCTTGTTAGCAGCCCGGGCGACCGAGGGAAAGAAGGGGGGGTGTGGGGTTAATATATAATGATCTTTTTTGGAATGTTAGGTGTGTGAGTAAATCTACTGCTGGAACCATCTATCAAGGCTAATAAGGGAATATAAGCCGTGTCTTTTCATTTTGCTGACGATAAAAAATTCTAATGTTTATAGAAAATATGTTGATTGGCTTATAGATGGATGATGGAAATTTGCTACCATCCCCTCTCAAGTTAGATCAGGCGGCATTATATGTGTGTGGGATAATGGTTGGGTATTAGCCCATGGTTTTCTAGAGCACAGGCATGTTATTCTAATTGAAGCCACTTTCTTTAAAGGTCAAAGGTGTCTTGTCGGTGGTATGTATGCTTCCAAAATGCTTACACTAGGAGAGAGCCGTGAATTCCCTTGGTCCTTTGTTGAGTCAAGATGTGCTTGTTGTTATAGGAGGTGACTTCTATTGGGGCAGGAGGATAACAGGGGAGAGCATCCTTTCAGAGACACAACTTGGTCTAAAGAGTGTTTGAAGTTTTTGCAAAGCTCAGGTCTTTTGGATATTTGGTTCATTGGACCTCGGTTTACTTATTGCAACAATGGAGAGGGAAACACATGTATGTGGGTAATTCAGATGCCTTGCCAGCTTAGCATTGGATCACTGTTTTTTATTTCTTCAGTGTGGATCTAACAAATTCAAGTTGCATGGGGTATTATTTTTAAGAGGTTTAGTTCTCTTACAAGGACAGCTTCCAGCATTATTAGAACTACTTGGAGATATTTGGTGAAAGGGGAGCTAGCTTGTTTGCTAAACAAAAAGATGGTCAGGATACATAAAACTTTGAAGGGTTGGAGCAAGAAGAGGTGGGTGACCTATTGGCAAAAACCAAGGAGTTGGAGTAAGCCATTCTTACTCTCCAGGCTAAAGAAGCCATAGAAGGTGGTTTGTCCAAGGGAAACCATATAGAGATGCTTGCATTGATTATTACCAATCACACCACACTCATTAGAGCTGAAACTTGGTGACAGAGAGAAAGAGCAATGGCTTGCCAAAGGTGATCGGAACACTACTTTCTTCCACAATGATGTGACCAGTAGGAAGTGACAAAACTGGATCATAGCAGTAGTAGACTTGGAGGGTAATAAGACCATCGAGGAGGAATGAGATTCAGAGCACCCTTATGGAGTTATTTATTAGGCAATGGGGTATAAAGGATGACATGGAGCAGATACCTGAGGAGATTCAGCTTAGGACCACCATCACCTCCACGATTGTAGAGTAGATTGCTAGGTGTGTTACAAGTGAGGATGTTCGTGCTGTTGTTTACTCTCTGGTTGATAACAAGGCCCTTGGTATTGATGGGGTTATGAGTTCCTTTCTAAAGGGTCACTGGACCACAGTTGGATATGATGTTATTAGGGCAATGCAACATACTTTGACACTCGATTCATGTCACAGAGCTAGAAAGAGATTGTAGTGGTGCTTATTCCTCAAGAGAGCAATGCAGAGCGACAGAAGAGTTCATACCAATCAGCCTTTGCATTACTGTTTACAAAATCATTGCTAATGTGATGGTCAACAAATTGAAGGATGTTCCCATCATTGCAGTTGAGCAAGGAGCTTCTTATATTAGGTAGACAAATCGCGAAAAGATGTATTATGATGTAGGAGGAGATGCATAGGATGCACATCACAAAAGACAGAGATGGTTACATGATAGTAAAAGCTGATATGGAGTGGACATATGGCAGTCACCTAGGATTTTTTAGACAGCATGCTAACTCTTTATGGGTCAATCCTAATCCTGCCATTAGGTTAGGATGTACGTTCATGGCCTAAATACCTACTTCTAATCAATAGAAAGAGATTGTCATGGATTGTACTGAAATAAGGGCTCGAAAAATTGTTTCCACTTTCCTCCTACCTCTTCATCCCAAGCTTAGAGCTACTGTATTGTATGATCCATTAGGAGGTCCACAGAGGAGCTATTAGAGATATCCTTCTATGAGCCCGAGGACTCACCCAATCCCATCTCATGTTTGCAGATGACTTGTCTTGGCTTGTTAATGGGTCAGGTTAGATCTAAAATGGCTTATTCTAGATCCAATCTATGAATAATTATGTTGGGTCTTGATTTGGATCCAATCGAGGTTATTTAGTTATTAACTCGAGTCTAGATCAGATTGTTTGGTGAGGTCTAGACCCAATTAAATAATTATTTCTTATGCACAAACTCATATATTTTAAGGTATTTGCTGAGATTCAATCCTAAAAAATTAGATCAGATTGAGTGCTATTTTTGTTCGGGTAATCAGTTTTATTTTTGGTACCATTGGCTATATAATCGAGTCAAAATTTAGGTCGAAACTTGGATCGTCCACCCACCCATTTTTAGCATCTCCTTATGTTTGCTAAAGCTATGTCAACAGCTGATAGGAGCTTGAAATCAGTGTTGGATAGATATTTATCCTCCCCAGGGCAGGCGGTCAAGCTTGCCAAATCATCCTTCTTATTCAGTCTCACTACTTTCGAGAGTAGGCTAGCAGTGGCATTACTTGAGGATCCTTTTCTTAGCACATAGACCAATCCAGCAGAATTTTGAGGCTACTGTGCATTGAGGGAGTGTCACTTTTTGAGAAAGCTTTCTATAATGGGGAGGATCACGCATATAAATAGCATGCTTACTTTTATGCACGAGTATACCCTATTACACATGTAGGAAAGATAATTAGTAGATTTTTATGGAGTGATGAATTGTCTAACTAGAATTGTTTTTGATACAGAGCTGTAGTTGCGACTTTAATATTCTCAACTTTAGCCCACACCTGTCTTTCTCCAAATTATACGCTCAACAGATGGAATCAAGTTTGCTCTCCACGTCCCAAAGATGCATCCAACTTTGCTTCTACCACTCCTCTTCAAGAGTGATCTCGCCACAAATTTGGGTGCTCCTTTACCTCCATATTGATGTAAGTTCGCGAAAAGGAAAAGGGGAAAGCGGCTACCCAAGGATATCCATAAATTAGATTGATTCCTTATCTATTAGAAGCAATATCATCTTATCTTGGACAACATTTCCACCAATGCATGGTAATCTCCACACTAAAGAATCGCGTTGCCTCGTCTCAAATTGATGGTGTCTAGTACCGTATTTAACCTTGAATCTTTCCCTCTAAATGCAATTAACATCACTTATAAACCTAGTAGTATGCTTAGCAACTAGAAATTTTCTCCACTTCTTGAAATTGTGTATCCCAAAACCTCCATTGGTCTTATGCTTGCATACAATAGTGCATTGCTTGTGTTTGGGGGATGAATGATTAGTGTTGGGAGATCACATCTAAACCTAGGATGACCTTAGAGAATCAATTTGCAAGGATGCAATACCTACAATGACTTGATTGTATCATAGGGGACTTGTGACCACTAATCAATGTGCTTGAGAATGTGATGTTGTAAAAGACCCCGTCCACATCTGTATGGAGTGTGGGGTGTCAATGGCGGTGAAAGGTTGCTGCGACAAAAATGTACCTTATTTGCACACCCTCTTCTTCGCCAAATTATCTTCAGGTGATGATCACATGTAAGGATGGAGCAACTTTCAATGGTAAAAAACAATTGGATTGGGAATGACTTGTAGAAGTGTAGGAATTTAACAAGAGAAATCTCTAACATGAATCACAACATAAACAAAGTATATTAATCTCTAATAGAATTGCCATCCAAACTTAGCAATAAGTTCCAGTGCTTTGAGGCTATTTTTTTCACCTTCCCCCTAGAAATAAACTCCTTCATGGCTGCATCCCCTTTTAATCGTAGTAGAAAGGAGTGGTTGACTGTGATGTTGTAAGCAAATGGAGGGCCAGCGGCATGCATCAGAGTTTCAAGGTGGTCGATTGTGGTGGTGTCGAGAGGGATGGGGGAGAGATCCCACAAATTGATCTACGGGATACGCATGAAATGACAAAGCTGATTGTGGTTATCTTGTTTAGCCTTTTTGCAAGCAAGACCCTTAATCTTAATCTTTACATATAGGTCCACTAGTTATTACACTTTGGTCCATAAGTTTATATATACTAAGCAAAATAAAGAGAGAAATGTACATGATTTCCTCACTACAATTTCGCTCCAAGCGCCTCTCTTACTATAACAAGATAATGAGATACAAATAAAAGAAAGTTTCACCGAATTATTTTGGTGGCAGGTTGAATCCCTTGCATCGAGTCAACGGTAATCTCAATGCCCTTGCGTTAAACTCCCAACGGATTACAAAGAGTAGAGAGGTGAGGCCTTCTACATAGAAAGATCGTTGCAATCAGAAAGATTTGGTTCTCCTCGACTATTATATGAAGTAGTGGTGATAAGAAGGGGCTTGTATTTATTTGCGATAAGATGCAACTAAATTAGGAATGTCTTATTTGCATATTAAAACCTCAAATGTCCCGCATTAACTATTACAAATCTTTGTTCTAGTCGGTGCTTCAAGATTGTATGATCTAACCAGGTTTTGATTTTCACCTTATCAAATAAAATCTCCGTTTTTTTGTGATCAATGCTATTACTAGTATCTCTTTCTCATAAATGTGAAGGATTTGAATTTTTCTTGGAAATGTCTTATTGAAATAGGCTATTCGACTACTAGCTTGCATGCTTCCTCCCTAAAGCATCAGCCTCAAAGGTAAACTTCTTGGTGAATTCAGGTAAGGTTAGGACTAGGGGTAAAATTATCATCTTCTTCAGTTGATTAAATGCCATTTTTATGTCATTCTATAGAGATCCCTTTCTTCTCAGGGGAACTGTAAGCGGCTTGTCGAGCTCTGATTTTCTTCCATACACTAGTTGTTGTGTTCTCCTAACCCAGTGAGGAAGGAGCTTGCTTGGGTACTTGGGGGTCTCAGGTTTGAACCGCATTGCTACCATAGTTTTCATATAAGGTGGGGGAAATTGTGATTTCTAGTGGTAAAAAAAAAAAAAAAAAACTTATGAGATCCAATGATCCTATAACTCTGTTGAGGAATTCACCAAAATCAAATGGCTTCTAATTTTTTAGTGACTGCTTTTATCCCCTTTGTTGAAATGATATGACCTAGGTAACTGATTGTTGAAGTTCCAAACTCACATCCTGATCTAGGGATCAACTTGTGGTGTTTGGTTTGGTCTTAAAGGGAAAAATTAAGGCATCCAAGTAGAACCTATTTGATGACCAACGTATTGATCATGAAGCCTCGATTAAAACCAACAAAGGTTAAGAGAAGATTAGAAGAAAGGAGCAATTGTCTAAGCCTCAAGAAAGGGAGGAGCATCCAAGCTTCGCTTTCCCAAGCCAGTGCTCAAGAACAAGACCAGGTAGCAACTCAGGTAGAAATAATCTTGATACTTGTAGTATTATTGAGTCAAGATAATGCTAAGGAGGTTCGAGCTTAACAATAAACTTGAGCAACTAGCCAAACCTCAACATCCCTACTTGAGTGAGAAATTGTCTGGAGGTCCTAAAGACTTTAGAGTGCCTTGCAAGTGATACTTCCTCTAGAGGCTTTGAGAGAACACCTTCTGCTTGTCTCGAGCTTACTCGAGTGCTCGAAAACTCAAGAGCTCATCAAAGCTCAAGCCAAAGGCAAAGCAAGATTTTCAATTTACTTTTGGTCTGTCTTGGGGAAATATTGTGCTCCATGGTATTCATCCAGATTCTTACATATTTGAAATGTGAAACTTATCCCATGCCATTTTAGCAGTTAGGCTTCTCTAATTTATACATAACCTCCATGTCATCCCTTTCTTGCCCAAATGACTGGAGATTAGGAAGGATTAGCACTATTCCTGATCACCACAGCCACCCTCATTTCAGAAGCCATCCCTTCAACTTCCATCTTTTTTAAATGCGAGTACTTGTAACATTCACTTGTTCTCTTATTGGTTTGGCATTCACTGGTTCATTACCTTCCCTCTGAACTTGTGATTATGTGCTCCCTCATGCGGTAGACCCAACAGCTCTGAAAAGTGAATCTCTGGCCTCAGATACAACCTACCGTCCTCTGGCCAGCCTGCCTTCACCGGACTCAATTGAATCTAGACTATCATTGATGAATTGTGGGAGACCTCTACACTCTTTGCCATTGGTTAAGTGAATGAACCTCTTTTGCCTCCTCAGTACCACTGTACTTCCCTGATGCTGGAATTCTATTTGCAACCACTGAAAGTCCGGCTGAATGAGCCCCCAATTTAGATGACCATTGCACAATCAATGCCACATTATTACTATAAAGGGGGAATGATCATCATGCAGTACTAAATGTCTCCCTTAAATCTCCAACTGACTTCCTTTTCAACGGGGTGTGCAGTATATTTGAGGCCAGCAGCATGCCTAACCTGCAGTTCGCGTATTTGCTCAGCCTTGCAACATGTTTCCTTGATAGTCCTAGAACAATAAAATTGTGTAGGCTACCAGAATCAATCACCATGTGCACCATTTTTATGTTCATTATTCCTTCGACTACAATAGTAGTGAATCCTAAATTGGACACTTCTGGTTCTTGTACTTCAACTTACACCATCACTTTTTTTTCGTCCTTCCTCTTCATCATAAGATTGGATTTGATAAAGCTACAGGTTCTTAAATTGTTGCCACTGGTGCATATCTCAACACTTCTGTAACTTCTGTGTTATTGAAGAACCAATTGTGATTTTACAAAGTCACAGTGACAATAATTGATCGTTCTTTCCTTCAGTCGTTCCAGCAAACTAGACACTAACCTAGACGTACTTCCACTCCTTATCCGGTATTATTATTCCATTTCAATTTTGTTAAACCAAAGTGACTGCCATGTGTAGCTACTGGAAAAGAAGAATAAAGGAAGCCAATTAATAATATTTTTCCCCCTGAAATTATCGTTTTTTTCTTTGTAGAATTTTACATCATCTAAAAGAATTGCTTAACGTCAGAATACAAATTAAAAATAGTATAAGTCCATAACTTGTATCATGTTGAACTACTGTGAATGACTTTAGATGAAGGTGAAGGATATGGACTATATGCAAATCCTGTAAGTTTATTGGGACTGGAATGCCACTAGTCAATCAACAGTATGAGGATGCACTGCATGAGGATTCAACTATTGTGCGATCTAGGAAGCGTTTACTTAATTTCATCATCTAGTTTACATAGATAATGTTTCATCAACTTGAAAGCCATGACAATATTATCACAAAGTTAGCAATTACTAATTCTAACACTTCTCAGTAGGCTAATTTAATGTCAAAAATATATTGCTTGCAAATAATAGAGAAAATCCATACAGTAATTGGTCTAGTTCTTGACATGCACTGTTACAATCTAAACTTCAATTTTGAACTATTATAGAAATTCTATCGTCACTGTGTTCTTTTGATCATATGCCAGACCTATAGCCGATTGGGCTAAATCTGCAGGAGTCAAACAATTCCTTTTTATCAGTAGTGCTGGGATCTATAAGACAAGTGATGAGGTACCTCACGTGGAGGGGGTAAGAGATGCAGCCATTCTTTTCTTTTATACTGTAAAGTGTTCTCATTTTAGTGGGCATAGCTGAATCTGCAATTCATATGCTTTCATATGTATCTAGGATAGTTGGATTACTGCTTGTCTTATATCAAATTTCTGAGAAAGTAGTGATCCTTTCTATTTGCCCATTTATGTCTCTAGCTGTCAACTATGCCAAATAATGCAGCATAGTGTGAAAACTGTCATGTTTTTGATTGAATTGCATTATAATTTGTTATTTTATGTACTTGGTTGTTCTCAATTGCAGTTTGTTTGATTTTCTAGATTTCTAATCGAGAAAATTATGCATTCCATAGACAAGAATAACATAATTAAGAAAATAACCCAACATGACAAAACGAAAATACCTAGACATTACATAGAGGATAAGAATGTTTTAGGCTAGCATCATTTAAATTGGCCAACCATGTCAGGAATTGGACTTCCTGGATGAAGTTAGCCTCTAGAAGCTTAGTGGCTTTATCATAAATGGTCATCTACCTTTCAGGGCAAATGGATCATTTTTTGTTTAGATGGCCTTGTGCCTTTGAGTATGCTGAGCTTGTGTTCAATGATTTTATAGTCAAGATTGGTCATGTCACTAGGATTTCATGCTAGGATTTTGATAAAAGTGGAAGGGAGTTCGGCTGCTATGGTTCTTTGCTTTTCATTAAAGCAGACGATACATTTAGGACACAAGAAGACTTCCCTCCATTTACAAGGTTTGGTAGAGTAATGGAAATAAGAACTTCACCTTTCGTAATTTTCATCCTTTCTTGTTGTGGATTTAGCTCATCCAAGTGCTTTTACTATTATGGTTTATGCAAATGGTGATTTGTTCCGAACATAGTCTGACAGTAGTTGCTCCAATCAATGTGCGGAACTTTAGTCTTAGTTTTGGGGTGAATACCACCATTCATAATGAGGCGATTGATGGCCTTTGCGAGATGATATTATACGATGACCAACTTGCGTCCACGTCCATGAACTTCGAGATATGAGTTAGGTACGTTGCTTCATTGCTGAGGTCAAGGGTAGACTTGATGTCCTAAGTGGGGTTATCCTTTCACTCGTGAACCCTGAGACGATTGTTGTTGTGTCCAAATGGGGACTGCCAAACTGCAAAGATAATCACACAAACATATTCTCACACCAGCTCACTCTCCACATTTTTGCACATCAAAGGCAAGAGAGTAGAAAAAAAGCTTTTAGGCTGAGAGATCACCTGTGGATCATTATGATGGCTTCTTCATATGTAATAGTGCTGCAAAGAAGATTTAGTACACATGAGCGATCCTTGTTGGTCTTCCAAGCATCATTGTTGTGCCTTCAGGTAATCCATGCAATCAAAAGAGTTTTGTGGAAGCTCTTCAACTTTATTCATCAGTCAAGCATATTGGGAATTATCTCTTGATCAAGGTTGTCAATAGTAATGGGTCCCGCTAGACGTTGTGGTTGATCTAAGTACATGTTATCATCTCCCTCGCCTTCCAACTCAAAATAGGCCCTATACTCAAATTGGCAACTCTTTTATATCTTGCTTTTCAAAAGGCATAGTGAAGATGCCCTCAAGTTCGGGAAAGGAACAACTATAGTTCCTTTTGAGAAGATAGTCAATGACATTGAGAAAAGGAATATTGTGGTTCTTATGATATTTTGCTTATGAAACTTATTGCTTGTACTGGCAACACGCCTAAGAAAATAAAATCTAGCATTGAAGGATTACTTGTTCACAATATAGAATGTTGCAAGTGATAGTTGTGGAGTCATTTTATTTTTGCCTTTACCCTTTGGAATGAAGCAAGAGCAAAGAAAATACTGAGCTGAGGAGGCTTTGCGGGTCAAATTTGTGCTTAAGGGGGAATGGTACGGACTCTTGATAATGGAAGTGACATTGTTGATTTCTGACCAATTAAGGTAGTGTATTTAGCTAGAACCCAATTGTCAATGCCTACTTATGATATTCTTCTAGATCATCTAGATCGAACTTGTAGTACTTCTTGCGAAGATATGATTTTATACATGTTAAAGGAGTGTTGACCGTAAGGTTGGCATAGAATAGGCATATCTCTAGAGAAGTTGTTTATGATGGAAATGAACGTCTCGAGTATAGTGTCTTTGAAGATCACCACCATGCCATTGATGTTCCTCACATCAATTCATTGTTTGAGAGTCTATTTGCCTCGGATGTGAAAGGTTTGTGTCATAGTTGGGAGTCTCTTTTGTCTTAAGAGGCCAACACTTTCCTTTTCCTTTAGAGGCCAACACTTTCCTTTAGAGGATGAAGGATTAGGTTTGTCTGAGGAGAAATTAGAAACGAGAAAATATTAAAATCTTACCAAGATAAAGGAGGGGTATAGCTTGGAAGAAGAAGAAGAAGGGCTTGGTAGAGAAAGAACTAGACTTGGCTCTCCTCATTCTTTTGGACCTCTTGAATGGAGCAAACCCTATAAAAGATCAAACCTGGTCCAATCCGTGCCTATTTAAGGGTGATCATAATGGACCGTCTGTTGGCGAATTGACTCTTCGATGAGTTTCCTTTGGAATTTTGAATATGAAGAATAGTATGTCCTGTTTGGCAACAAATGTTTGTTAGTATGTTTAGGATTTTATTCTATTTGCTCAAGGACCGACACTTTGACGAATGGATTTTTTGTTAAATTCTTGTAGAATTGCTTGGCTTAAGCACCAGACTGTCCATTTAAGGAATGGATCATTCATTTATGTTTTGTGCTAATCTTCACATTGTATCATTTGATTATAAACACACTATCCGATCCATTATGATAGGCTTCACTTGCAATAGAGTTGTTCGTTCCTAGACAGATTATCTGAACATTTAATAAAAGTTGTAGTGATCCGCCCAATGGATCGTCCATTTTTTAATGGATTGTCCATCTAACCTTGCATTTCTTCTACCAATTTCTCCCATTAGAAGTTGTTTGGCCTACTTTCATAAACATGTTTATTCACAAATAAATTTTTTGCATTCAAATCAAGCATCCCTAATTCTTGCCTAAGTGATGTGAATCTATTTTTTGCTAGTGTTTTGTGAAAATATCAATCAATTATTTGTTTTTTGGTTTCTATGAATTTTAATTCAATATGTCCTTTTGTTTACTTTTGTAGTTTTGGTTTGTTTATATATGATGCAAGCCATTGCTATTTTCTAAAATTAAATACTTCCAACACGACAGGATCCAGTTAAAGATGATGCAGGCCATGTTGCGGTGGAAAAATACATTGCAGATTTATCTTTTAGTAGTTGGGCAATATTTCGTCCCCAGTACATAATAGGATCCGGAAACAACAAGGATTGTGAGGAGTGGTTTTTTGACAGTATGTTGCAGCTCGTCTCACATGCTTTGTTATTTTCAACCTATTTGAAGTAAATGAAAAAATATAAGGTAATATCACACAGGTCCCTGAGGTTATGCGGCAATATCAAATGGGTTCACGATTTTTAAAAATATCATTTGGGTCCCTAAGCTTTAGCGCATTTATCAGTTACATTTTTTTTGTAAAAGAACTTGTTAAATATGACTAAAATAACCATCTTATCGTGCATATGTTTTGCCTCTTCTGCTCCCACACCTCCTTGGTAAATATCCGAAGTTAGAAGCGTATTTTAGTAACTGTATAACTGAAAAATCTTTAAACAGTAATTTTTCTATAAACATTTGATAAAAACCATTAAAAGGGAATGTTTAAATCAAACTCAAGGACTAGTTTGAATTGAAAAAACTAGCTAAACTCAAGGACCCAGATGCTCATTTTTAAAACTTGTGAACCTATTTGATATTATCTCTTAAACCTTTGGGATCTGTATGATATTTACCTAAAAATATATGTTAATTGCAAATAGCTAGCTTTACTAGTCTACTTTACCTTACATAGCATGATTTTACATCTCCCTGTATTTTATGGGACTGGAGCTTAACAACCTTGGCCATGGTCAATCACTTTTTTTCTGTAATAGAATCAACTCTAATAACCATATGATTTTTCCTAATTTTCACATGGACTTGCTTGCTTATAAGTAAGCAATTATCTTATGTTAGTTATTTCCAACAAGAAGTTGTGTTGATATATGAGTAGTGGCCTTTGTCTATTAGCCTAAACTTTTGAGTTAATAATATTCATTTGCTCGTGTATTAGGGCTAACTAGGGCCTACTGTTATTTCTTCCTAGTAAGTGGTATTAGAGTCAATGATTTGGCTAGGATCAAGTGGTTCATACGGGTTAAACTTCCAAGGGTCATGGTGCCTTCTACCCTAGTTAAGTAATCTAAGAGAGTGCGACTCCTATAATATAATTAGGTGGTTGAATGGGCTCTTGCTATGCATACAGCTGATAGTTTAAAATAGCCTATCGGATGAGAAAAGGCTAATGTGGATGAATTTTCATGTAAGGAGGAGATTGTTTAGTATGCACATGAGCAATTATCCTATATTAGTATTTCAACAAGAAGTTGTATTGGTGCCATATTCATGGTGGCTCTTGCTCATTGATCTAGACTTGTGGGTTAATGAGTGAACATTCACTTTTGTATTAGGTCCAACTTAAGCCTCCTAATATTTCTCCCCTAACATTCACATTGTTGTTCTTTTTTGTGCAACCCTCTTGATATTATACATTTTATATACTAAATTGTAGGAATTGTTCGTGGCAGACCAGTTCTTATTCCTGAATCTGGTATGCAACTTACAAACATCTCGCACGCGAGGGATCTGTCTAGCATGCTTTCACTTGCTGTTGCCAATCCTGTCTCCTCCTCTCAGAAAATCTTCAACTGTGTGAGCGATCGTGCAGTGACATTTAATGGATTGGTCAAGCTTTGTGCTCAAGCTGCTGGTCATGAAGCCAAAATTGTTCACTATGATCCAAAATCTGCTGGAGTAGATGCAAAGAAGGCATTTCCTTTTCGCAACATGGTACGTGATAGTTGATATCTTAATTGCTTCATTATGTATAATATGATTTCAAACTGCAGGAAATACCTATTAGATTTATAGAGACAAGGCTGCATACATCAACCTCTTCATATCATCTGTGCTCTCTCTAGAAATGCCAATTTTCATTTATATTGATACTGATGGCTCAATCTTATTTGCTTGTGCAGCACTTCTATGCAGAGCCGAGAGGTGCCAAAGAGTTACTTGGCTGGACAAGCACAACCAATCTTCCTAAAGATCTGAAAGAGCGTTTTGATGAATATGTCAGTATTGGAAGAGATAAAAAGCAGCTGCAGTTTGATATTGATGACAAGATTTTGGAATCTCTTAAACAACCAGTAGTAGTGTAAGCTTTTTTGCTGTTTGATGTCTATATTCATGCTATGCAAAACTCTTGCTCGCCTGTTTTACATAAATCGTGTGATACGTTAAAACTGGTGATGTTAAGTAATAATTGGTATAATACATACATTCATACATCTTTTCTCTAATGTCAGTTTTCTTGCTTGATATCCGTTTTTCGATAGCAAGGGCTGCGAAAATGTGTACCTTGTTATGTAGCATAAGGGAGAACAAATCAGATGACAGCCACATCGGTATTTTATAATGGAAAAGAATCTTATAAAACCTCAGGATTTGTACTGAACGCAATCCAAAGTTTGAGAGGTAAAGGGCGCATGGGAAAGAGTGCATGTATAAAGGTCACAAATGATCAATTTTGCAACCATTACATGGTGGCCAGCCTGTCTATTTATAGAGGGAAGAACGGGGTGTTCATGGTGGTTCCCACTTACTATTTAAATTGTTGGATCTTTCCCATTCGCAGGTAGTTGTTATAGTGACTGGTAACTAGTAATTGATCTGTTGGATTGATTTTGTTCAGCAGATCACTTTTGACTTGTTTGACCATTGAATTGAATTTCTAACCCATTAGATCATTGGCATATCATTTGGGTAAATATAACCCAAATTCGAATGACTCTAAAGTCAATTCCACTGTAGTTGAACATTTGAAGCCTGATAAGTTGCTACTTTGAGGCCCTCCCACTCCTAAGTGTAGGAATCAGAAAAGCAAAAGAAAAATAGAAGAGAATGAACAACATGAACAGCCAAACCTCACTCTAGTTGTTTGGTTCAAAGCTCAAGAGAGCCTAATTATTATTTTATTAATAGTTAAAATTCATCACAAATTTCAATAATTTTATTTCACATTTTACACACCTCTCAATATTAAAATAACTTAATTTTTCACCTAACTTATAAACTAATATATTTTCCCTTTTACTCTGTTATATCTGGATCCACGCCGGCTCATCTGGAGCGCACACGTGGAAGCTTACGTGGCATCAACATCACAGGCGCTTAGCCTCGAACGAGAGGGGTATCGCGCCGAACAGCGTATGTCGAAAAGGCCGAGCCGAAAGGATCGTGTCGAATTGACCAGACGCCAGGTGAAATACAAGGGACCATATTGCTTTTATCAGATATGGTTCTCCCTGCCCTCAGACTAGGCCGTTCGTACACCGTACAGGCGAGGCCATTGCGTGGCTACTTTGCAGACATTAATGGTCTGACACTAGAGCTAAAGCCCATTCCGTTGAAGTGATTCCACTGAATAGATCATGGTATAAAAATCTCATTGTAACAGGAAAAAAAAGAGCTTTTTTCTTCTTCTTCTCCTTCTTTTTCTTCTTCCTCAAGTCCCCAACGTCTCTATCATTACTGTAATCTCACAGATAGCTTGGCATTAGTGAAAACTTTTGAAGCCTCCTCGAAAGGAGCTGTGGTTTTTCTGCTCAGTCGGTTTTCCACGTAAAAAATTCTTTGTTCTTTTGGTTGTTTTCTTGTCACAACAATTTGGTGCCCTCACGCAGGATCGAGCCTAATCCCTTTAATCACCCATGGAAGACACTCATGGCGAAAGCCACTCACCATCCGGTGGACAGCAGGCAGCGCACCTGCCCCAGGACAATGCTGTCGCGAACGACCGACAGCTCCAAACCTTGACGAACGCAGTGGTCACATTTTCCCAGAAGATGAACACCTTCCTCGCCAACTTTCCAGCTCTCCTTCAACAACAGAGGCCTCTCTCTCTAGCTCTTCCTCTCGAAGGCCGCTTCCGCCTCCGAGCGCGGAGCGCCTCGATCTGCCCCCTGAAGAGGCCAGCACCCCGAAGAATTGCATGCTGCTTTTTTAGCTGCAGACCTGGTTAAACCATGGATTGGTAAGTTTCAAGGAATTTGGTTTGAAGGTGATTCCGAACACACTATCCATCTACTACAACAAGCTGTTCAGCGTCCACATCATGCCAGCTCAATTGAATTTCATGGTTTCCTTCCTACTTTGTTTTCATTTCCGCATTATAAAATATCTCATGTATATAGACAAGCCAATATGGCTGCACATTATGTTGCTTCCTCTTCTTTTGTTTCTGATTTTTGCTGGGAACAGGATATGTCCCTCCCACCTGATTTTGGTGCAATCCTCCTTAAGGATTGCATGTTTTGTACTTAATGTTTTTCTTTTTGTATTAATACATCATCATAGGCTACGGCCCTCTTTCAAGAAGAGGCCAGCACCCATGTTGCCGCCAAAAGCCGACCCGAGGTGTATCCTCTGGCTCCCTCGGTGGATATAATCTTCTCGCCTGCCATAGTAGCGGCGCCTCGCTCCTACAAAGCCCCCAGGTTCGGCGATTACGACGGCCTCACCGACTCGGCCCCACCGACCCTGCCCAGCACTTGAAGCGCTTCGAGAACGCCCTGGCGACGAGCGATCTTATCTTAGAAGCGTACAAGTGCTGCCTGTTCCGGAATACTCTGACAGGCCTGGCGCTGGACTGGCTCGACGAAATCCCTCAGGGCTCCGTCCAAAACTTCCAGCAATTCTCTAAGCAGTTCTGCACCAGATTCGGAACATTGAGGACCACCTCCCGAACAATCCACGAGCTCTGGTAGATAAGGCAGGCCTCTTACGAGTCCTTGCGTAACTATGTGGATCGGTTCTCGAAGATGAACGCGGAGATGAAAGACACTACCGACTACAGATCAACTATGATCATCGTCCACAGTATTTTGCCCGGGGAGTTATACGACTCCTTCGTCGACGACATGTCGAAGACGCTAATGGAAGCAAAGGCTCGCATCGAAAAGCGAATCCATCTCGAGGGCGCAAAAGCCCTGAAGTCGAAAACCAAGCTGGAGGACACCTCGCTCCAAGATAAGAAAGGTGAGACCCTAAAGACAGAATCCAGCACTCCCAAGAGAAAGTTTCGAGATCGGAAGTTTCCCCCATCTCACAGGAAGCGCAAGTTCGAGGGTGACTCCCCGCGTCCTTCGACGCCGGTCTACATCATTGAGGAAGTATTCTCAATCCTCAGCGGCAAGGGGTTCATCAAGAGCCGTGGCGAGCGTCGGCCACCTCAACCTGGCGAGGATCCTTCAAAGTTTTGCAAGTTTCACCAGCGCTATGATCACCTCCTCTTCAAGTGCCGCTCTTTTCGGGCACTCGTCAACGAGTATATAGAGAATGGCTACCTCACCAGCTATAAGAAGATAGAGGGACTCCCATCGAAAGCGGCACAGGTGCTTTTCCCCCTTGATGAGCCTCTGGCGGTTACCCCTTCGACCACAGCGACGTTGAAAGCTAACGCCAAGAAGGTTGTCCTGTCAATCTTCGGCTACGACTGCAATCTCCGAGCTCGAAGGTGCCGAGAGGTATGCGCCATCGAATTCCCCCCACTTTTTCCTGACATTGTCTTCACCGTAGGCGACCTTCCCAGAGAGGAGGTTAACCGCGTTGACCCCATCGTCATTGTTGCTGAAATCGGAGTCTATGATGTCCACCGGACCTTGGTCGACACCGGCAGTTCGGTTGACATACTGTATCTCCGCGCCTTCAACGAAATGGGCGTCGGTCAGTGTAAATCTCTCCCCCCTTCCATGACCATCTCTAGCTCTCCGGCGACATCTACTGACCCGCAGGCTACGCCACCCTGCGCATCGCTCTCGAATAGGGTCCCAGAAAACAAGCGAAAGAAATTAACTTCATCACCATGGATGCCCCCTCCGGCTACAATGCAATCCTGGGACGACTTGCAATGGCGGCATTCCACATCCCCCTACCACTTATGCTTGAAGTTTCCCACGCCGCTCGGCATCGCCACCATCATGGGGGACAAGGTCGGGACTAGGAAATGCTTCGAGATAAATGCATGTCTCCACACAGACCACCAGGACCCCAGAGATCACGTCCTACCGTCAATCGAACACAATGATCATGTAGTTGCCGACAGAAAAACTGTATTAATTTCTATGGATTTCCCTGACAATGAAAAGCCCACTTTGGCGGCCTTCCTTTCTTAGTATTTTGATGTATTCGCCTGGGAACCTAGTGACATGCCAGGGATAGAAAGGACCGTAGTCGAACATCGGCTAAGTCTCAAACTAGGAGTAGCCCCCGTGAGATAGAAGAAAAGGAATTTCGGCGGTGAAAAGTAGCGAGCGATTCGAGAGGAAGTCGAGAAACTCCTAGTCACCCGATTCATCAGGGAAATCACATACCCATCATGGCTCGCAAATGTTGTGGTAGTGAAGAAGAATTCCGGGAAGTGACTAATGTGTGTAGACTTTACGGATCTAAATAAAGCCTACCCCAAAGACTTCTACCCCTTGCCGAATATAGACAGACTCGTTGACTCTTCGGCTGGGTAATCAATGATGAGCTTCGTGGATGCCTTTTCAGGCTACCATTAGATCCGAATGACCAAGGACGACGAAAAGCATACCTCATTCATAACCGATCAAGGAACTTTTTGCTATAAGGTCATGCCTTTCGGCTTGAAGAACGCGGGTGCGACCTACCAGCGGATGATTGATACAGTATTCAAAAAACAAAAGGGGCAGAACATAGAAGCCTACGTCGACGACATACTAATTAAGAACAAGAGTATGGAGCAGCACATCGAAGTCCTCCACGAAACATTATACACTTGCCGAACCTACAACATCAAACTCAACCCCTCAAGAGCATTTTCGGCTCAGCATACGGCAAGTTCCTGGGGCACATGGTGTCGGCCCTAGGCATTGAAGCGAACCCTGAGAAGATACGAGCCATTCAAGAAATGGTGCCACCTCGAACAATCGAAGATATACAGAAACTAAATGGAAGGATCACAGCACTCAGCAGATTCATATCAAGATCCGGCTAGTGCTGCCTCCCCTTCTTCAAGATCCTTCGAGGGGAGCACCCGACGTGGAACGAGAATTGTGGGAGAGCTTTCCAGACATTAAAAGAATACTTGTTGTTGCCGCCGCTACTCTCCGCCCTGCTCCAAGGCGAAGTCCTCCTCCTCTACCTCAGCGCTACCAATAATTCGGTATCGGCAGTGCTTGTTCGAGAAGAGGCAGGCCAGCAGCAACTGATCCACTATATCAGTCACGTTTTCCACGGCGCCGAAGTGAGGTACCCTCCCCTCGAGAAACTCTCTTTTGCGTTGATCTCTGTCTCTCGCAGGTTACGTCATTACTTTCAAGCTCACCTCGTCAAGGTGATAACGGATCAGCCCCTGCGGAGAATACTCCACTCACCCGAAATCTCTGATTGCAGAAATGGGCCGTGGAGCTCTCCGAGTTCGACATCGATTTCCTCCCTAGATCGGCCACGAAGAGCCAGGTGCTTGCCGACTTCATCGTCGAACTGACAACAACCGAACAACCCGAACTCCTGGAGAAACGGCAACCTTGGATCGTTCATGTCGACGGAGCCTCCTGGAATGCATCCAAGGAATCGACATTGTCCTCACCAGTCCTTGGGGAGTTCGACTTCAAAGATCAGGAATGATACATTTCCCCGTCACGAAAATCAGGCCGAGTATAAAACCCTCATTGCTGGGCTCAAATTCGCCAAAGACCTCAGAGTGCGACACCTCCATATCTACAGCAACTCAAAGCTAATGGTAAACCAACTAAGGGGATCCTACCAGACGAAGGCCGAAGTACTCAAGAAGTATTTCCAGCTTGCCAAAAATCTTCTACAACATTTCGCACAAGCCCTCCTGTTTCACATCCCCTGTGAGATGAATTCACTGGCGGACGAGCTGGCCAAGGAAGAAAAAGGCGATGCATTGAACATCTTGTCCCCCGCCTTTGAAGATCCTGAGATCTTCGACATCGACTCTAGCCCCGAAAGCTGGATGGATGGGATCTAGCATTATCTCCAGACGGGCGAGCTCCCAGGCGACAGGCACAAGGCCCGCAGGCTCCGGGTGAACGCCGCTAGATACATCTTATTCCAAGGGCAATTGTTCAGGAGATGCTACTCTTTACCCCTGGCAAAGTGCATCCGCGAGGAGGATTCGAAAACCATACTCAAACAGATCTATGCCAGAGACTGCGAAACCCACGCCGGAGGACGGAATCTCGCCCTACAAGTCCTGCGCCTGGGATATTACTGGCCAAACCTTCGGAAAGACGCCAAGGAATTCAGCCAGAAATGCCCGCAGTGCTAGATCTATTTGAACATCTTGAGGCACAAGGGCTCGCGCCGACATGCCGAAGACACTGATGGAAGCATGGGCTCGCGCCGAAGAGCGAATTCATTTCGAGGATGCAAAGGCCCTGAAGATGAAAACCAAGCAGGAGGACGCCTCGCCTCAAGACAAGAAAGGTGAGACCCTGAAGACAGAATCCAGCACTCCCAGGAGAAACTTTAGAGATCGGAAGTTTCCCCCATCTCACGGGAAGTGCAAGTTCGAGGGTGACTCCCCGCGTTTTTCGACGCCGGTCTACATCATTGAGGAAATATTCTCAATCCTCAGTGACAAGGAGTTCATCAAGAGCCATGGCGACCGCCAGCCACCTCAACCTGGCGAGGATCCCACAAAGTTTTGCAAGTTTCACCAGCACTACGGTAATCTTCTCTTCTAGTGCCGCTCTTTTCGGGCACTCGTCAACGAGTATATAGAAAATGACTACCTCACCGGCTATAAGAAGATAGAGGAGCTCCCGTTGAAAGCGGCACGGGCGCTTTTCTCTCATGACGAGCCTCTGGCACCCCCTTTTGACCCCAGCGACGTCAAAAGCTAACGGCAAGAAGGCTGACCTGTCAATCTTCGGCTACAATTGCAATCTCCGAGCTCGACGGTGCCGAGAGGTATGCACCATCGAATTCCTCCTACTTTTGCTTGACATTGTCTTCACCGCAGGCGACCTTCCCAGAGAGGGGGTCAACTGCGACGACCCCATCGTCATCATCGCTGAAATCGGAGCCTATGATGTCCACCGGACCTTGGTCTACACCGGCTGTTCGGTTGATATACTATATCTCCGCGCCTTCAACGAAATGGGCGTCGGTTAGTGTAAACCTCTCCCCCCTTCCATGACCATCTCTAGCTTCTCCGGCGACATCTACCGACCCGCAGGCTACGCCACCCTGTGCATCGTTCTTGAAGAGGGCCCCAGAAAACAAGCGAAAGAAATTAACTTCATCACCATGGATGCCCCCTCCGGCTACAATGCAATCCTGGGACGACTTGTAATGGCGGCATTCCAGATGGTCGCGTCCACCTACCACTTATGTGTCAAGTTCCCCACGCGACTCGGCATCGCCACCATCATGGGGGACAAGGTCGGGGCCAGGAAATGCTTCAAGATAAATGCACGTCTCCACACAGACCACCTGGACCCCAGAGATCACGTCCTATCGCCAATCGAACAAAATGATCATGTAACCTTCGCCGACGGAAAAACTGTATTAATTTTTAAGGATTTCCCTGACAATGAAAAGTCTGCTCTGGCGGCCCTCCTTTCTGAGTATTTTGATGTATTCGCCTGGAAATCGAGTGACATGCCAGAGATGGAAAGGGCCGTAGCCGAACATCGGCTAAGTCTCAAACCAGGAGCAGCCCCTGTCAGACAAAAGAAGAGGAATTTCGGCGGCGAAAAGCAGCGAGCGATTCGAGAGGAAGTCAAGAAACTCCTAGCCGCCAGATTCATCAGGGAAATCACGTACCTATCATGGCTCGCAAATGTCATGGTAGTGAAGAAGAATTCCGGGAAGTGGCGAATGTGTGACGTCCCGGTTTCCCGGACGCCAGAAAAGTAACATATTCTTTCCATTTTTTTTTTTAAATCTCAACTTAAATTCTTATATATCACAATTCAGAAATACTTTCAACTTTTTTTCCCTTGTCCCGTGATCCTTCTAGTGCCACACTTGCCACCAAAAGTGGCAGAACTCTGTTAATACAGACCCAGTAGATAAAATAATTTCCCAAAATAGCAATAATCAATTCAATGCTACCAACAGAATGAATAAAACTCATGTATTAGAATCAAACCAAAAATAAAATCAATTTCCACAATAACAATTCAATATGCAAGATACTTTTAAAAATAATAATCTTTAATATCAATATCATAATCATCTTTACTCATTATTATTATATCTCTGGGCCCCATGTTTCTCAACCAATCACCTTAAATGCTACAATTATTCCTCATCAGCCCAAAAGGGCCTTGGACGCCGTCGCGCCAAATCAAGCTCGAGCTGGCATGTGTGATCGCTTGTGAGAAACCTGCCTTACTCATCATCGCATTTAAATCATGAATGCAAATATCATCTCATTACTCAATAATAACATTACATACTATATTATAAATCTTGACAGCATAATATCAAATGTAATATCCATAATGCTTATCATAATTTATCTTATCATTCAACACACTGACTTTCGTCACAACATAATAATATATTGTTTAGTGACGTGAATCTATTACTTTCATACCCTTTCACCTAGAAGCCGGACAAAAGTTCCTACAGTTTGTTATTCTAGAAGCCTTGACAGGAGCCACACCTTGCATCAATAATTCCTTTTTCTTAGGACATCACCCGGCGTACACTCCCTGCCCTCATCGAAATAACATATATATAAGAAACTCTCCGCCCTCGTCGGTTCTTAGTATACAAAAATTCATTAGTACCACATCACCTCATAGACAAGCATATCTCATCCATTCACTCAAATAACAGCATACATGACATAATAACATAATTCCATATAAACACGTCTACTAAAATTTTTCTGTAATGCAAAATCCACTTAATAGATCAAAACATCAATAACCATCACTATAATGCCACCAAACTATAATTCTCAATTGCCCATAATCTTCACCACACAATCTCGAATCAATACATATCCTTACGCAATTATTACGCAATTATTTCTTCACAATACAATCTTAAACAATCTTCTACTAATGCTCATAATATTAATTTATTTCTACAACACAATAATAGCATATCATAGATCAATAACAACTTTAGGGAACCTTTAGGGAAAGGATTACCTACCGATTTACTGTTAAACCAAGCTTGGAAATCCCCTAGCTTTCCTCTTCTTCCTTCCTCCTCTTCTTCTCCTTTCTTCTTCCTTTTTTTTTCTCCTTCCTTTTCCTCTGCTGGAGCTTGCGGTAGCTGCTGCCGCTGCTTCTGCTCTCGGCGGAACGGCGGAGCGGAGAGGCACGGGCGCGCGAAATCGAGGAGGGAGAGAGAGAGGGGAAATTCCCTTTCTCTCACCTGGCTTGGCGACACGCGGAAGAAGCGAAGAAAGGCGGTTCCGCCGCTGTTCTTATCTGATTAAGGGAACAATTACAATTTAGTTCCCCTGTTTCCAACCTCTTATAAATAGGTACAAAATTATTATTTTCAGGTCCAAAATCTTTCATTTTATGTCCAAATCAGTTTTAATTTTTAAGCTTCAAATCAAATTATAATTCAATTTCTCTTATCTTCAAATCAGATTTCAAGATATCACAGAATGTGTGGATTTTACAGACCTAAATAAAGCCTGCCCCAAAGACTTCTACCCCTTGCCGAAGATAGACAAACTCGTCGACTCTTCGGCCGGGTACTCAATGATGAGCTCCGTGGACGCCTTTTCAGGCTACCATTAGATCCGGATGACCGAGGACGATAAAAAGCATACCTCATTCATAACCGATCAAGGAACTTTTTGCTATAAGGTCATGCCTTTCGGCTTGAAGAACGCGGGTGCGACCTACAAGCGGATGATTGATACTGTATTCAAAAAACAAAAAGGGCGGAACATAGAAGCCTACGTCGACGACATACTAATTAAGAGCAAGAATATGGAGCAGCACTTCGAAGACCTCCGCGAAAGATTAGACACTTGCCGAACCTACAACATCAAACTCAACCTCTCAAGAGCATTTTCGGCTCAGCATACGACAAATTCCTGGGGCACATGGTGTCGGTCAGAGGCATTGAGGCAAACTCTGAGAAGATACGGGATATTCAAGAAATGGTGCCACATCGAACAATCGAAGATATACAGAAACTGAACGGAAGGATCACAGCACTAAGCAGGTTCATAGAAGCCTACGTCGACAACATACTAATTAAGAGCAAGAATATGGAGCAGCACTTCGAAGACCTCCGCGAAACATTAGACACTTGCCGAACCTACAACATCAAACTCAACCTCTCAAAAGCATTTTCGGCTCAGCATACGGCAAATTCTTGGGGCACATGGTGTCGGTCAGAGGCATTGAGGCAAACTCTGAGAAGATACAGGCTATTCAAGAAATAGTGCCACATCGAACAATCGAAGATATACAGAAACTGAACGGAAGGATCACAGCACTCAGCAGGTTCATATCAAGATCCGGCGAGCGCTGCCTCCCCTTCTTCAAGATCCTTCGAGGGGAGCACCTGACGTGGAACGAGGATTGTGGGAGAGCTTTCTAGTCATTAAAAGAATACTTGTTGTTGTTGTCGCTACTCTCCGCCCCACTCCCAGGCGAAGACCTCCTCTACCTCAGCGCTACCGACAATTCGGTATCGGCATTGCTTGTTCGCGAAGAGGCGGGCTGGCAGCACCCGATCCATTATATCAGCCACGTCCTCCACGGCGCTGAAGTGAGGTACCCTCCCCTCAAGAAACTCTCTTTTGTGTTGATTTCTGCCGCTCGTAGATTACGTCATTACTTTCAAGCTCACCCCGTCAAGGTGATAACGGATCAGCCCCTCCGGAGAAACGGCAACCTTGAATCCTTCATGTCGACGGAGCCTCCGGCGAACGCATCCAAGGAATCGACATTGTCCTCGCCAGTCCTTGGGGAGTTCGACTTTAGAAATCAGGAAAGATACATTTCTCCGTCACGAACAATCAGGCTGAGTATGAAGCCCTCATTGCTGGGCTCAAATTCGCCAAGGGCCTCGGAGTGCGACACCTCCATATCTACAGTGACTCAAAGCTAATGCTGAACCAGCTAAGGGGATCCTACCAGACGAAGGACGAAGTACTCAAGAAGTATTTCCAGCTTGCCAAAAATCTTCTGCACTATTTCGCACAAGCCCTCCTTTTTCACATCCCTCGTGAGATGAACTCACTGGCGGACGAGCTGGCCAAGGAAGAAAAAGGCGACGCACTGCTCCGGGTGAAGGCTGCTAGATACATCTTGTCCCAAGGGCAATTGTTCAGGAGATGTTACTCTTTACCACTGGCGAAGTGCATCCGCGAGGAGGATTCGAAAATCATACTTGAACAGATCCACGCCGGAGACTGCGAAACCCACGCTGCAGGACGGAATCTCGCCTTACAAGTCCTGCGTCAAGGATATTATTGGCCAAACCTCGGAAAGACGCCAAGGAATTCAGCCAGAAATGCGCACAGTGCCAGATCTATTCGAACATCCCGAGGCAACCCGCAGCTCAACTACAGCCCATAACCAGCTCTTGGCCATTTTCGATGTGGGGCCTTGATTTTTTGGGACCATTTCCGAAATTCGGGAAGAACTTGCGCCATGTTCTTCTAGCAACGGACCACTTCTCCAAGTTGGTCGAGGCGAGGCGATGGCACAATCAACTGGTGCGAGTGTCAGGAACTTCATCTGGACACGACTCATATGTAGGTTCTGCGTCCCGCTATCCCTAATCTGTGACAACGGAACCGCCTTCACGAGCCGAGCCGTCCGAAATCTGTGTTCCGAAAACGGAATCAACCTGAGCTTCGCATCAGTTCGGCATCCGCAATTGAACGGACAAGCCGAGGCGTTGAATAAAAACTTCCTCAACACATTAAGAAAATGGATTGATAAGATCGGGTCGTCATGGGCAGCCGAACTGTCGGCAGCTATTTGGGGACTCAACTGCACACCAACAACAGCCATGGGTCAAACGCCTTTCTCGCTTGTTTTCGGAGCAGATGCGCTCGTCCCGATCGAACTAGAAATCTACTCCCCCCGCGTCGAACACGTCAGCAACTTCGATCCATAAGCTCTTCTCGAATGCATAAACAAAATGAGAACGCAAGGAGACTCGAGCTTGACCTCCTCAGAGAAGAGAGGGAACTTGCTGCCTTTCGACAAGCGGAGCATAAACGGAGGATCGAAAAATATTATAACAAGCATGTGCACAGGCGACCGTTCCGACAGGGCGACCTTGTCTTGAAATTAAAAGACACCGCCGGCCGAGACATGGCATCAGGCAAGCTCGACCCTAACTGGGAAGGTCCTTTCATCGTCCGCGATGTGCTCGGCCCGAACACCTACAAATTGGTAAGGCATGACGGAACTCTCCTACCAAGGACCTGAAGCCGCAACGACATCAGAAGATTTTATTCATAAAACACCTGTAACTCATCTACAACATTAAGTTTTATGAAATAATGTCTCCAATTCTAACTTAGTGCCTAGGCGACTGACAGTCAAGGGCACTCCCCTTCTCGAAGTCTCAGGCCTAACAAATTCTAACTTAGCGCCTAGGCGACTGGTAGTCAAGGGCACTCCCCTTCTCGAAGTCCCAGGCCTAATAAATCCTAGCTTAGCGCCTAGACGACTGGCAGTCGAGGGCACTCCCCTTCTCGAAATTCCAGGCCTAACAAATTCTAACTTAGTGCCTAGGCGACTGACAGTCAAGGGCACTCCCATTCTCGAAGTCCCAGGCTTAATAAATCCTAGCTTAACGCCTAGGCGACTGGCAGTCAAGGGCACTCCCCTTCTCGAAGTCCCAAGCCTAATAAATCCTAACTTAGCGCCTATGCGACTGGCAGTCAAAGGCACTCCCCTTTCCGAAGTCTCAGGCCTAATAAATCCTAACTTAGCGCCTATGCTACTGGCTGTCAAGGGCACTCCCCCTCTCGAAGTCCCAGGCTATTCCGCCAAAAACTTAGTAATTTTCTCAGCTTCACAACAACAAGCAGATATTTACAACAGAGAACTACTCGAAAAAGAACACAGGTATGAGTAAACAAAAAACATTGCATTAACAAAATCTGCTTTACAAGACAAATTACAAAAATCTTTACAAATCAGTCTCTCCCCGAAATCTCGGAGCTAGAGTCTACTTCGATGTCCGCACTCGAGGTTCGAGGCACGTCCTCCAACGAATCCCTCGAAAGAAGAGGAGAAACAGCCAGGGGCCCCTCTGAAGTCTCTTCGCCCCTTACACTTGGTCCTTCCTTCGGCACTGGGATCCCTCCTGCGATCCCTTCAGCACCCGCCATTTCAACTTCAGTAGGCTGGATAACCACCTTCAGGTTCGAAAAGAAGGCGAATATCCGCTCCATCCTCTCCGCCGACATCTTGAAGAACGGACACTGGTACAAGCGGCTTTCCGAAAGGATGTACTCGTTCATGTTCAACCCTTCAAGATCCTCGCAGCTCACTAGCCCCCGGTCAAGAAGAGCCGAACCGAGCATATTCACCGAACTCTCAAGCGCCTCCTTAATAAGGGCCTTGAACTCAGGGGAACGGCGGAATTCGGCAACCCCTTCCTGACGAGCCTCCTCGCGAGACTGATCGAGCGCGTCCTCCAAAAGCTGCTGAAGTTCAGCCTCCCGGCGACTGGACTCGTCCAAGCCTCGCATGGCCGAACGGAGATGCTTTTCGGCCAGACGACGCTGACGCTCTGACTCCAGAAACCGAAGTTCGTTTTCTTTCGCTTTCCTCTCTTGCGCCATGGCCCCCTTGGTAAGCTGCTCTACTTGACATCTTACCACACCCAGCAAATCGGTGGCCCGAGCGCCGAGTCTGGTCACCGAGTCAGACCTTCCTTCGGGAACGCCTCTCGAAGGGTCATCGCGAACACCATCCCGAGACTCCTCGGCGCTCTGATCAGCGGAAGCAGGTCCCTCGACGCCAGAATCCCTCGAGTCTTCACTCCTCTCGCGCTGCTCTTTGGGATCGACGCTGACCTGCACATCATCTATATACGCTAGGTCGTCCTCACCTTCCTCGAAAATGGCGGCCGCCGCTGAAAAGGTCCCCCCCCCCCCCCCCCCCCCCCCCCCCCCC
>JAEMOT010001567.1:0-11294 GCA_019297695.1 Apostasia ramifera | reverse complement strand
CGCCAACGCTCCAGATACCGCCCCTCTTTTTTTCGCCGGAAGACGGGAAGGCCCCGGTCGGTCGTAGGGCACCCTTTTGCTCCCAATCTGCCGAAGTAGGAACCAACCCAATTCGAGCTCTGATCGGCCTGCAAGACAAAACACGGGTACAGGATCAAAGCTGAAAAGTGGAAAAGGGCAACCGCCGAAACCTTACCCGTATAAACCCGCACGTCATCTTCAAGCTCACGCAGGTAATCCTCCGCATTGTGCACACATTTTCGAATTTCATCCACTTTCCGAAAACGCGGATCCTCAAAACCAACTCCATCCCCCAAAAACCTCGCCTCGCCGACTCTCCGAGGAACAACAAAACTCACTTCGCAGGGCTCGGCAAAGAAAAATCTCTTATACCAATCCGCAAACTCGGTGTCCCTCACCTTGAACACCTGGCAGTACTCGCCCTTCAAGACGAAGCACCCGTGCAAGCGAGGGTTCGCCTCCCACCGAAAGACCGCCTTGAAGATGTCAATATCCCAAGAGATCTGCCGGCGTCGCAGCTCCTTGATGAGGCAGTAGATCATGGTGACCGCGTTCGGTGGGAGCTGCATGGGGATGATGCCGAAGTGGTTGAAGATGTTCACGAACTCCGGCTGGAAGGGAACGAACAGCCCGCCGCGCAGGTGATGGAGACACACCGCAATCTTCCCCTTCGGCAAGGTCATGAATGTCGCTTTCGCCGACGGATACTCCAACCGAACCTCCGGGTTCCTCCCCCATACCTGCTGCACCTCCGCCTCGAAAGTGTGCGGAGGAAGGGCACAGAGCTCACCCCGAAGAGCGTGGTAATCACTCCACATTTTCTTCGCTTTGTTCCATAATTTCTTAACCATTGTGAACCCGAGAAAATGACAGTAGTAGGGACCCATAGTTGGGCGACAGGCCTTTTTATATTTTGTATCCCGACGGTTCTACTCCCCGATGGCGGCCCCTAACTGTCTAATCTTAGGGGGCCGGGCCTGCCGCCTCGCCTCGTCTCGGATCTCCCAACGGTCACATCACAAAATTCAAAAAAGAGGTACATTTCATAAAAAGAGGGGTACATTTCATAAAAAGAGGGGTACATTTCATTAAACCATTTTCCTTTTACAATTCACCGTCCCAAAAAAAAAGGGAGAGAAAAGACAACACCCTAAGAAGAAAGCCCGAACTCCGGCTCCGCGAGGAGACCCCGAACCGCTCGCGCAAACTCCCTTTGAAGACGGTTCTCTTCCTCCAGCTCTTCGACCCGGGCCGCCAGAGCAGCCTTCTTCTTCAGTACAGGGGACCATACTGCTTTTAAGAGATATGGTTCTCCCTGCCCTTAGACTGCGCCGTCCGTACACCGTACAGCCGAGGCCATTGCGTGGCTACCTTGCAGGCATTAATGGTCTGACACTAGAGCTGAAGCCCATTCCGTTGAAATGATTCCACAGAATAGATCAGGGTATAAAAATCTCATTGTAACAGGAAAAAAAGGACCTTTTTTCTTCTTCTCCTTCTTCTTCTTCTTCTCCTTCTTCTTCTTCTTCTTCTTCTTCCTCTTTCTCAAGTCCCCAACGTCTCTATCATTACTGTAATCTCACGGATAACTTGGCATTAGTGAAAACCTTTGAAGCCTCCTCGAAAGGAGTCGTGGTTTTTCCGCTCAATCGGTTTTCCACATAAAAAATCCTTTTGTTCTCCTGGTTGTTTTCTCGTCACAACATTCTCAAAATAATTCTCCAACCAAACGACTGATTTTGAAGTGCTTGGAATGGAAAATAGACCTTGTCTTCTTTTTTGATCAACTTCAACATTAGATCTTTGAAATATCTTCTAGCTAGCAATAGTATTCAGAAAGTCTCTTAAGGATTCAAAATAACCAGTAAAATGTCCAACTAGAATGCTCGAACAGGAATTTTAAACGGCTAGCACAATCTGGCTAAAAACAAGGTTAACACATTGACTTAACAAAATATTGAGTCAACTATATTGATGAATAGACATTTTAAGTCCAAAGTTCAATTGAGTCGAATTTGGCAAACACTTTGTTGACTTAACTCAATTGAGTCTTTTATAACTCAATTTAGTCCGCTTGTGAATACCCTAAGTTGACTTATTGTTGTTGAACTTAGGAGATTCTTTGAGTTTGTAGAAGGGGATATGGTTATGGTTCAAGTTCATCATCAATGATTCCTACTGGAAACCCACAAGATATTATATGCTTGGAATATAGGACTATTCCAGATACTTTAAGAATATAAACAATACCTATGAGTTTGATCTATTGTTAGATATTGGAATCAACCAGCTATCTATTGTTTTTCAGATTTTCTTTATATAAGGGACTTCTCTCAAGCTTCACGATCCTGCAACCGTATCTTCACCATTCACTACATCCGCTTCCACACATAACTAGGTACATCATTCCAGTAGTCAGGTTATAGGATCTTCCTCCATCTAATAATGTATGGATGGCAATACAGGGCAAATATCAAGAATTCTTGCTAGGAAACCGACATCAACACTTGACATAGTTAAGTTCTTTTGAATTGGGGACTGCTACTATGAGGCATCATTAGTATTGCCTCAGAAGACAACAACATTGCCATTAGTAGGGCTCAGTTTAGGGAGCCTCATATCTGAAGTTGATAACTTATAACTACTTTTACTATATAATGTTATTTTGAGTATTTTTATGATGTGATTTTAATGTATTTAAGTGCATATCAGTGAGATGAATAAGTAAGGTTATAGATACTTTACAGACAAAAAAACAACTGTTTGAGTAGCCATCACTGGGTTCGTTCATGGACCTTTTTAGAAAAAAAATTGTGAGCTAGTGGATGACAGGATCGAACCTTCTTATTACACCAATGGACCTTCTAGTAGACTCCATTTGACTGGTTCCACGAACCGCCGATTGCACAATTACAGGCTTTGGTCTATTGGATATTCCATCCAACGGATGAATGTTTAAGGTTTAGACTCGTGGGATGAATTATAAATTGGAGGCTTTTGATAAGAAGAGAAGTTTCTTTTGTGATTTGAAGAACTTGCAAACCGTGGAGTTTTTATACCAAGCATGAAGTGTAAGGCATCCATTGACAACGCCTTCAAGCAGGATGGGATCTGATTAACAGTTTCTTTGAAATTGATGTACTTATCAAGGAGATCAACGGATGAGATATGAGTCATTGTATCACTCCGGTCACCATTGTTTACCATCATTTTGTCTTTGTTCATCCCTACTTTATCTGTTATACACATGCTATCCTCTTGTTTATAAGCTTTATTCCCTCATCATACATCAAAGCATTTTTTATCCATATTTATAATACTTGAGATCTGTATGTTATTTCAGTGATTTCTCATGTTATTCCTTTATTTTTTAGCCTATTTGCTTGCTAGAACATTCAAATATGATACATGCAATAGATCTCTCACTTAGGCAGTTTGGCATTCAGACCATTTGGTTATGCAGATGTAACCATGACCAAAAAATAAATTTAGTTATGTTAAAAGTCATATAAGATATGAAATAAAATTAATGATTGTATTGAAAATATTGTAGAATGAGAAATAAAGCGGTTTTTTTGTATTGAAATATATGTAGACTGTTATTTTTAATGAAGTGATTATTTTAATATAAACCATGACCAAAATAATGTAAAGACCAAAGAGTAACATGCTGAATGTTCTTAGAGGTGTTGTGCTTGATTTATGCTCTTTTACTTCGCTCTTATTGTCATATACTGGAAGGAACGAGTTTCCTTGAACTTTATCAAATTAAAAGCTGTTTTTGACCATTATCTCATTCATAGATGAAGAAATAACTGCACCTTGCATGTTAGAGTAGTTTTGTATTTAATCATAGTTGGCCTACATCACTATGCGATAGTTTAAACCACTTCGTCACAAGAGACACTATCTTTTATGAGAAGAGTGTGCCATATTTCGATCATGAAGCATTATGATTCCTAAGCTCTCAAAGAAATTTGAATCACTGACGTGTAGTTGATAGAGTTCTTATAAGGTAACATGCTCATGGTAAAACAGAAAATCAGTTTGATTGTACTTGTTCCCTTTTGAAGCATGCCAATCTAAGTTTGACTAAGTCATTTGGTGGATTTCTCAGTTGAGGTAGAGCAAACCCTAATTGGTGGATTGCCAGTTTGGTCCCAAACTAGGGTGGTGTAGGCCCGACTTGTAATCCCTACAATTATGTTTCAAGCAAATGCTCTCCCTCTCTGTTTTTTTTAGAATTTTGTAGGTGATTTGTAATTGTGATGTTAGGCCATTTAACTCTCTCATTTGTAAGTCATTGTGCTTGCTAGTTTTTGTTGGTTTAATTGTAGCCACATTCTGGAGAGAGCCATGTTTAATGTGCTTTCTAGTTCTTAAATGGTTTAGCTCGCCTTCGTGCCCATTTCTTTTCTTACTCATTTCCTTTGATGTTGAAACACGATATTGTTTGTCAGCTAGGCTAAAAACATTAATTCATGTTACGAGTTTTACGTCCAACATCCCTTAACTGTCGTAACAGTAGGCTTCCAAGTTTTTACTATATAGTTACAATCCGTAACACGACGTTTCCTTGCTCTTTCAATTTTGGGGCCTCCGTATTCGTATCAACTCATTTTTATTGGGAGATCATGTGAGCCTCCTGGATGGCAACACCATTAAACAATGCTTTGATTTGTAAATCTCCTGATTAAGAACTTTATATATCATCAACCTTTATGAATGATTATGGAGGCCCCAATTTATGTTGTCAACCTTGTGGTTTAGCGAATGATTAAAAATGTTGGATCACATAATTGCCCATGAAATCATATAAATTTGTTTTTTTTTTATTCGCATTGTTGATCTTTTGCTATTAGTTAATTGAGATTGTGCTGATATGGTGATTACATGCTAAGTTGGTTTATTTGATGACGCAGAAACTTGCTGGTTTCTTCGTGACGTGCTTCGGTCAGCCTCTACCCCTTGAGGTATTAGGGGAAGAAATACGAAGAAATACGAAGAAGGAAGAGATGCCAAAGAAGAGGTATTAGGGGAGAACAGAAGAGAGAGAGAGAGAGAGCTTTAGAACCATGCATATTATTCCGCATTATTTGCGTATGAAAATTTTTAATATTACATATTAGCTATTAAAATTATATGAAAGTTATAATATCTGTTATATACATACAAGTTTATTATATAAGTCATACATGAGCTGTAATTTTTATATGATTTTATTGATCATTTTATAACAAAAAAATTTAGGTATCAGATATGTAAAATAGTTAGATTTTAAGGACATGTACGTGAGGAGTGGGTAGAGCAGTGGTAATTCATGCATAGGACAACTGCAAGTAGTTTGCGACTTGCCTTAATAAATTGAATTCGATCAAAATATTGATTTAAATATTAAGTAATTTAGAGTTAAACTTTCATCTACTTGCATGTACTAAGAGATGTATGCTCCTCTAAAGCATGCATAGAGCCATCTCAGGCCTCGTTTAATTTGTGGTGAGATTTTTATTCAACATAAATTTCAACTATAAAAATTAATTTTATTTTACATCCAATACAAATACGAATATTAGAATTGAAAGTATTTTATATTTTATACACTTTTAATAATAAAATAAATTTTTCTCATTAAATTATAAAATAAATAAATAAATAAATAAATTTTTATCCACTAATTAGGATTAGTTATATAAAGTTTTTATTTTGATTGTATTTTATTAAATAATATATTTTTATTTAATTTTAAACATGTATGATTATTTTTTAAAATTTTTTGTCATATTTTTTGGTATTTTTATTTTCTACGTAGATAAAGATTTAATATTTAAATTTTTTTTGTTGGAGTTTTTATTGTTTATATGTTCAATTATTTGAGGCTGCTTCAACTTCTTAACGGATATTGATTTTGCATATTATTCTTTTGCGTATACTCGCTTATCTATTTTTTTATTTTTATTTTATATTTTTTTATCAATTAATTGAAAATATTATAATTTAATATTTTGATTTATTTCAATCTTTTTCTTAATCTCAATAAAGTCTCTTTCAATTATTTTCTAATATTTTTTGATTAATTTCAGTTCATCATATTTTTAATTTAAGATATAATCCTTTGAACATTGAATTTTTTCAATTGTTCTTATTTTTGTATTAATTTTAGTGGAAAATTGTTTAACTAAAAATTTCAACACTTTTAACACTTTTGTTTTATTGCATCTGACTTTTCTTATTTTTATGTGGTAGAAAGTCAATGCAATGAGCCTCATAGGCCATTGAACTCAAATTCCAACTTGATCTGATTTTCGATCACTAATTCGTTGCAAAACTCAATTCGATAAATATGGATACAGAGCTAAGTTAAGGTCGACCTGTCCCAAATTCGATATGTGTCTATCTACAAATACAAAGCAAATATTAAAATAGCTCTTCCACTTATTATAAATCGAGTGTTAATGTCTTAAATTTTTGGAGGTATTTCTTTCTTTCATCGTGCCATAAATTTCACTATATTTTTTTTTGAAAACTTAGTGTTAAATTAAAATTAAAAATATCATTATTTAATTTTAATTTTATTTTTATTAAAATTAACTTTCACAAAAATTATATAAAATTATATAGTATAAATATTACATACATGTCACTTAAATTTTTTTATATTGTATAATTGAAACTTAAATCATCATATTTACATATTAGCTAGTCAATTCTAATAAGCATTTTAAGCACAGCTGTATAACTTCATTTTATACATAATTAACAATTTATATGCATTATTTTATTTATATTTACACATATATACACGTATACATGTATATACATGTATATATGTATATACATGTATATACATGTATATTTGTATATATGTTAAATAATTAATTACACTTTTATATGGTTTTGACTACATATTACGTTCAGGTCTTTGAGTTTAACGCTTTACATCGCGCAGGTTCACGTTTTTAAAATTTAACATTGGGTCCCTGAGTTTTAATAAATTATTAAATGTGTCTTTTTTTATTTTTTATTATTAAAATTATTTAAAATTACCATTTTATCCCTACTCTTTCTCTCTCCTCCTAATCCAGTGCACCCACGCGAGCGCGTGACCCGTCGGCTGCCGCGCAACCCGCCGGCAGTCGTGTGTCGAATCGGGAGGAGAGAGAGAGGCGGCCTCGCGGCCTGTCCGCCGGCAGCCACAGCCCGCGTGTGTATGCCGGATCAGGAGGAGAGAGAGAGGGGTAGGGGTAAAATATTAATTTTAAAAAAATTTAGTAAAAAAATAAAAAAAAAATCAGTTGATAATTTATTAAAACTCAGAGAATCGATGTTATAATTTTAAAAACATAAACGCAAATACAATGCGTTAAATTCAGAGATCTAAGCGTATTTAACTGATTATTTAAAAAGCATTTCACTTTCTTTTATGGCACAATATACGCATGAGTGAAGTTCACGCATTTCACCGCATAATAATCCTCAGGCGGCTTAATGTGCGGGCATCTGAATTTTCACAGCAAGATTTTGCCAAAAATCCGTGTGCTTATAGTACGGGGATTTTGGCAGTCGCATGCTCCATGTCATACGGACGCTCGTATAGAAAGTTCCTACAAGAAACCATGCGGAAGCGGAAACACGCGGCATCATCTGGCGTTAAAGAATTAAAGAAAAAAAATGCATGGGGAATTGAGATCTATTCAAAGATTGAATTAGAAATTTTAATCACGTTTCAAAAAATTGCTACAATTAAAATCATTTATATATATGGTTAAATTATATTTATATTTATATTCTTTTATCAAAAAAAAATTTACATTTATATTCTTAAATTTAGAATATATTATGCCTACTATTTAAAAAAAATAATTATCTCTGAATTATTTATATAAATATCAATAATTTATTTTTTTATTTTTCAATATAATTTTTGTAAACAACTTAAAATACTCTCTCTTGAAACCTGGGAGGTGAAGGGACAAGCCGCTCGCTTGCTTGCCATCTCTCTCTTACTGTAGGTCGATAATCGTGTAGTCTTGCACGAGCGCCATGCAAGGCCAGCAGCCGTCGGTGCAGAAAGAGGGGCGGAGAGGAATGTTTTAGATATTTGACAAAAATTTAATATTAAATAAATAAAAATGAACTCGATTAACATCTATTTGATTTAGGGACTCAAATGTTAAATATTTAAAATCATAAATCTGAATGATAATATATCTTGAACTCTGAGACCTGAATATAATTTATTTTATATATTTTATTAATTACTGTATCATCTTTTGATTTAAAGTAAAAGTAACAAATAATATTTTTAAATTGAGTATTTTTTTCTTCTATAAAATCTTATGTAAATATCATCCAGGTTTGTCAAGTTAGAGTATAATACTACTAAAGTCCACAAAATTAAAAATAGTTGAGCTAGATACTTAAATTTTATAAAATTCATCTTGGTCCTTTTATTAAAAAATAAACTAAAAATTTATCTTTCCATCGCTCTTTTTTCTTTTAGGCAACTGCAATATAAAATTTTCACATTAAAAAATTAAAAATAAATTTTATTAATATTTATATCTAATTCAGAGACGTAAATATTAAATTTTTAAAATCATAAATTCAAATGATAACACACCTTAAAATCAAAGAACTAAAAGTAGTTTACCCACATATGTTTATATATATAAATGATTTTAATTGTAGTTATTTTTTTAAATTTTATTTTTGTAATTATGTAGTTAAAATTTCTAATTAAAACTATGAATAGATCTCCACTTTTTGTGCATTTTTTTTCTTAATTGTTTAATGCCAACTGATGAGACAGTTTCTGCTTCCCGCACGGTTTCCTTAAGAAATATTCTATACGACCGTCCGTTTGACACGCATCATGCGACCGTCAAAACCTCCTTACTATAGCACAGGGATTTTTGATGAAATCTTGCCGTGAAAATTCCAATGCCCGCACATTAAACCGCCCGAAGAATTTTATGCGTGAATTATACATAAAATAAAATTACGTAGCCGTGCTTGAAATACTTATTAGTATTTTAGCAACTAATACATAAATATGATGATTTAAATTTAAAATATAAAATATACAAAAATTTAAATAATACGTATATAACACCCATACCATATAATTTTACATAATTTTTGTGAAAATTAATTTTACCAAAATTAAAATTAAATTTAAGTGAGTATTTATATTGAGAGACGTAAGAAATAAAATATAAGTTAATTATTATTTTGATATATAAAAGTTTTTTTTAATAAAATAATAAAATTAATTTTTATTTTTTTATATGTGAAAATGATAATTAAATTTTAATATTCAAACATCAAGTTCAAATTAACATAATTAATTTTAAGGGCACATTACGCCTAGGTTCCTGAGTTTACGCTTAATATAGTGCATATTCACGTTTTTAAAATTATAACATCGGGGTCCCTGAGTTTTAATAAAATATCAAATGGATCCTTTTTATTTTTTTATTATTAAATTTTTTTTAAAATTACCATTTTACCCCTACCCCTCTCTCTTTCCTCCCGAACCCGCGCACGCGCGTGTGCCAGATCGAGAGGAGAGAGAGAGAGAGGCGATCTCTCTCTCTCTCCTCCCGATCCTGCGCATGTGCTAGGCCGCACGGCCGGCGACCGCGCGTGGGTTTAGGAGGAGAGGGAGATTCCGTCTCTCTCTCTCCTCCCGATCAGGCGCACGCGCGCGGCCTGTACGGCCGCCGGCGGATCACGTGGCCTGCCTGCATGTGCCGGATCGGGAGGGGAGAGAGAATGACAGGGGTAAAACGGTAATGTTAAAAATATTTAATAATAAAAAAAATTTAAAAAAGACTCATTTAATAATTTATTAAAACTCAGGAACCCAATGTTATAATTTTAAAAATGTGGACCTGCACGATATTAAGGGTTAAATGCAGGGACTTGGGCTTAATTTGCCCTAATTTTCATTAAATTAAACAAAGGCACACTTAAAATTTATTGTACATTAGGACAAAGAAAAATCTCGAAAATATTAGGATGAGAACTACATTAGTAACGGCGATTTCCTTCCTCCAACTCTTCGACGCGAGACACAAGGTCAAACCTTCTCTTTCTCCAACACTTTGATTCGTGCCGTCACTGCCGCCAAGTTGATTTCCTGATTGGCGCACTTCGCCTCCAGAACCTCAAGCGCTTTCTCCGCCTTCGACGGGTCCAGCCTCCGAAGACTCGCCAAAACGTCATCAACCTTCCGCTCCAATCCTGTCACTTGTCCCCTGGTCGCCCCAGTCCTCTCGATATTTTTGAGTTTCTGGCAGATCGAGCGGGCGACATATCGTGCATTGAACACGCTAGATGTGGGTCCAGCTCCCTCCGAAGAGACAGCCGGGCCGATCAAGCTAGTCACCTGATCGCTCCGGCGCGACCGATTCCTCCTTAGTCGCGGGAACATCGGGGTTGGCCGACGGCGGAACCACCCTCACCGCAGGCCGGGCCCCATCGTACTCCACGGTGGTGGTGCTCTCCGTTGGTGCCACAACTCAAACGCCATCATCCTGCCCAGAAGGCGGCCTTGGGGTCACACATACCGAGAGCGTACACGTGGAGAGGGCCCAGTCCTCACAGACCAGACGAGCGGCGCAAGGTGAACGACAGGCAACTTGCTCGAAGCAAAATAACCTCAAGGCGAAAAGTCTTCACTCGTACCGGTCTACCCCAGGATGGCGTGCGTAATGACTCTCCACGCTCCATTGAAGAGGGATGGTCTACGTCAGGCGTCGTACGTCCATACCAGCATATCTGCCGATACTCTGGACAAGGAGAATGATCCTTGAAGCACCTCGGTCCACCCCCCACGCGTCAGAGTTGAGAAATAATTCAAGCTGTAAATTGTAATGTAACAGGAGAGGGAGAATTTGACTTCTTCTTCTTCCCTTTTTTTTTTTTAAAAGAGAGGTGGACCTCCACCAAAAGAAATCCCCATTGTAACACATTTTTCAACTGGTGAAATCTTCTGCAAAGCCGCCCAGCCTGGGGCGCCGTGGTTTTCTGTCTTCAATTTTCACGTCAAAAAAGCTGATTCGCTTTTAGTTCTTAACAAAGACTCTCGTTCTTCTGCCCGTTAAAGTGGCTTGCCATTGATTGTGATTAAGGTGAAGCCAGAATAACTACAGCCGAAAGTTACATAAATATGTTCTTGAGGTGATTCTTATTGATATTTTTTTTAAATACAACAACAACAACAACAACAACAACAACAACCAAGCCTTAATCCCACTAGGTGGGGTCGG
>JAEMOT010001566.1:72609-88369 GCA_019297695.1 Apostasia ramifera | reverse complement strand
TACTTAATTTAAGGGGTTAAATAAGTAAAAAGAGCTACTTTAGGGGTGATACATGTAAATCCCTCTAAAAATATTATTGTAAAACAGTAAGAATTTTGGTCAAAATTATAAAATTAATAAATTTTAATTTAACTAAAATTAAAACCATGATATGTATTATCTCAAGATAAATTAGTTTTGAAAATTTAAAGGAAGAGCTGATTGATGGATATCACGTCAGCAATAAATGGGGCCCACTGCTGATATGGTGTTCTCTATTGGCCAATCGAATATTATGCCACCAGAGCTCAATAATTATTCTACGTAAAGGATTTATTTGGCTCTCTCTCAAAATTAGTCATGAATAATATTTTAATAATATTTTAAATTTATTATAAATTTTAATAATTTTATTTCACAATTAATATAAAATTTAATATTAAAAATTAATTTTATTTCATATTTATTATAAATTTTAAGGCAAATTACACCCAAATTCTTAAGTTTAACGCTTAATATCACGCAGATTCACGCTTATAAAATTATCAAATAGGTCTTTTTTCTATTTTTTTATTAATATTTTTTAAAATTATTATTTTACCCCCTGCCCCTCTCTCTCCTTCCGATCTTGCGCACGCGCGACCTGTTGGTGTCCGCACAACGCACCGGCGGCCACGCGGCCTGCCCGCGTGCACCAAATCGGGAGGAGAGAGGGGGGCAGGGAGTAAAATGGTAATTTTAAAAAAAATTAATAATAAAAAAATAAAAAAAAAACTTATTTAATAATTTATTAAAACTGAGGAACCTGAAGTTATAATTTTAAAAATATGAACCTGCGCGATATTAAGCATTAAACTTAAAGACCCGGATGTAATTGCCCTAAATTTTAATTTATAAATAAATTTTATTACATATTTTATACATTTCTATATTAAAATATTTTTTGTCAATTTTATAAAATAAAAATATTTATTTTACTTAAAATTAACACTCAACAAGCACTTATTTTGGTACATCTAAGTGATCTTTTTACATATTTTAAGAATGATTTGATGTTAATGTCATAAATTTTTTTAAATATGTAGGCGGTGCATTAATCTACTAATTAATCAATTTTCACAAGAAGTGTTGTATTTTTAATCACTTTAGTTCCATTCAATTAAATTAACTTAACCAAATAATATATATTTCTATTTTACGTAAATTTATAAAAATAAAAAAAAAAATCATCTGAACTTTTTTTTCCACAATTGTTTCAAAATAAGTCCTTTTTTATAGATTTTATTAAATTTAATTATTATATTGTTATGCCAAAAAAATAATATATATATATTTAAATGTTAAAAATTAATATTGTAGATTAATTTATAAAGAATAAGAAAAAATTTAAGATTATAATAATACTTAAAAATATTTAAATATATTTTTAATATTTAAATAATATTTGTTAATTTTTAAAATAATAATTTAATAGTAAAATTTAATAGAATTTTTTTAGAAAAAATTTTAAGAGACTCAAATGCAGCACATGTTTTTTTTTTCGGTCAACTTATAACGAATGGAAGGTCTAATTTTATATTCAAATGAAATCACCCATTATTTTAATTTTTAATATAATCGTTATTATGTTGTTCTTTTGCTAACAGAGTCGATCGCCATAATATTGTAATATTTCGTAATTTAAATATAAAAATATTATTTACTTTGCCTTTAAAAAATTACATAATTGAGTAGCTTCTCAAGAGGTTACACATCTCAGTACTACTTCATCCTAAGCATACTTAATTATAGAGTTTTTTATCGTTAGTCTTTTGATTTTGCCTCAAAGGGCACATCTATCATTTGATATCACATTATCTATTTATATAGTGTAAGATTTTTTTTCTTTTAATATGGGATGATTCATTTTTGTGCCCCTCACTGTTATTTATTGGCTTAGAAATTTGCCAGAAACTGCACTTTACTCTAGTGATTCCCTTCTTTTGAGACATTGCTGACGATCACTCTTCGTCCTCTTTAGTCATGGAAATCATAGGCCCACTAGCTTCCATCCGGTTCATCCTTGAATTACATCGCATTGTGAGAGGTCAGCTCTGATACCATATGTAGTATCCCGTGATCCAAATATAGAAATATTGTCCGTGTTAGCTTTAGAAAACTGTGTTACTGAGCAGCTTCTCAAGAAGTCACCCATCCTAGTATTACTTCAACTTAAGCATGTTTAACTATAGAAGTTTTCGACATTAGTCACACGGTTTTCCCTCAAAGGATGTCTTTATTATTTAGGATCGCGTTATTTACTTATATAGCTCAAGATCTTCTCCCTTTTCAATGTAGGACGATCCATTTATATGCCTCTCTTACTACTATTTATTAGCCTAGAAGCCTATTAAGAGCTGCATTTTGCTCCAGTGATTTTTTACTTTTGAGATATTACTCAATAATTACTTTTCTCCCTTTTCGGCTAGGGCGTCACAAATGTGGTTTGCGGTTCATGGCCAAGAGAATTTCTACTTCATCTAAAAGAATGTGGGCACACAACTAAAATTTTCTTTTCAAATTATTTAATGGGATAAATAACATTCATCTCATCAGACTCAATAATCCACTTCTTCCAACTACGATCTCGACGAAGCTCACGACCCATCTTCACTGTCATATACTCTGCCACGTGAGGATTAAAAGTGTCTCCAATTTGTTTGGAGCCTGGTGACAAAAGCACTCCTTGAGGATCATTAATAGCAACTTCATCCCTAAAGCTAGAGGACTCTCTCCACTAGAGGCGTTAAGTAGAATTTTCTATTTCCTCGAAGAGTTTTGCTTGATAACTCCTCTTTTTTCCCATTCAAAGAAGTTGGCAAATTGCATTACAGACTTGTCATCTTCTTCTCCATCCCAAAAAAACCCTAACTCTCTTTTTCACTATTTTTGTCAACACAAATGTAGAGCACCAAAGTCAATGACTTTTCTTCATATTAGATGACAAATTTTAAAAAGGGCAAATTACGTCTAGGTCCTTGAGTTTAAGAATTATTATCACACAGTCCATATTTTTAAAATTATATCATCGGGATCTCTAAGTTTTCAAAAATTATCATCTGGGNGCCGCGCGAGGCCGCCGAAGGCGGCGCGGGGCGACGCGGTGAAGGCACGGCTGCCGGATCTGGTGGAGAGAGGAAGAGTAAGGGTATAATGGTAATTTTTATATTTTTTAATAACAAAAAAATAAAAAAAGGACCCAGATGATATTTTTGAAAACCTAGGGACCCCGATGATAAGTTTTAAAAATGTAGACCTGTGTGATAATAATCCTTAAATTCAAGAACCTGGGTGTAATTTGCCTTTTTAAAAATTGCGCCTGATCCATGTGTCAGTCGGTAGTTTGTTCACAATTAATGGCTACACACATAAGTGCTTGTATTTTCTCTCTCCCTAGGTTCTAGTGTTTTACCAGTTTTTCTAAATTAATCTCAACCATTTTTGTGGAATTAAGACAAATCAAACAAATGCGGATTTGATGATCCCTGCACCATATCCGGAGGGGATTAGCTATAACGATTTGATTTCGAGCTGATCATGTAATTAATGAATTATTTTGATCTTTAACGTAAAAATACAGGGTCTAAATAGATCAATTCTCAAAGAATAGGGAGCGAGCGCACCCTATTTGGTAACAAGATAGAAAATATAGTTTAGTTGAAATTTTTGAGTATTTTTAAAAAAGAATAATTACCTACATGCCACACAATTTAGTTTATTTATGCCTTACTCATCCATTCTTAGTTAATTATACTATGCACACTCAAAACATTATAAAATCTTACATACACACATTTTAACTTATTTTTATTATAATGAATAATTATAATTTTTCAATAACCTAACTATAATTAAATTACAAAAAATCTGAGCTGTTCATTATATTATTTTAAGGATATTTAAATATATTTTGAGCGAAAATCCTAAAACCTTAATGTTTAGGTGGCGGCAAAGGAAGAAGACATCCACGACGTGAATTGATTTTAGGACAAATCAGCGCTTTACTGTGGTATTGAGGAAGAAAAAAATATATTCTATTAAGAGTAAAAATATAATTTTAATGATTTACTAACAGAATATTTTTTTTTTAAATAGATTTTGATTAAGTTTTAACTCAAATGTGTGTATGTAAGATTTTGTAATATTTTGAGTGTGCATAGTATAATTAATTAAGAATGAATGAGTAAGGCATAAGTAAAATTAAATTGTGTGGCATGTAGGTAATTATTCTTTTTAAAAAATACGTATGATATAAAATAAAATGTAGTTAGTTATATTAAAAATTATATTGGAGACTTGGAGGTCTATAAAGAAAAATTATATTGGATGTAAAATAAAATTAATTAATTTATTAAAAATTATGTTGGACGTGAAATGGAGTGATTATTCAATATTAAAATTCATATAAAATGAAAAAAATAAATTTTAAATATTTTTTAAAAATAAAATAAATATTTAAATTATAATTAAAATTTAATTTAAGCCGTTACAAAGAACAAATAGTGCAGAGAGAAGAGCAGAAAAAAAATGCGTCGAGAACGCTCACTCGCTCTTTCTCTTCTCCAGTTCTCCTCCTGCTCTTCTGGATAAAAGATTCAGAACAGCTTTCGGATCTATTTCTTCAGTCTTTTCAAAGAGCCAGCTCCTAATTGGTGGAATAGAAGAAGAAGAAGCGATGGGATCTTCAGGCGCTTCTCCTTCGCCAGAGGAGCTGAAGACACTGGAGTACACTCCGACTTGGGTGGTGGCCGCCGTCTGCACCGTCATCGTCGTCATTTCCCTATTTGCCGAACGGTTCCTCCATTATCTCGGCAAGGTTTTTCTTTGCCATGAGCACATCCTCCCATTTCCTCTTTTTTTTTTTTTTTTTTTTTTACTAGTCTGCTGCTTTTTGATTTCTACTCGGAAGCCCTTGAGCTGGCCCATGCGTTTTATAGAAAACCTTGTCGCAAATTCAGCTCCCGTTGAGTAGTTAGATGATACTGTTAGGGTTGGCTATTATTGTGATGACTCGTTGCTGAAGAGAGGGGGGAGTGATCACGGGTTGATGTTCTCATGTTCTATGAGAAGTGAATCATTGGTTTAAGGAGTGGCTCTTGATAAATTTCTAGGAGTTATGTTGAGCGGTGAGAGGGGAACAAGAATGAATTGTATCAACAACAACAACAACAACAACAACCAAGCCTTAATCCCACTAGGTGGGGTCGGCTACATGAATCCTTTGTTTTCATTGCGCTCTATCAGTTACCAAATTCTTATCTAAGTTTAAGTAATTAAGATCACTCCTTATAGTTTCTTGCCATGTCTTCTTTGGTCTCCCTCTTCCTCTTTGTACATGGGCAAAATCCAATAACTCAATTTTTCTAACTGGAGCTTCAATTGGCCTACGATTTAGATGTCCAAACCATCGAAGCCGACTTTCTCTAAGTTTATCCTCAATTGGTGCAACACCAACTTTCTTTCGGATATACTCATTTCTCATTCTATCCTTTCGTGTATATCCACACATCCATCTTAACATTCTCATTTCTGCAACATTTATTTTATTTGTATGTTTCTTCTTTGCAGGCCAGCATTCAGCACCATATATCATCGCTGGTCTTATTACAGTTTTATAAAATTTACCCTTAATTTTGGATGAAATTTTTCTATCGCATAACACACCAGAAGCATTTCTCCATTTTACCCAGCCTGCTTGAATCCTGCTAATAACGTCATTATCTATTTCGCCATCATTTTGTATCACATTGGAAAAAAATGAGTTACTAAACTATACAAGTAAATAGTGTGATCTTAAGATGTAGATACGCCTTTTGGGATAAAACTATGCGGTTAGTGATGGAATATGCTAGAGTTAGAGTAGTCTTATAATAGATGATCTTTTAGAAGGTACTTAAGTCACGCGGTTCCTTGAAGTCAAAGCTGATAATATCTCTACATATGTGATACGAAATGTTATAATTATGTTCAAAACACCTTCCATAATCTCTTGAATTATAGTGATTCAAAATCAACTCACTCATAATAGCATTAGATTAAATTAAATTGATTTGATATGTACCTTGTATATACTTTCAATTGCATAAATGTACTTAACAATGATGTGTTTGTGAAGACCTTTTTAGCTTTAAGCTCATTTCTGAGTGAGTTGAGATAATGAGGGACTTTGGTTTCTCACTCACTCTTTTTAGTCTAATGTTTTAATTGCTATATTAATGGAATTGCAAAGGATTGTTCCATGAGGGGGTTCACCTTTTTAATATATTGCTTTTGCATGTATGTATAATCATGATTTATACATTCATGGAATATGGCTAGAGTTTGATAGCTAACAATTCATGCATTTGAGCTGCTTTAGCTAAGCATGCCATGATATTATTAGTATTGGTTCTAAATTCTGTCTAATCGGCTTTCACATAGACATTGTCTCTAAAGAATCCACTTTTCTTAGTGGGCTTTCTCCACAGTTATTAGGCGTGATCATCACATGATGAACACTTTCATGGATTTATAATATTGTCCATAACTAGCATGGTTCTACTTACTTTAGCCACATGTCCTAAACAGAAACAATAGTTGGGAATGAAGATGATGTATGTTTACAGTGTCTTTCGAGTACAGGATGACTTAAAATGTCTATCATAAACCTAATTGTAGCAGGAAGGAAGTTTAATGCTTTGGCTATTACTTGATGGTAACTTGGAAAATTGTTTGTCTCATTTGCAGCTTGATAGTGTCTCCCTTATCAAAGCAATATACATGGATGACATTGTTATGACAAAAACAAAGAAAATAACAAAGTAATATCTAATGATAATGTCCCGAGTCATTTTTTGGTCTACGTCCCTTTCTTTATCGCTGTGAGTTGACCTCCTTTACGTTCACATGCAGGAGATATAGAATTTGGTGATGGATATTGCCAAATCCCTTTAACAAATCTAGTAATTAGTTTTCCAAATCACCTTAATGTTTCTTTTTCCTACATTCTATATGTACTATGCTCACGCTTGATGTACTGTAATCAAAACTAATACAATCCGTCAAAGTCATCGCTCATCTGCTGAAACTAGAGGTCGGATTGCACAAGCTCGGTGACTCGCTAGACCTAATTTGAAAAACTTATGGCTTGCATGACAAGTTTTGGTCCAAACCTTTATGTTGATCAGACCCCACTAGATTCCAAGGCAGGTTTGTGTTCAACAACTTCGGCCTGAATCAACGTGACCTTATCCAAAAGTAACCACATTTTTGTGGATTATTTATGTAATTTATTTATATATATTATGTTTGATGTTTTTATTTGGGTAATAAAAAGGTGTTCTTGGCCATCTAGTTTTGAGGGGGCAGGGCTTGGGCACAAACATTGGCCTGATTACCAATTTGGGACCAACCTAACTCGACTTGATTACCAGCTTAGCCTAAATTGACCTGGCTCAAACTGACCCGGCCTGAGTGACTAATGCACACTTCTATCTGTCCATCCACATCTCAATCACACAGCTTATAAATGTTTTTTTCACTTAATTGCCAAATCTCACCCTCATATATCATAGATGATCGGATGACATTCTCATAAATTTTACCTTCAACTTATCACATACATATCATTCGAGTCATTGTCCTCTATCTCAACCATTTGCCCTCCTTTATTCTCCTGTTACCAAGAATTTCTCGCATTATGAGATTGTTATTTCATTTAATTTTGAAACATTGTCACCTCTCTCTTCAAGAATTGTAAAGATTGTAAAGTTATTCCAAGTGAATGTTTGACTACCCAACATCGATTAATGATTTTAGATTCCAAGATAAAGTATTGGAGAAGAAATAATAAGTCAAAATCCTATCCTCGGACTCGATGGTGGAATCTAAAAAATGAGAACAAATGTATATTTAAGAAAAAAGTTATAGAACTTGGGCAATGAAATATTAATGGGAAAACTGATCTTATGTGGTTGACAGTTGCTAACTGTATCCGTAAGGTGGCGAATGATGTACTGGGAGAATCCAAAGGAATGATTTCAAATAATAAAGATACTTGGTGGTGGAAAGATGATGTACAAAAAAAAATTAAGGAGAAGAAGATTTGTTATAGAGATTGGTTTAAAAACAAAAATAATGATGAGTGGGAGAAATATAAAGTAGTTCGGCTAGAATCTAAGAAAGCAGTAGGCAATGCAAAAAATATGACTCTTGAGGATTTATATAAGAAGCTAGACACTAAAGAAGGAGAAAGACAATTATATAGGATTGCTAAGGCAAAAGATAGAAAAATTAAAGATTTAATTGAAGTAAAATGTATTAAAGATGAAGATCAAAGAGTACTTTTCATGGAAGAAGATATCAAAGATAGATGGATGAGTTACTTTCAACAGCTTTTCAATGAAGGTTGTGAAAATTCAATTGATCTAACAGAATTCAGCACCCTAAAAGAAAGTACAAATTACTCTTACATCCGACATATTAGTAAAGCTGAAGTCTGAAAAGCTTTAAAGAAGATGAAGCATAAAAAAGCAGTAGGACCAGATAACATCCCAATAGATGTTTGGCAGTGCTTAGGAGATGAAGGAGTTTCTTGGCTCACTAGATTGTTTAATATGATTTTGAAAACTAAAAGGATGCCAAGTGAATAGAAAAAGAGTATATTAGTACCTATTTATAAGAATAAAGGCGATGTACAAAATTGTGCCAATTATAGAGGAATTAAATTAATGAGTCATACTTTAAAACTTTGGGAGAGGGTAATCGAACAAAGGTTATGTAATAATACTAAGGTATCAGAGAATCAGTTTGGTTTTATGCTAGGTAGATTTACTATAAAAGCCATTCATTTATTAAGAAGTTTAATGGAGAAATTTAAGGAGAGAAAGAAAAACCTACATTTGATTTTTATTGATTTGAAAAAAGCTTATGATAAAGTCTCAAGAGAAATACTTTGGAGAGCTTTAGAAAAGAAAGAGATTTGCACTGCTTATATCCAAGTTATTAAAGACATGTATAAAGGAGTTGTTACCTGTGTTCGGATACAAGGAGGTTACTAAGGATTTTCCTATTGTAGTTGGATTACGCTAAGGTTCGGTTTTAAGTCCGTATCTTTTTGCTTTGATTATGAAAGTCATAACTAGACATATCCAAGATGAAGTGCCTTGATGTATGCTCTTCGCAGATGATATTGTTCTTGTTGAGAAAACTAAAGAGAGAGCTAAAGCGAAACTAGAGCTTTGGAGGAATGCTCTAGAATCTAAAGGTTTTCATCTCAGTAAATCAAAAACTGAATATATAGAGTGCACATTTAGTCAAGAAAAAAATACTTATATTGGAGATGTAACAATTAGTGATCAAATTGTCAAGAAGAGTAAGCGTTTTAAACACCTTGGATCAACTATACAAAATGATGGCGAAATAGATAATGACGTTATTAGCAGGATTCAAGTAGGATGGGTAAAATGGAGAAATGCTTCTGGTGTGTTGTGCGATAGAAAAATTTCATCCAGAATCAAGGGTAAATTTTATAAAACTGTAGTAAGACCAGCGATGATATTTGGTACTGAATGCTGGCCTGCAAAGTGGAAGCATACAAATAAAATAAATATTGCAGAAATGAGGATGTTAAGGTGGATGTGTGGATATACACGAAAGAATAGAATGAGAAATGAGTATATCCGAAAGAAAGTTGGTGTTGCACCAATTGAAGATAAACTTAAAGAAAGTCGGCTTAGATGGTTTGGACATCTAAATCGTAGGCCGATTGAAGATCTAGTTAGAAAAATTGAGTTATTGGATTTTGCCCATGTACAAAGAGGAAGAGGGAGACCAAAGAAAATATGATAATAAACTATAAGGAGTGATCTTAGTTACTTAGACTTATATAAAAATTTGATAACTGATAGAGCGCAATGGAAACAAAGGATTCATGTAGCCGACCCCACCTAGTGGGATTAAGGCTTGGTTGTTGTTGTGACCTCTCTCTTCAAGATTGTCAAACTTATTGTGCTTGTACTCTTTTTTACTTCTACTCCACTTGGATGCCATAGCTTTAAGGGTGATCCCTTAAGTTTCTCTATAAAGATATACAAATTAGAATATGTAAGCAACTCATCTTTTACCAAAGTGAAAAGTTAAGGACTCAAAACAAACCTTTGGTGTAGTCTCATCCCAAAATGTAAATTTAGAAAGGTCTTTTGAATTACTACAAACAGTCCTCTCACAAATAATTACTCTATTATACATGTCATTTATAACATTAGTATAGTTGATAAAGACATTCTTTTGCAAAGTCACTTACAAAATCTCTCTCGATGCTCTGTCATACCTTTTTGTGGTAAAAGAAAAATTAATATCAATATTAGTTATGTTCTTGCAATAAAACATATTTATGTTGTTAATATCAACATAACATCACATTGATTGTCTTATATTGTGGTTTTTCTTTTTATCTTATATTCAACAACTCTTTCCCCAAGATTTTCATTTTAAGAGCTTAATTGTGAGGACTTGTGGCTGAAGAGGGCGAGAACTTATCGTTGGGTGATATCTTAAAAAAATGGAATCACTGGTGCAAGGAGCCATTTTTGTCAGGCTTTTAGGCCTAGTGATGGTGAGAGGGACACAAGAATGAATTGTCCCAATTTCAGGAATGAAAGAAGAGTTTCTAAGCTGTATAAGTAAATTATATAATCCCAATATGTAAAGGCGCATTTCTAGGCAAAAGCATGATGTTAATGATAAGAACTTCATAATTAAGCGTGCTTAGGCTGGAGTAGTCTCAAGATGGATGACTCTTTTGAAAAGTACTCAAATCACACAGTTTTTTAAAGTTAAAGTGGACAATACTTCTATAACTGAGGCATAGATTGTTACATTAATAGTTTCTAACAGAAAAATATTATTAGTTTATTTCTCGCTACGTCTCACATGGTTTAAATCCAATTGTTTCTTTATTTCAATAGAGCTAATGTATACATCTCTTTCCCTCTCTTTAGTTTCCAAATCCCAACACGTGGCATAGATCATCTAAAAATCTAAATTTTGTTGCTTGTAAATCTTCTTATGGCTTGTATTGTTTTGTGACCATTTTGGTCATGTTTTGAAAGTGTTGGGGCTGCCTTAAGATGTGCATATGGTGCTGCCTTGAGATATGTATATAGTAGAAAGTAAAGTTACTTCAAATGCTAATCCTTTTATAATGCAGGACGACCTCTTTATATAGAGAGATTCCGTGTAGAATTTTGAAAATATAATATTAGATACAGAAAATAAAATACCAAATAAATAAAAACAAATATGGAACTAATTCTATTACAATAAAGTAAAATCAGCTTCAAATGTGATGAGTCTCCAAATCTTCCAGATATGCTCTGAATCAAATCAAATCAAATCTAAATAAAGCTAATATGGAAATCTCTAATAGCTCTAATTAATTTGAATTTGAATTTTGATTCAGTACATAACGTCATCCTAGCCATCCAATTCGATGCTGATTTGTGTCCCCACTAATTCTCCCCAGGTGGGAGGAACTCGACCCCGTCGAGTATGGGTCATGCGACTCATGTGTCTCTGAGTGGGTTAGATCAGCTGTAACCTTTGAGCCTCCTAAAAAGGTAAAATTCTCCACCAAACTAAATATCACTGATAATTGAATTCTATTAAAATTACTTGCTCAACAAGATTATTCAATTAGCTTTAAATAATTATTGAGGTGGATTTTGGCTGTGGACTCTCGTGGTTAAAGCTACACTCAATGGTAACAAGAGGCTATTGCTTCACTAGGTATTACTGTTGTATCCTGATAACCAATAGATCTGAAATATTGAAAGTATCAACTATTCTCATGATCTAATAATAATATTCAAACTTATTCAGTTGATCTAATTTAATAAAATTTTTAAAATAAATTAAATTAGAGATTTAATTATCTTAAATTTTCATAATAAAATATTTTAAAAAATTTTCTACACTTAATTATAATAGGTCACCATTAATTTTACTGATTTTATTTATTTTATAATATATAAATAAAGGAACTGACACATGCAATGAACTAAAACAAAATGCAAATACAAATACTAACTAGACTCAAACCTACGATATAAAAAGAAAATTAAATATATGCAGACTTGATTTATGACTTTACTAATGCTTACGGGATAATTAATTCTGATTATAGGCATAGAGAAAATAGGTTAGAGTCATGAGAGATGCGGTTCCTAATAGGTGCCATAAAGTTCTCTAGAAATATCTGTTGAATCGTATAGCACACCAGTTAGATATTCGCGTAGCCCACCATTCAGTCTCATGCATCATCTGCCTACATTGGTCTATAGGTGTTGAGTTTTTACTAAATCTAAGATATGCATAAGTATGCTTAATTAGATCGAACCTATTGACCTCATAATGATTGTAGCCTATAATCATCTCAATATGATCGATAGTGTCATCAATACAGTAAGATGATTTAGTGGCTCTTATCGAATCTATGATTTGTTTTTTTTTATGACTCAGCTCTATGATTATTTTCTCAACTTGCCTTTCAACTTCCATCATATAACTATCTTCCTCGTGCATCTCATCCTCGTATTTTTCGTACTCTTCGGCTAAACTAGGATCTGCTATATAAATGGATATAAGTAAGGAATCAAGTTCCAATGCTTTAGGAAGAATGAAGGTCTCCGTGGAGAACTCATTCAAAACTTCTTTCATGAAAAAACTAGATTCGTCACCTGTAGTCTCAATAGGTCTGACAATGAGAGTAGGAATTAGTGCAAATGGTACTAATCTAGGATCATGTTGTTTATTAGGTGTGGATATGCGGTCGAACCTTACGATAAGCTCAGATAATATAGTTTCTATTTTAGAGTCCATACTCACATGATACTTATATTAGGCAGTAATAAAAAAATTATAATACAGTATTAAAATGATCAAATAAAATGCCCTAACCTAAACCATGCTCTGATACCAAGTTGATGCGGGACGGAAAAAGATGCCAATGATATTTTATATTTATATTCAGCAAAATTGATTAGCAAACTATTTTAATTAAGAGAAAAATATTTTCTAGATAAATTATATGATAAATAAGATTTTGAATCCCGTAAATTAAGATATTTTAAAATTAAAATTAAACTGGATCGTATGATAAATAAGGATTTATCAACTTAGATTAGGGCGTTGATTTAAATTCAATAAATTAGATCCGAGGTTCAGGAATTTAGGACAGACGTCTCACAGTTAAATCCAACAGTAATTGACACACAAAGAAATATCCGGTCACACAATTAGAGCCAAATAAATAATCAAAGTCAAGCGAATAATTTGTATTGAAGTCAAATAATTAGCTTAGTGGAGTTCAGGAAAGAATTTATCAGCGATTTGAATCGGAGAAGAGTCACTGACGATGATTAACTGATCTGATCGAGTACAGGCGATGAGCAGACAAAGCGCAAACAGCGCGCGGGCGCGAGCACNTGCGCCGCAGGCGGGCGTGCGGGCGCGTCGGACGAGTCTGTCAGAACTGCACGGCGCTGCGAGCAGAGCGAGCTTCGGAGGCAGGTGAGTGTGCAAAGTTTTTTTTTTTTTTGAAAAGTAGATAATTAGGCCAATTTGAGGATTCTCACCAAAAGCTAATCCTACTCTTTCCTTCACCGGAATATCGACCCTTTAATCCGAGTCTAGGCTCTGAGAAAACTCAAACATAATTTCATTCATTAAATGCTATTCCTTTTACAATACAGGGCGACCTCTTTATATAGAGAGATCCCGTGTAGAATTTTGAAAATACAATATTAAATGCAGAAAATAAAATACCAAATAAATAAAAGCAAATATAGAACTAATTCTATTACAATAAAATAAAATAAACTCCAAATGTGGTGAGTCTCCAAATCTTCCAGATATGCTCTGAATCAAATCAAATCAAATCTAAATAAAGCTAATATGGAAATCTCTAATAGCTCTAATTAATTTGAATTTGAATTTTGATTCAGTACATAACGTCATCCTAGCCATCCAATTCGATGCTGATCTGTGTCCCCACCACATTTAATGAGCTTGATAAAGAAAACTTGTCTCCAACAACTTCTTCCATTCTTGATTGATTCTCAATCTCTGTGTTGTAAAATAGAACCTTGAGAGATCAAATTTGAATTTCTTTTAATTTTGAAATGTAAAAATTCATTATTATTTTTTTGAGTTTGAATGTCTATTTATAGGCCTCCGAATCCATCACAATACTCTTATTGACCATTGGAAAAGTCTGAGAATCAACTGATTTGGAAATTAATATGAGTAAGTTTCAATTATGTGTGGGGATCGGACTGTTTGATCAATGGATTTGACCATCCGTTCAGTTCACATAACTCGCCATTAAAATTTCTAACAGGTATTGAAACGTCCTATTTTGGTCTAATGGACGGTTCATTTTTCATTGTAATCTATTCTCTAACATACCAAAAAAACAGAGTATCCATTCCTTTACACTTTGGTGACTATGACATATCATACCATTTGTTCTCTGTAACTGTACAGTCCATTTAGTCTCAAATTTTAGATTCCAAAATTTGAAGGTTTATTTAAATTACAATACATATATATACTCAAAATACTGTGTGACCTATGAAGCACGAGTATGATATGGCGATACGGATATGATACGATGCGAATACGACGATACGCCAAACTTAAAAAATGTAGGATACGGATACGTCAAGATACGACTGTTATATTTGTGTATAATACGTCATATTCTCATATTTAAGATATAAATTTATGGTATATTATAATAACTTATACATCTTATTGTTATAATTTTCAAAAATATCTTTTAAATTTTTTTTCAAATTAATTATATTTTTTAAACATTATTAATATCACTAAAAAAATCCTTCAACAACTATTGAGTTTAAAAAGATCTTAAATTAAAATAATATTTTAAAATTTATTTAATTACTTTCAAGCTATCTCAGATTATTTAAGTGAGATGAGAGTTTAAATATACACCAGTAAATTAGTTTCAATTTTAATTTAAATCCGACCTAAATTAATTAGCTCGATACAAATGACATATAATTGAAAATAATATAGATAATATGATATAAATTTAGATATACTAATCTGGTTAAAGTAGATATATACTCTTCTCTCTCTGAGTCTTTAACTAAATAAATAAATAAAATAAAAAAAATCAAAGTTCTATCTTTTTCATAATATGGGCTTGATTAAAGTAAAAAAAAAATTGATCGGTGTTTAACAGAAGCAAAAATAGTATGGTTGAGATAGAAAAACCAGATGATACAGTTGCTTGCGAATACCAAATTCTTTTTCTATTACCGAAACACTAACGTGCATCAAGCATTTTGTAATCCTAATTTTGTAAGTTCAGTATATCTCTCAATCTTATTATTTGAGTCTATGCATGAGTTGTGTTTTATGTATAATATATTTTTTATTTTTTATCGTGTAGGCCAGACCAACTTTTAATATTTTTTTCTTTAATTAGAAGTATCGAAAAATATCGGGCAAGTATCGGGCAAGTATCGGATTTTTAAAAAATAAAAATAAAAATTGATACGCCATGTGGCGTATCAGATACGTATCGGTGGAGTATCGTAGAGTATCGGTATCCGTATCGGATACGTTAGGCTCCACAAAGTATCGGTGCTTCATAGTGTGTGATCAACTTTAAAATATTATTGTAAAGTATTCATAATATTATATTTTCAAAAAACTTAGTATTACAGATAGTTAG